>CM071932.1:54656658-55056290 GCA_016081115.2 Rehmannia glutinosa
TCTTCCTTAGTTGATGAATTACAATGTGATGTTGATGAATTACAAAATAAGTTTCAAAATTTGATTGTTAAATACAAGACTTTAAAAAAGGAGCATAAAGAGCTTAAATTAGAAAAGGATAAATTGTTTACTTCTTATGAATCTCTTGATAAAGCTCATGCTATTACTCTCACTAAAGTCCGTACTCTTGAAACCGAAAAACAAACGCTCACCAATGATCTTGAATGTTTGAAAAAGGATGTGCATCGTTTTAACATGAGTACGGATAAGGTTACAAAAAATTTAGATGCACAAAGAGGTGAGCATTCTAAATTAGGACTTGGCTATAAACCTTTTCAACCTCTTTCAAAGAAAAAAGACCAAGGTCCAACTTTTGTACGTGCTAGTAGTGCCCATGATCTTATTTGTTTCTATTGTGGTAAAGTTGGTCACTATGTTAGTCATTGTAAATTGAAGAACAATTTTAGCTTTGTTTGGAGACCCAAAGGTCTCAAGGCTAACCCCCATGGACCCCAAAACTATAGGGTACCTAAAAATAATTCTTTTGTAGGTCATAGGGGCTATAACAACTATGGAGGATTCAAAATGGCTCGTGGACAACGGGTGTTCACGCCATATGACCGGAAAGAGAGAACTTTTTACCAACATCAAGCTCCAAGAAGAGGGTATGGTCATGTTCGACAATGACAAAGGAAGAATTCATGGAAATGGAGAGAAATTGGTAACTCTTCTTTCTCTCTTAGTAATGTTCTTTTAGTAGAAGGGCTTAAGTTTAATTTGATAAGTGTTAGCCAACTTTGTGAATCAAATTATAATGTTGTTTTCAATAAACAAAAATGCCTTATTTCCAAAAATGATAAAATTATTTGTGAAGCAAATAGAAAAGGCAATCTTTACAAAATTTGTACAAGTGATTTGGTTAGTCAAAATGTTTCTTGTCTTGTCGCCAATAATGATTTAACTAGTTTATTTCATAGGCGACTTGGACATGTTGGATATAAAAATTTGCAAACTATTTACAAAAACCAACATGTAAAAGGACTACCCAAATTGAATTTTGAAAATCTTGGCTTATGTGACACTTGTCAAAAGAACAAATTAGCTAAGAGTAGTTTTAAGCCCAAAAATGAAATTTCCACAACCAAGCCTCTACAACTTCTTCATTTAGATTTGTATGGGGATATTAGTACGACAAGTCTAAGTGGAAAATATTACACTTTTGTTATAGTTGATGATTTTTCTAGATATACTTGGGCTCTATTTCTTACAAATAAAAGCGATGCCGTTAATGAGTTTGTTAAGTTGTGTAGACTTATTGAGAATGAAAAGGAAGATACTATTAAGTCTATTCGAAGTGATCGAGGTAGAGAATTTGATGGAGAATTTAGAGTCTTTTGTGAAACTAAGGGATATGGTCACAATTTTTTGGCTCCAAGAACACCTCAACAAAATGGATTAGCCGAAAGGAAGAATCGTACACTTCAAGAAATGAGTCGGTCCATGCTCAATGAATTTTCACTTCCAAAATATTTTTGGGCCGAAGCTGTAAGTACCGCTTGCTATGTCATTAATCGAGTTTATATTCGTCCTAAAATGAATAAAACTCCATATGAGCTTTGGAAAGGAAGAACTCCAAATATTAGTTATTTCAAAATATTTGGATGTAAGTGTTTTATTTTGAATACTAAGGATCAATTAGACAAACTTGATCCTAAGGCCGATGAAGGAATATTTATGGGGTATTCAACCAAGAGCAAAGCATATCGGGTTTACAATAAGACTAGTGAGGTTGTTAAAGAATCCATCCATGTCAAATTCAATGAAGCTTCGGGTGTTGAAAGGATACCCAATGATGAAAGTGATGAAGAGGATGTTATTGAACCAATTGTTTAAGATGATGCTCAAAATGATCAACCTTCAAGCTCAAATGTTCCTCAAGAAGACAAATGTGATACTTCGGATCTTCCCGTAGCATTGAAATTTAAGGGAGATCACCCAAAAGATCTTATTATTGGTGATCCCCTTGATAAAGCAATGACTCGAGGAAAATTTGCCGAGAAAGATCTTATATCTCAAAAAGAGCCTAAAAATTCTAAGGAAGCTATTGAAGATGAGGATTGATTTTTAGAAATGCAAGAGAAGTTGAATCAATTTGAAAGGAATGATGTATGGGAATTAGTATCTTGTCCTCCATTTCAAACAATTATTGGTACAAAATGGGTATTTCGAAATAAGCTCGATGACCAAGACAATATTATTCGAAACAAAGCAAGGTTAGTAGCTCAAGGTTATTGTCAAGAAGAAGGTATTGATTATGATGAAACATTTGCACCCGTTGCACGTTTAGAAGCTATTCGTATTTTACTTGCCTATTCTTGTTTTAAAAATTTCAAGCTTTACCAAATAGATGTAAAATCCGCATTTTTAAATGGTCTTATTCAAGAAGAAGTCTATGTAAAACAACCTCCGGGGTTTGAAAATTTTCTAGGCCTAATGATGTTTATAAACTTAAAAAGGCCTTGTATGGTTTGAAACAAGCACCCCGTGCATGGTATGATAGACTTAGCTCTTTTCTTTTGCAAAATGGTTTTACAAGAGGTAAAGTTGATACTACTCTCCTTGTTTTTGAAAAAGCGCAAGATTGCTTATTAGTGCAAATTTATGTTGATGTTATTATTTTTGGTGCAACTAATGAATCCTTGTGCAAGAAATTTTCTAAGTTAATGCAAGGTGAATTTGAAATGAGTATGATGGGGGAGCTCAACTTATTCCTTGGACTTCAAATTAAGCAATGCCAAGAAGGAATTTATATTTCACAATCAAAATATACAAAAGAGCTTTTGAAGAAGTTTGGAATTGAAGAAGGAAGAACCGTCTCTACCCCAATGGCAACAAACGTCAAGATTGACAAAGATGAAAAAGGCAAGCCGGTTGATGAATCCAAGTATCGAGGTATGATTGGTAGTTTACTTTACTTAACCGCAAATAGACCGGATATTCTTCATGCCGTATGCCTATGTGCTCGTTTTCAAAGCAATCCCAAAGAATCTCATATGAGTGCCGTTAAAAAGATTTTTCGATATTTGAAAGGCACTATTCAATATGATTTATTTTATCCAAAGAATGAAAAATTTTCTCTTAAAGGTTATAGTGATTCGGATTATGCGGGAATTATTGATGATCGTAAAAGTACTTCCGGATCATGTCAATTTCTAGGTGATTACCTAGTTTCTTGGTTTTCAAAGAAACAAAAATGTGTTTCACTCTCAACGGCCGAAGCCAAATATATTTCCGCGGCTTTTTGTTGTACTCAATTGCTTTGGATGAAACAAACTTTAGCGGATTATAAATGTTCTTTTGAAAGTATTCCTATCTTTTGTGATAATATATCCGCTATAAATATTTCTCAAAACCCGGTTCATCAAAACCGTACTAAACATATTGAGATTCGACATCATTTTCTAAGGGATTGTGTTTCTAAATGAAAAATTGAGATATCTTTCGTACCATCTCAAGATCAATTGGTGGATATTTTTGGAAAACCACTATCTTCTGAGACTTTTGCATCTATACGAGCTTGGTTAGGCATAATGCATATTGAATAAGGTTTACGTTTGTATTTTTGCACGTTTTTAAAACTTAGGGGCGAAAAATCGAATTTTTGGTTCAATTGGAAAACAGAAAGAACCAGTGGGCTGACTGGGGTGAGGCCAACCGGTCGGCCATCACCTCGACCAGTCGCCCACACCCCCGACCGATCGCCCACTGCTAGATTTTGGTTAAAAACGGTTCTGTTTTCAGACTTAGCCATTTTGGCTCATTTTGTCTATTTTTTGTCCCCTTCGCAAATTGCACACAAATTTCACTTCAAATTTGTTTTATTGCATTCATTTCATATCTTGGACTTAATTAGGCTTGATTATCATCATCATTACTCATCTTTACCGATTGAATGGTGAGAATTCCATCTGTTTGCTCAATTGGGTTGAACCCTTGAGATTTTTGACTTATTTGTAATATTCTTGATGAAAGTTTCGTATGATTGTGATGAGCTTATTAATTATGATGTATTGAATATTGTTATATTGCAATTGGTGATGATTTTTTTTTGGCTTAAACGAATTATAAAGGCGATATATAACTCTTGTTTTATTCGAGGCACGCCAAGTGTTCGACAAAATGTTTCTATGAAAAATTCATCACCTACGTGATTCTCTTGATTTGAAAAGTCTTATAAGTTTATAGAGATCATGTTTTGACATTAAAATGAGATTTTGCAAATCAAAGGAGCAACTTTTCCTTTTTATTTGGAATTTAAGCTTAAATTTTCAAAACGCTCAATAAAACGATTAAGTTGCGCACTTTGATATAATTGTATGATGTTTTTATCGTGCTAACATTCTTTTTGATGATTCCAAAGGGGGAGAAATAGGAAAAACGCTCATACGCTCTAAGAAGCGAAAATAAGCTCGCAAGAAAAGCTATAAGCTAGTGCTCTTAAAAGCCAAAAGCTGTGAATAATACTTAGTCCATGTGATGTATTATGGACTTTTATGCTTGACTAATGATGTCTTTGTGACAGGGGGAGTTTTTAAGCTCATGAAATTCAAGCTTTTAGCTTGTAATTGTTTGCTTCTACTTATTTTTGTTATGCATGTTGATAGGGGGAGCTTGTGCAAAAATGTTTTTGAAAAATCTTTGCTCCTATCCTTATGTTTCTGCTTATGATAAATGTTGCTTGTAATGGATTGATGTCTTAGACCGGAAAATGTGTTTTGTTTTTAAAAATCGATCTCCTAAAATTGTTTTGGCTTGTAATCATCAAAAAGGGGAGTTTGTTAGATAAATGTTTTTATCATGATTTTGATGATTTTGTTTAACTGAGTTTTTACACCAAAACAATGTTCCTAAATGTTGTCCAAATATTCCCGATCGATTTAAAATATTTTTACTATTTTTTTGGAGTATTTCTTGAAGTTTATTTTCGATAAAAATTAGACAACACTTCTGTTTCATGCTCGACCGGTCGCCCTATAGGGCAACCCGTACCTGTGTTGAGTTTTGAAACAGAAAAAAGGACAGAGGGAAAATTGAGGGGGGCGACCGGTCGACCCTGAGGTCGACTGGTATGGGCGACCGGTCGATTAAGAGCGACCGGTGCCTGGGTGCCCTCCCTCGAGAACAGACTTCTCTGTTTCATATTTTTAAGAACCCCAACCGGTTGACATAGGGGGCGACCGGTCGGACCCCCCGTCGATCGGTCCCCCTGTGTAAATTTGTGCGATCTAAATTCAAATTTCTATCTCTACGCGACCGGTCGACCTATGTTTTTTTACAGCAAAATTCAAACCGTTGGACAACCATTATCAGCAAGATTTACTTTATCAATTTTCTATTATATTTCTACATCTTGTGATCCTCTTTTTGTAGACAAAAGTGAAGAAGGAGGAGTCTATGTCTATGAAGACTCTCCTATAAATAAAGGATGATTTGAAGACACAAGATACAACAACACAAGCATACAATATAACAAGAAATCTGCAAAATTCTCCAAGCTTTCATTTTTACATTCTTGTTGTAATAGCCTAAGTTCTTGCACTTGCACAATCTTGAGGTCTAGGCTTGATTCTTGATTACACTTGCACTCAAAATTGTATATTCATTATCGAGTTGTAATCTTGAGTTTTTGGGTTCATCATTCAACACAAGATATTCTTGTGAGTGTTATTGTGGTAAGAACACACTTGGGTGATCTTAGGTGTTGAAGAGTGTGGTAATCTCCTTGAAGGTGTTGTAAGAAGATTGTGGTAATTTTCAAAGGTGGTATTGTATTAATTGTGGTAATTAATAAAATCTTTTTTTCTTTTTGAAATCCATCCCGGAGATACTGGGGTGGTAGAGGATTAGGCCTTAGGTGGGTTGAACCTCTTTAAATCGACAAGTGTTGTTTATTTTCCGCACTTACATTCTTGTCATTTATTTGTTCATTCGAAAAAGAGGGCGATTTGCGGTAAGAATCCTATGCATTCTTGTCATTTATTTGTTCATTTATTTGTCTATTCACCCCCCTCTAGTTTATCGTAGCCACTTGGACTAACACTTGACATCCTACGCTTGCGGTAAGAATTTCACGATCACTTGTATAAAACAATTTTATTAGGAATTATATTAACATAAAGATATTTTTCTTTATCTTATGTTTTGCTTTTATTATTTAATTGCTCGTATGATCAAATCCTTAGATCATTTTAAGCTATGGGGTATGGTTGCGCATTTAATGGCGATCATGGAACATGCCTCTAAGGGTTTGGTCTTAAAATAGTTCTAAGTCAATAAGCTTTTCAAGATAGGACATTGAATAACCCGTAAGACTTGTGCATTTGATGCATGCTCGTGAGACGAGAATGTTGCATTCCATTAATATCAATATTGAAACATAGGTTCATATATGCAGGTGCTTGTTGGCGAACAAGTTCACTAAACATGACCCAATTGAAATCCTTATATGGAAGTTTTGTTATTGTCGAATAAGAATTTTCATATTGCAATAGTACATGATTAATCCTCGTACTTGAGGCACAACACTAGCCCAAGAGGTTATGGCTTTTTGGATCATCACATACATACACACCCATGTGAGTTTGTGTTTGATCCAATGGCCATATACCCAAAGTAGATAGCTACCCACTAGGGCGCCATGAAATTTCCCCTCATTAACCCATATTACCCTTTTCTTTCTCAGTTCGTGTGCTAGCCAATTCCAATATCTCTCCAGATCACTAAAATTGAGCACTTAACTACTATTTTCGAACAACCCGAATTACCATCAAACAATCCAGAATTACCACCTCATCTCAACAGTGTATGTCAGGATGAATGCTCCAATTTTCATATCCTTTTTTGTGATGGCTTATGTCAAAATCTTGTTTAGCTTCATAAACATTGGCTCAAAAGAATGCAACATTCTTCATTCATCATGAAATATTCAAGCTTACAAGCTTCCAAGAAGCTCCCGAGGCGGATTCAGTGAGGTCTAAGAGTAGTTAGGTTAGGGCTACAAATGAACCAAGCCGCTCGCGAGCTATTCGGGTCTCGGTTTGGAAAAATATTCGTTCGAGATCGTTCGTCGGGCTTAAGAGCCGAACTCGAGCCTAAAATTCGAGCTCAAACTTTTAAACGGTCGAACTCGAGCTTACTGATATTCGGTTCGAAAGTACGCGAACATGTTCGTTTACAGTCTCACGAGCCTTACCACTAGCTTGTAGCTCAAGTGGTATCACTAACCCGTTATAAGGGTGTCAACCAGGGTTCGAACCCTGTATCTTTTAGTTTATTTGGAATTTATGTCATTCGCTCCAACCAGTACTCCCAACTTATTAAAAAAAATAAAAAAAACAGTCTCACGAGCCTATATTCGAACTCGGCTCGCGAACTTGAACTCGAACTCGAACTCGATCTTTAACGAACTCAAGTTTGCTTTCACGAGCTATTCGAGCATATAACGAGTCTTTTACGAGCCGAGCTCGAGCTAAACTTGTTAAAGCTTAAATGAGACTTTTGCGAACTAAACTCGAGCTAAGCTCATTGAAACTTAAACGAGCCTTTTACGAGCTGAACTCGAGCTAAGCTCATTGAATATATTAAACGAGATTTTTACGAGTCGAGCTCGAACTATTCACGAACCTAATAATTTTCAAACGAGCCGAGCTCGAACTTAATTATGAAAGCTCAAGTCGAACTCGAGCCGATGCAAAAACGAAACGAACCGAACTCAAGTCTTTTCCTGTTCAGCTCGGTTCGGCTCATTTGCAGCCCTAAGTTAGGTGAAGCCTTAAGTTGTGATGCTTAGAAAATGAATTATATAAAAAAAACAAAAAAAAAAAACCAACTTGTCCAAGGATTGATGGCAAAGTAATCATTCAACAACAATATAAAATTTAAACAAAAAATGGCAAAAAGGATTACACATAACTGAAGTTTTCTGCGACAAAAATATATATAAGCCCGATTTGGCATCTCTAATAATTAGGTACTTGTATTTACATCAATCCGTACTCAATAGTCCGTAGTGATGGTGATCAATCCCACAAAATATTATATCATCAACAATAGATAAGTTGTGTTGACGGTGGGCGTGAAATTATTCCCGTACATGTAGATTTGAATAGAACATAAACATTTGACACATAAACAATATACATGTTAAGCTGTGTCGATGGCGTGCTGAAGATCGCATATATAGATTGGAATATAAAATCTTATATTTTTTCTAGAAAAGTATTATTAGAAACGTTTTTGAAATATAATGTTTTGTGAGAATACTAACTAAATACTATTAAAAGTATTTTTAATCAAACGAATTATATATGTTCATGATATATATATATATATATAAAGATTTTGTGTCATTACAAATGTAAAGTATTCAAAAAGTTCTTTCAATGATCATATGACTTTATTTTTATTTCAAAATTGAAAGTATTCAAAAAGTTAAAATAGAAATAAGACGCAATATAATTGTTTTCCAAAAATAGGAAGTTTAATAGGAGAAATTACATGGAATACGCTGATTTTGGTCCCCATACCATATAATGCGCTCCTATTACTTTTATACCTAATTTTTTACTTTTGTACCTATTTTTTTTTACGCTCCTGCATATTTTTTGATTATTTGTTTTTTCATTTTTTCGTTCCTGCATTGTTTTACATGTTATATAAGTTGTTTCGTTATTGTTTAAATTTGTATCTTTGTTGTTTCTATGCTATTTCTTTGTTGTTTTGATGTTTCAAAACAACTTTAACCTATTTTTTATGCTGTTTTTTATTCATATATTATTTTTGTACATTGTTTCTATTGTTTCGATGTTGTTCTATAATTTTTTTAATGTTGTTCTAATAAATTGTTTTGTTGTTTTCATGTAGTGTTCAATGTATAAATACAATTTTTACCAATTCTTAAACTCTTTTTATTCATGTGGTGTTTTAAATATTTTTTACGTTGTTTGTGGGTTGTTTTCATATCCTTTTTAATGTTGTTCCGATGTTTCTTTGTTGTTTCCATGAAGTTTTTTGATGTTTAAATATAATTTTTACCTATTTTAACTTTTTTTGCTCATATGGCGTTTCTATATTGTTTCTTGTTTGTTTCTATATTATTTCTTGGTTGTTGAAACATGTTAGAAACAATGTTGAAACAAAGCGTAAAAATGTCTGAGAATTTTTGTTGGAGCGTATTGTTGTGTAAAAAAAGGCGGGAGCGTAAATTTAGGTAAAATTGTACTTGAAAGCTTAAAAGGCTGACATTAACTTGAAAAAGGTGGGTATTTCTGTCAATTTCCCAAGTTAATATTATTTGAATAAGAATGTATAGGATCAATAAAAAATCAATTTTCGAAAATTAAAAAGCACTTTAGTAAGTAATAGTAATTTTCATAAAAACCAAAGAATTTTTATTTAAATGAAGAAAGTATAAAATCACTAAATCGATTCCCAATACATACGATTTTATAATTATTTATTTAAATTAGGGAAGTATAAAATCAGTTATCAAAACAAATTTACTTTTCATTGCAATCCACCAATATTATGGTATGGACACAAGAAATAACAAAAAAAAAAAAACAATTAAGACATTTTTACTATATAATTATATTACTATTTTCACACTATATTTTTTAGGTGGAAAACATTCTGGACTACTATATATAGGTAACTTTCTCTTTGTGCGTGTATGTATACATATATGTAAAATATATATGGATATTTTTATTTTTATTAGATATTTTATTATCCAATTTTTTGGTAATTGCTCATTTAGTTTGAGAACTGAATTTTTGTTTGCTTTATTTTAATAATTTATACGAGCTTACTAACCTACTCACAAGCTTCCTAACGAGCCTATTCTCGAGCTAACAAACTCATATCTCTGAGTTTGAGTTTGGTTCATTTATTTTAACGAGCCTCATTAAACAAACTCGAACGAGCTTTTATCGAATCGAACCCAAATAGCTCACGAGCGGTTTGGTTTATTTGCAGCCCTAGTCTCGGGGGAGTTAGGTGAAGCTTTAAGTTGTGATGCTTAAGAACATGATTTTAAAAAAAAATATCGGAAAAAAATAAAAAAAAAGGTTTGTTCAATAATTGATGGCAAAAATAATCATTAAACAAAAATATAAAATGAAAACAAGGATTACACAAAACTGCAAAAGTAACATTTTCTGCGGAAAAATATAAGCACAAAAAAATGAGATGTTTGGAAGAGGAAGGGTGGGGGTTTGAATCTTGTTGGGTACCGTTTGGTTGGGATTTGACATCTTGTACGCGTTAGTGATCTTCCTTGGAGAACCTAAGTATTGTTGAGGAACAAACCCCGATTTAAATCCTTATGGGTGCTCCCGAGGCGGATTCATTGAGGTCTCTAGGAGTATTTAGGTGAATCCTTAAGTTGTGATGCTTAGAAAAAAGACTTATATAAGAAAATTAACAAAAAAAAAAGCTTGTTCAAGGGTTGATGGCAAAGTAATCATTCAACAAAAATATAAAATTTAAACAAAAAATGGCAAAAAGGATTACACAACTAAAGTTTTCTGCGACAAAAATATAAGTACCAAGAAAATAATATGAGCCTCTTGTGCGATGCACGAATTATTGTAATAATTAATAAGCTATCAAATGGGGCGGCCTGGTGTTGGCTCACTGGGCCAAAGAGAAAAATCAGGTTGCACCGAGTCAAAATTCAATTCGATCACTGTTTTTGAGACACAACGTACCCATGAAAATGCACATTAAATGATCAAGATGGCCCAACGTTTTGGGCCTAATGGGTCAGGTGAAGTCCAGTCTCTGCCTCTAGAATTGTAGCTCGGTCCGGGTTTTTCATTGGACCAGCCCGATAATTGACACCTCTAATAATCAGATACTTGTATTCATATTAATCTGTACTCAATAGCCCATAGTGATGGTGATCATCAATCCCACAAAATATTGTATCACCAACAATGGATAAGTTGTATTGACGGTGGGCTTGAGATTATTCCCGTACATATAGATTTGAATAAAACATAAACATTGGACACATAAACAATAGACATGTTAAGCTATGTCGATGGTGGGCAGAAGATCGCATATATAGATTGGAATACAAAATCTTATATTTTTCTAGAAAAGTATTCTTAGAAACTTTTTTGAAATATAATGTATTGCGAGAATAATAACTAAATACTATCAAAAATATCTTTTATCAAACAAATTATATATGCTCATGATATATATAAAAAGATTTTGTGTCATTACAAATGTATTTAGGATTTTATTAAAGCTTTTTTTATCAAAAATAATTTTACAGAATATTTTCAATTTTAAGAATAAAATATAGTATTATATTATGTCATAGTGTAAAATATAATATATATATATATAATCAGTAGGTAGTTTATATATAATTTCGTGTAAAATCTTGCATCATCAATTACGACGACTTATTTTCTGAAATACTTACTTTATTTGACTAAGATTATTCTTATCAAATTTTTATATATGCTTATCGTACATCGTTAGAAAACTCTCAAATTGTTTTTTAATCATATGAATTTATTTTTATTTAAAAATTTAAAGTATTCAATGTCACGCCCCAAATGGGACGCGACGATGACCCACAACTTAAATACAATTAACCAAACAGTCTAGACGAATATCATCGAGAACCCAATGAAACAGAGTCAAAATAGCAAAATGGAAATAAAATAACAAGCACAACTTACACCACAATCCATAATCCAAATTACATCCTCGAAAATCAACCAACGATAACAACTTAAAAGTCAAAGAGTCCTACGCCCTTCAGTTACAAGCCGGAATGAAAAGAAAATAGAATAGTCCAACAACAATCACAAGAAACGAGTCTATCAACAACAACAAGAAGTAGTAAATCCAACAAGCGGAGTACAAGGCTCAATCCAAGGCCGGTTCAACATCTTCAACGAAGTCCTCATCTAAAGGTTAGAAAACAAGTGGGGATGAGACAAAATCTCGATGGATGGGGTGATCGTGTGCAAGTGTGGCGATATATAGTTAATGCGAGAAAACATTATATGAAAAAACGCGTGAGTATGATGCATGAATTCACACACACCCACAAGCGTCGTGATAAATATATTTAAGTAATATACTTATACAATTCATGGTCACACGGACACTATATGATTGATCAAACAAGACAGTAGGATTGCGTGCGGAAATGTAACGTCAATCCCATTCAAGGCGGATAATGGTTGCGTCACGGTTTGTAGCGCCAACCAATGCAAAACAAGTAGCGGTTGCGTACGGATTTGTAGCGCCAACCAAACGGGTCCGATAACTCTGGAATCGTGTGGAGCACACAGCGATTCCTTCGTTCTTCCTTGTAACTCCCCGAGCAAGATGGCCCAAGACCTGTCACCTTATCGCTCCATAAGCAAAGACAAATCTACAGTAGAGCTAGCTAGGCCCGGATTGTCATAATCATGATTATACCTCAAGTACTACGACCCCTTCCCTTGGACAAACTCCGTCCCTCAGTTGCGGGATTAGGACGATGGGGCCGGAAGAGTGGAATAGCAGTCGAGCTGCCCGGTTCCATCCCCGACGTATCCACACCAAGTTGACTCAAGCAGGAAAGTAAATACAAGTTCAGGTAGTCAACCAGGTAGTCGAGTATTATTGATTCAGGGAAGCAGTTCAGGAAAATTTTGAAACGCGAGTGGCAATTATGGCGTTGGTGGAGTTTTTGGATGAAGATGATTATCGGAAGGATAAGCAACCTTCGATATCTTGAAAGATTAGGTGGAACATAAGTCCCGTTATAGATTCAACATCGCAAGGCGAGGAAATCGCTTCGCGATCGGGTATTAAATAGTCAAATTGGTCCGATAAGTCAAGGGTTTTTGGGAAAAGAAAATACTTTAATTAAATCTCCAAGTCAGAGGGTCCAGGGCTATTTTAGTAAAAGGGAGAATAATTTGAGTTAGGTCCTTTATAAAAGAAAACTTACAATTTAGCCCCGTTTTGTAAAACCAAAACTTTTGGGGTTAAAAATTGAATAAATAAATATCCCAACCTTGAAAAATTATGAGGTCAGTTCCTAAATTCTCCAAATTGTCCAGAGATTCAGGTTTTTAAAGTTTTGAGGTCGAGTTTTTATAAAATTCTCACATTGGCCCCAAATTTGTAAAAATTGCCAATTCGGACCTTAAGTTTAAAATAATCGGAACTCACAAACCGGAAGAGCTTTTAATGTGATTCCAGTTGGGAAATGTCACTAAGGTTAGTAGTATATTGGGACAAAAGCATTTGTTAAAAGAAATAAGTGTAGGTCCTTCAACCTTTGAAAATCTCATTTTTATCCCATTTTGAAATAATTGCTTTTAAGGCTTTTAGGGGTCCAATTGTTATGAAATTGAACCTTGGGCGCAAAGTATAATTAAGTTATAGTTAAGTTAGTATTTCCAAGTGCATGGGATGCATAAGTCCTGGAAATTTCATTTGGGTCCTCAAGTTTAGTCTTTTACACTTTAGTCCCTCAATTTTAGTAAAATTAATTTCCAAGCCCTAAACACTTGGATTTTTGGAAAACATTTAAAATATGTCATTTCCAGTACCTTAAGAGTAAAAATTTCAAATTTTAAAGTTAAGGTCTGGTACAGTTTTAAAATTTGCAAAGTAGCCCTTAAACTTTCAAAATTTTACAATCTAGTCCTTGGGCTTTTAAAGGTTGATTTTATTTATCTTAAAACTCTTAAAACTTTATTAAAATGTCCAAAAGTCATTTTTGAACCTGAGTACAGTCCCAAAATTCGAAATTTACAGAGGGGTCCTTTAACTTTTATTTTCTTGCAATTGAGTCCACCAACTTTCCATTTTTACATTTTTAAGTCCAAAATTGAAATTTAATCAATTATGCTCGACTTTTCCAGGTTATAAGTCATCCCAAACATGGATTGCAAAGATCATACACATGCATGTCCAATACATACAAGAATTCATCAATTAGAACATTAAATTACACATGCATGCACCTAAAATTCAATAAATAGCAATTTTGAGCAACTCTTGAGAATTTTCATGATTTGATACATAAAATTGGCATGAAATACATAGATTATATATCTCAAGGGCTCATGATCAAAATTCTACATGCATTTTAAATAAAACACCTAGAAGTTGGAAAGTATTTTTCCACTCACCTTAAAATTGGAAAATTGTGAAATAAAAGGATAAATTTCACAATTTTTTGATGAGGTCACTTAGGTCAGCCCCTAAGTCAAGAAATATCAAAAATTTGATGTTAGAAAAATGAGAGAAAATTAAGGATAAAAGGAAGGAGATAAGAAAATGAGAAAGACTACATTTTACCTTGTGTAGTAGGTGATTGGAGACTAGTTGAAGCTTTAAGTTTGGAATTTTTGGTTCAACTCCAAAATCACCTAAGGTCAGCCCCTATTTCTCAAAAATGAAAAAGGGGTGTTAAAATTTGAAAAAAATAGGGAGAAGAAGAAAGAAGGGTTCTAGTGTCCAATTCTTACCTTGTAGTCCAATTTTCTCTACTAGTTATTCTTCAAGTCTTCAAGTTTCACCACCATGCATGCATGTCTCCAAGTGGTCTTCTAAGTACCTCAAAAATCCAAAATATAAACTTAAGTTAAAAGAAGAAGGTTATGAGTAGAAAGAATTTAAGTTGAATTGAGGAGTGAAATTTCTTATCTTGAGAAAAGGGGGTGTTCGAATTTTTGAGTTTTAGTGGTAAGATTGTTTGTTTTGGTTTAGATGTTTGAAGAAAGAAAGTATGTTTGATGTTAGGAAGAAGATGTTCTTGGAGTTATAAAGATGGGTTCGAAGATGTGAAGGACTTAAGTTTGAATATTTGAAGATGTGAAGAAGGGGGTACTTGAAGATATGAAGAACTTACGTTGAAGATTTGAAGATGTGAAGAGTTGGTGTTTGAAGGTTTGAAGATATGAATGAATTTTGTTTGAAGATTTGAATGTGTGAAGGAATTTTAGAGAGAGATTAGAGAGAAGGAGGAGAAAAGGCTTGAGAGTTAGAATGTGTTGGATGAAATGAACAAATTTTGTTCAATTTCCTTCATGTGGCCGTCCACATTGGTAGAGAGGGAGAGGATTTTGTTTTTTGTTTAAATTTTGTGTCTTGCAAATTGTCTCTTGCATGGAGACAATTAGACTAGTCAAAGTATGGGCAAGGTATAGGAAGAGAAAGAAGGTTGGGAAGACTCCAACATGTTGGAAAAAATAGTATTAAAGAATTGATGTATAAGATGATGTGTATAATGTTTGAATTAATGGTATAATTATACACAAGATGACTAATATAAGGTGTAAGTGTACAAGAGTTGGATGGTATTTTTACTCCAAAATCATCACCATGGCCGTCCATTATAAGGGCATTGTGGTAATTTAATATTTTTTTTTGTCCCAAATTTGATGATAATAGATGAATATATCAATCTCCAAAATAATTAGTGATTTCCTTGATCACTTATAAGTCTCATTATCACTTAATCTAAATCAAAATCTTAATTCTATAAGGTAAAAGAAAATAAATAGTCTCTTAAAATTCTAAGGTGACTAATAAATACAAAAATAGTAATAATGATCAATCAAGTTGTCACGCCCCAAATGGGACGCGACGACGATCCACAACTTAAATACAAATAACCATACAGTCTAGACAATTATCAACGAGAACCCAATGAAACAGAGTCTAAATAGCAGCGAAAATAAAATAACAAGTACATCTTACAGTCCACAACATCCACAATCCACATTACATCCTCGAAAATCAACCAACGATAACAACTTAAAAGTCAAAGGGTCCTACGCCCTTTAGTTACAAACCGGAATGAAAAGAAAATAAAATAGTCCAACAGCAATCAAAAGAAACGAGTCCATCAATAACAACAAGAAGTAGTAAATCCAACAAGCGGAGTACAAGGGCTCAATCCAAGGCCGGTTCAGCATCTTCAACGAAGTCCTCATCTAAAGGTTAGAAAATAGGTGGGGATGAGACATAAATCTCAGTGGATGGGGTGATCGTGTGTAAGTGTGACGATATATATAGTTAATGCGAGAAAACAGTTATATGAAAACGCGTGAGTATGATGCATGAATTCACACACAGTCCACGAGCGTCGTGATAAATATATGTAAGAAATATACTTATACATTTCAAGAAATCAGTTCATGGTCACACATGCACTATGTGATTCAGTCAAGACAGGTAGGATTGCGTACGGAAATGTAACGCCAATCCCATGCAAGGCAAATAATGGTTGCATACGGATTTGTAGCGCCAACCAAATGCAAAACAAGAAGCGGTTGCGTCATTTAATTTGTAGCGCCCGACCAAAACGGTCCGATAACTCGAATCGTGTGGATCGAGGCAATGATTCCTTCGTTTCTTCCTTGTAACTCCCGAGCAAGATGGTCCAAGACCTGTCACCTTATTGCTCCATAGGCAAAGACAAATCCACAATAGAACTAGCTAGGCCCGGATTGTCATAATCATGATTATACCTCAAGTACTACGACCCGCTTCCCTTGGACAAACTCCGTCCCTCAGTTGCGGGATTAGGGCGATGGGGCCGGAAGAGTGGAATAGCAGGCCGAGCTGCTGTTTCCATCCCCGACGTATCCATTCCGATTGTGAGCTCGACACACCAAGTTGACTCAGCGCAGAAAGTAAATACAAGTTCGGGTAGTCAACCAGCAATGAGTATTATTGATTCAGAAAGCGATTCGGAAAATTTTTGAAAATTCACGAGTAGCAATATGGCGTTGGTGGAGTTATTTGGATGAAGATATTTATCGGAAGGATAAGCAATCTTCGATATTTTGACAGTTTAGGTGGAACATAAGTCCCGTTATAGATTCAAAATCGCAAGGCGAGGAAGTCGCTCCGCGATTGGGTTTTAATCGGTTAAATCGGTCCGATAAGTCAAGGGTTTTTGGGAAAATAAAATATTTTAATTAAATCTCCAAGTCAGAGGGTCCAGGGCTATTTTAGTAAAATAGAAAATAATTTGACTTAGGTCCTTTATAAAAGAAAATTTTCAATTTAGCCCCGTTTTGTAAAAACCAACACTTTTGGGATTAAAAATTGAATATATAAATAACCCGACCTTGAAAAATTATAAGGTCAGTTCCTAAATTCTCCAAAATGTCCAGAGATTCAGGTTTTTAAAGTTTTGAGGTCGATTTTTTATAAAATTCTCACATTGGCCCCAAATTTGTAAAAATTGCCAATTCGGACCTTAAGTTTAAAATAATCGGAACTCACAAACCGAAAGGGCTTTTAATGTTATTCCAGTTGAAAAATATCATTACGGTTAGTGGGATATTGGGACAAAAGCAGTTTTTAAAAGAAATAAGTGTAGGTCCTTTAACTTTTGAAAATATCATTTTTGTCCCATTTTGAAATAATTGCCTTTAAGGCTTTTAGGGGTCCAATTGTTATGAAATTTGAACCTTGAGTCCAAAATATAATTAAGTTATAGTTAAGTTAGTATTTCCAAGTGTATGGGCTGCATAAGTCCTGGAAATTTCATTTGGGTCCTCAAGTTTAGTATTTTACACATTAGTCTCTCAATTTTAGAAAAATTACTTTCCAAGCCCTAAACACTTGGATTTTTGGAATACATTTAAAATATGTAATTTCCAGTACCTTAAGAATAAAATTTTCAAAATTTAAAGTTAAGGACTGGTACAGTTTTAAAATTTGCAAAGTAGCCCTTAAACATTCAAAATTTTATAATCTAGTCCTTGGGCTTTTAAAGGTTGATTTTATTTATCTTAAAACTCTTAAAACTTTATTAAAATGTCCAAAAGTCATTTTTGAACCTGAGTACAGTCCCAAATTTCGAAATTTGCAGAGGGGTCCTTTAACTTTCATTTTCTTGCAATTTAGTCCACCAACTTTCCATTTTTACATTTTTAAGTCCAAAATTGAAATTTAATCAATTATGCTCGACTTGTCCAGGTTATAAGTCATACAAAATATGTATTTTAAAGATCATACACATGCATATCCAATACATACAAGAATTCATCAAATAGAACATTAAATTGCACATGCATGCACCTAAAATTCAATAAATAGCAATTTTGAACAACTCTTGAGAATTTTCATGATTTGATACATAAAATTGACATGCAATACATAAAATATATATATCTCAAGTGCTCATGATCAAAACACTACATGCATTTAACAAAAGCACCTAGAAGTTGAAAGGATTTTTCAACCCACCTTAAATTTGGAAAGTTGTGAAATAAAAAGGATAATTTCACAACTTGGTTTGAGGTCACTTAGGTCATCCCCTAAGTCAAAAAATATCAAAAATTTAGAGTTAGGAAAAATGAGTGAAAAATTAAGAAGAAAAAGAAGAAGATAAGAAAATTGGAAATACTACACTTTACCTTGTGTAGTAAGTGATTTGAAACTAGTTGAAGCTTCAAATTTGGGATTTTTGGTTCACGTTCAAAATCACCTAAGGTCAGCCCCTATTTCTCAAAAATGAAAAAGGGGTGTTAAAATTTGAAGAAAATAGGAAGAAGAAGAGAGAAGGGCTCTAGTGTCCAAATCTTACCTTGTAGTCCAATTTCTCTAACAATTATTCTTCAAGTCTTCTAATTTGACCACCATGCATGCATGTCTTCACGTAGTCTTCAAAGTACCTCAAATCAAAATTTCAAACTTAAATTAAGAAGATAAGGTAATGAGTAGTAAGATATCAAGTTGAATTGAGGAATGAAATTTCTTACCTTAGAGATAGGGGGGTTCGAATTTTTTTGATTTGAGTAGGAAGAATGTTTGTTTTTGTTTAGATGTTTGAAGAAAGAAGGAGTGTTTGATGATATTAAGAAGATGTTCTTGAAGGTATGAAGGTATGCTTGAAGATGTGAAGGACTAGTGTTTGAAGATTTGAAGATGTGAAGAAATGGTTCTTGAAGGTTTGAAGATATGAAGAATTGGTGTTTGAAGATATGAAGATGTGAAGAAATGGTTCTTGAAGATTTGAAGATATGAAGGAATTGTTCTTGAAGATATGAAGAAGTGTTTGCAGATATGAAGAAAGTGTTTGAAGATATGAAGAAATGGATGAATATATGCTTAGAGAGATGTTGGGGATTTTAGAGAGAAGTTGGAGAAAATGGTTGAATGATGAATGTGTTGGATAAAAATGAATTTGTTTTGATAAAACTAGGCCTAATGGCTGAAAATTGAGAGAGAGGGATCAAGTTTGGTGTCTTACAATTTGTCTCTTGCATGGAGACAAAAGAAGAGTCAAAGGTATGGGCAAGGAATGAGTTTGAATGGAATTTGAGAGGAAAGAGGGGAATGTTGGAGATAGTGGGGAATGTTGGGAGATTTAATGATATAAAATTGTAGTATAAGATGATGTGTATAATGTTTGATTTAATGGTGTAATTATACACAGGATGACTACAAATATTATTTGATGATAATAGATGAATAATATCAATCTCCAAAATAATTAGTGATTTCCTTGATCACTTATAAGTCTCATGATCACTTATTCTAAATCAAATTCTTAATTCTATAAGGTATAAGTCTCTAAAATAAATAGTCTCTTAAAATTCTAAGGTGACTAATAAATACACAAATAGTAATAATGATCAATCAAGTGATCATAAATGTGAAATAGAATTAATAATGATCATGATCACAAGTAATAAATAAAAAATGAAATTAAATGAAAAATATATATATTATTAATATTTACCCGTCTAAGTGACGCGGTAAAATAGTCGATCAAATACATAGACGTCAAAAAGATCAATTACATCGAGGCCTGGTGCCTCTCCATCCGTTCAATTTCAGCAAATAATGCTTTGAACACCTCCCGAACTTCACCGATCCTCTGTTGCGGTGCGGTGACGGCCAAGCAGCGTCAAAATCATAGTCACCGAACGATGGTATCGATGGAATGACAGGATCCAGGTTTGTGGAAGCGCGAGATCTCTCTCTCGACTCTTCGGGGAGGTCGGGTACCTCCGAGAGAGAAGAAAATGATCCTACAAAGGAATCATCACGGGCAACTGGGATTTGTTCAATGATAAGTGGTGCGCGTGAAGTTCCTTGGGGAGTCGAACCTGCTGCACTTGGGGAGCCTGCGCGATGGACTCTGTTTGGGTTTGTTGTGAAGTTGACCCGACTTGCTGAGCCTCACTTTGTCTCAACGGCCTTCGTCGGTCTCACTGGTTTCTCCAATTGAGTTGACCGGTCCTCGGCCTTATCGAAGCGTCATCGGACGATGATGAGATTTCCATGGGTGGCTCATCATCAAAATTGAAAGTTTGACGAGTAGTCTTTAGGTCGACTTGCTCGTGGTTGGAACATCCTTAGGCGTGAGTCTTTTGGATCGATCCACGGGGGATGACTCGGCTTCATCGTCTTCTTCCGATCCCGGAAAGGTTACATCGAGATTATCCTGGGAATCGTGAAGCGCACTTATCTCCTTTTCGGATGGATCAATGATAGTAGCGGGGTGTTACGTGCTTGACTTCTTTACCCCGGAAGTCTCAACCTCCCGTTGGCCTTCATTACCTCCTGCGCAGTCTCAAGCTGCGAGGCCTGGACATCCCTTTCGGCGAAAGTCAGTCACCTGTCTTAGGGTCTTCTCGGTGGCATCCATTTGAGTCTCAACTCCATGGATTGCACTTTCATCGCCAGTGTTAACTCCCGTACTGTTCCTTCCCGTGCCTCGACGCATCAACAAACGTCATTAGCCTTCCGAAGCGGTTGACACCTCACCGAGACAGTCTCAACTCGTCTCGAGCTTCGTTGATGACAACTTGTTGTGTACTTTGTGGTTGTGCCTTCTCCACTTCGCCTCCTAGATTCATTGTGGAGTCATCTGCGGCATTCTCCGACCTTGCTGCGGTGGAGGGAGTTTCCCCCTCGGTGGCACCAAATGGTGAGTGACTTGGAATGGGGTCACTCGTCTCCAAACTCCCTATTTGTATCTCTTGAGTGTTCACCGTTGGGGCGGGTGGTAAGACACCTTCAATAGGGGTTGGCTCGACCGGGGTCCCCACTATCCCGCCATCGCCGGATCCCTTATTTCTTTCTTCCGAGTGAGCTAGGGAAGTGGTTGCGAACAACGGTGGTGATTTGTGAACCACTCCCATTGATCGATTTCACCGTGTGTTTTGGAGGACTCTCCTGGTCCCTCCATCAATCTTTGCTCGTGAAGGATTAATTCGTGCAATGCTTGCTGCATTTGCACTTCTTACGTGGCGGCGCGAGTCCGCATCCTCATCATCATGCGATAAGACATCAAGAAGATGATGTGTGTGTTACGTAGTGCGGTGATAGGCGATCTTTGGCCTTCTCACGTGCCTCGGCCTTCCTCTCGCCTATCTTTCCTTCTCCTTGTCCTTGAAGATCTGCAAGATATCCGTGCGATTTTTCTTCATACAATCTTGAGATCACGATGGTCGACCCAAGAAAGTTCGCCAGATTCTTCTTCCTCTTCTATAAATTCAGCCGTTGGAACTTTCCCTGGATCGACTCAACTTCCACTTTCTCCACTCTCATGCAGCGATTTTGGATGTCCGGATAAAGTGTGGATAGGATCATCACATCACTATCATCTCTATCGGCTTCTTCTTGTTGTCCCTCATTCTCGGGGATAGAAGGTAGCAAGCTCCGGTGCTCCATCTTTGTCAAAAGCGTCTCTGCATTGCGGGGAGGGGATACGATCCTGTCAGCAGCGAGTGTGCTTTCTCGCTACTTCTTGTGTCTCAAATTGTGCGAACTACTGGTCTTCGTCTTGATTTGCCTCTGCTGATCGCCTTGACAGAGACTTAGTCATTTTTCATCAATAATATCCGGAGACTCTACTTCTCCAGCCTCCCATATCTGTTTTTTTAGGGCCGAGTGGCTGACTCAACCAGGTTTCTCAAGCTCGGAGCGCTTGATGATTCTTCTTCGTCTCTTAGTTTGTACCGAGAGGGATTTCTGGTTCGGAGAGTTTCTTCGAGTCTTGGCGGCGGGGGCGTCTTTGGTGTTTACTTATGAGGAGGCGGCCGTCTTGGCTTATTATCGTTCTCCTCTTTTGACGACCGGAGAAGGTATTTGAGATTCCTTCTCGGCGGCTAGCTTCTTTGGGCTGGGCGAGAGACACGGCTGCGGGCGGTGACTCAGCTGCGGGGGCGGGAGCATATTTGTTTTTGTTTGCTGCGGGAGCGGCCATCTTCTTAGCAAATGCGAGGGGCACCTTCTTCTTTGGTGGAGAGGAGACATCCGTATCTTGAGGTCACCGATTCCCCCTCACTCGTGACGCTCTCGTGGCATAGGCTCTCTTACGTGCGCCGAGAGAGGTTTGATCTCGAACATCCTCTTGTTTACATGGAACGCCTTTCCATGTCTAAGAGGACTCCTTTGACCTCCATCACCGGCCGATCACTGGACCATATCCCGAGGATCCTTCAAATGCACCATTCTCCTTGAAGGATTTGTTCCCTACATTCGGCGCAGAGTCTGCTTTGTAGACAAACTCAACCCGGTTTACTTGTTTTTCTTCAATGATCGCGCCATTACGATCAATTTTGCTTTGAGACGATTGGTCAAAGCGCCAAATTGATGTCTATGCATTTGGCAACTATGTCCAACAGTTTGTGGTAGTCCTCCTTCAAAGACCTCTTGTTGGTCGTGTAGACTATCTTTTCAAGATAGTCGATCTTGGCTACTTCCTTCCAAGCGGCGGCCAAGTCTACATCAGCTTCATTGATTTCGATGCTCCTTCCGCCGGTAGTGAGCATTGTTACGCCAAATCCTTGGCGAGATGATGAACTCCTTCCCGTGAAGAGGGATTTGATCCCCTCATCGTGAATCTCGGCGTTCACGTGAGAACGTGCGACCTCTTCTACATAGGTCATCGAGAACTCCATCGTCGAAATGGTTTTAGCCCGACGTTTCGAGGTTTTCGCGATCTTCTATATGAGGTGTCATTGGACCCTGTTTGACCATACCCTCGAAATCCACATGAGACCCGTGTGGATTTGCTTTCCTAGCTTGACAAAATCATAAGTAGAAGCCATTTTTCAAGATTTCACGAATAAAACTTAGAAGTTGATTTGAAGATTGATAGGGTTTTGAGAGAGTTTTGTCTTTGCTTCGAGAGAGAAAATGAACAGTTTTGGTAATGTGTGAGAGAAACGGACGAAAAAAGGTTTAAGTATGGTTCATGAAAGGACGTGCGGGTGGTTTTTTGAAATGTGATCGAAATCAACGGGCTTAGATTTTGCATGCCAATTTAGCATTTAATGTCTCGTATTTAATGCGGCAAAGATTTATATCCAATCATAAGCTTGGTGTGCAACTTTTGCTGTACACGTCATAATTATCTTTGACGTCATTCTTAAAAACATTCCCGCTTAGTAAAAACGATTGCGTTTTTGTCACTTTGCTCATAAATGACTCGGCTTTTCCTCACCGATTTAACTCTTCTTCTCACAGTTCTCTTAGTGACTCACCGACTAATTCGGTATAAATTGTCTTTCCGATCTGGTGATTCACTTAGGTGATTTGAGAGTTCACTCTTTTTCCTTTTTGTGTTTCATTTCTTTTCTTTGATTCTTCCGAGTGTCACCTCGGCTCAATTAATCCTAACTCATGATTGAGTTCTTCAAATCTTGACTCACATAATGGTTTTGTGAATATGTCACCAACCTGTTTATCGGTTGAAATATACTCAAGTAATGTCCTTCTTTTCAACATGATCTCTTATGAAGTGATATCCGACATCAATATGCTTTGTTCTTGAGTGCAACACAGGATTTTGAGTGATTGCAATTGCACTTGTGTTATCACACATGATTGGAATTTCCTTTTCTTCAACTTCATAGTCTCTCACCGCTTCTTTGTCTCATCCATAGGACTTGGGCACAACAACAGCCCGCAGACTATGTATTCTCGTCACACCAGTGTAGAGTGGCTATTGAATTTTGCTTTTTGCTAAACCAGAAATTAGCTTTGTTTCAAGCATTTGACATGTGCCTGAGAGGTGCTCTTCCTGTCAACTCTACATCCAAAGATAGTCGAGTCCGAATAGCCAATTAGCTTGAATCCACCTTCCTTTGGATACCATAAGCCAACTTCTTGGCTTCCTTTCAAATATCTCAAGATCCTCTTAGTGCAGTCATATGGCTCTCTTTTGGAGCAGAATGAAATCTTGCACATACACCCACAAAAAAAGGTGATGTCCGGCCCGCTTGTTGTGAGATAAAGCAATGACCCAATAAGTGCTCAGATCTTGTTTGATCTACGACTTGCCATCCGCATCCATGTCCAATTTGACTGATGTATTCATTGGTATTTTCATAGAAGACTTCTCTTCCATACCAAATTTCTTCATTAAATCTCTGGTGTATTTTATTTGACTTATGAAGGTTCCATCCTTCAGCTGTTTCACTTGGAGTCCAAGGAAGAATGTCAGCTCTCCCATCATGCTCATTTCGAATTTGCTTTGCATGAGGTTTGAAAATTTATCACACAACTCTTTGTTTGTGGATCCAAAAATGATGCCATCCACATATATTTGAACAAGCAGTATGATCTTCTTGTCTTGAATTCTGAAAAGTGTTCTATCTACTTTTCCTTTTGTGAATCCATTCTCAGTTAGGAATTGTGACAAAGTATCATACCATGCTCTGGGTGCCTGTTTCAATCCATATAGAGCTTTCTTGAGTTTATATACCTTATCTCCAAGAGTCTTCTGCTCAAATCCTGGAGGTTGTTCAACATACACTTCTTATTCCAATAAACCATTTAGGAATGCACTTTTTACATCCATCTGATATACAATAAAATTCTTGTGAGCTGCATAGGCAAGAAACATCCTTATAGCTTCCAATCTTGCTACAGGGGCAAATGTTTCATCAAAATCTATCCCTTCTTCTTGGCAATATCCTTTGGCTACTAGTCTTGCTTTGTTTCTCACCATAGAACCTTCCTCGTTCATCTTGTTTCTGAACACCCATTTAGTGCCAATAACATTTTGATGGGTGGGTCTTTGAACTAATTCCCATACTTTATTTCTTTCAAACTGATTCAGTTCTTCTTGCATAGCTTGAATCCAATGTGTAATGCTTTTGACATATCTTTAGGCTCTATTTGAGAGATAAAGCATGTGAACATAGCTTCTTGTTGAGTTCTGGATCTTGTTTTGACACCTTCTCTTATATCTCCAATGACAAGTTAAATCGTGGATGGTCTCTCGGCCATCTTACATCGAGTTGGAGTAAGTTAGCTGGATTCGGTCGTCTTGCGGTGTGTTGCTTTGATCGAGATCTCTCGTAATCACTTAGTTGCAAATTTTCCAAATTGTTTTTGAGACTCGGCTATCTCATCTTCATCCGAGTTTATAATTCCAAATTTTCTTGACTTGAAAGATAGGAATCTTCTCGCATGGTTGGTTGATTCAAATTATATCACCGATTCTTCAATGTCTTCTCCATTAACATTTGGTTCATCGAACACCACATGAATAGATTCCTCTGTAATCATAGTCTTCTTGTTGAGTACTCTGTAGTCGTGCTTTCACCGAGTATCCCAAGAAGATACCTTCATCTGCTTTAGCATCAAAAGCCTTTAGATTATCTTTGCCATTGTTATGGATGAAGCATTTACATCCAAATATTCTAAAATATGCAACATTTGGTTTTCTCCCTGTCCAAATCTCATAGGAGTCTTTGTCACCGTCTGTTTATCATGCATCTATTTTGAGTGTAGCATCTTTGTGTTTATTGCTTGACCCAAAATCTTTTTGGTAACCCCTGCTGACTAACATGGTCCTTGCAACGCTTCTTTGAGAGTTCTATTCCTTCTTTCTCGCAACTCCATTCTCACTGTGGAGTCCTTTGCTGCGAGATAATTCATGACCAATGCCATTTTCAAGATAAATCGAGTTATTATACCATTGACAAACTCGGTTCCTCTGTCGATCTTATTTTTATAATGGTTTGGCTCTTCTCATTTTGAATACTCTTCATCGATTGTGGTAGTCTCTGTAGAGTTTCTTTCTTCTTACACATGAATATTGTCCATGTATATCTTTAGTAGTCATCTACTACCACCAAGATGTATTTCTTCCCACTTATGCTAGTTTGGTTCAACTGGACCAAATAGATCCATATGTAGCGGATGCAATATTCTTGTTGAAGATGGGCATGTCTTTTCTTTGAATGATGATTTGATTTGTTTTCCCTTCGACATGCGTCCGCATATACTCTCCTTCTTGTATCGAGTCCTTCCACAAGATTACTTACGCAAGCTTGTTAATCGTTTTGAAATTCGGGTGACTCGGCTTTTTTGTGCCACGACCAACTAGATTCATTGTGCTCTTTTGCTATGACAGTGTTGGGTGTTGCGGTTGACCAATCCACGACATACATGTTCTTTTTGTCTGCGCATCCTTGCAACACAACTTCATTTGATTCAATATCCTTGATTTGGCATATACCCATGTTAAATCCAACATTATAACCCTTGTCACGAGTTGGTGATGCTTAGCAAGTTGAAGTTGAGTCCTTCAACATATGCAACATCTGTGATTTCTAATCCATTCTTCTTGATGGATCCAATGCCTCTTATTTCTCCTGGAGCTTCATTTCCTCCAAATATTACTTTTGCTCCTTTGACTTCCTTGAATTTTGACAGATTTTTTTTGTTTCCTGTCATGTGTCTGGAACAACCACTATCCATGTACTAGGTTCTTTGGCACTCAGCTGTTCCTTGAACCTGCAATCAAGGAAATTAAGTTTTAGGTACCCATACTTGTCTGGGTCCTGAGGAGTTAGTATTGCAAGATGATCCAACCAACCTATAGCCAAATGATTTGACTCTAAGGGGTTGCCATCTATTAGTGACATAATCATAATTAATTCTGGCAAATTGCTTGGGAATTCTAGGTTCATACAGCTGTCTCTTTTGTCTGTATGCCTGTATATGTGTTTTAGCAATTGCCTTCTTTGGATAGTTGTGATATCTCTGAGTGTAGTGCCTAGGTGCATATGTGTGCTAATGAAAGCTCTTATACCTTTGGAATGGCCTTTGCTGAGTTCTAGGCCTTTGCCATTTGGGCTTATATTCCATAGGTCTATGCTGATAGTTCACATCATTCCAATCACTTGGCTTGGATATTTTCTACCATTCCCATCATATGTGTTTCTTTTATAGATTTTCTGGGGTTTTTGGTAGCTCTGTTTCTTCTTTACAGAGTATTTCCTGTTTGGAGTTTGTTGAGGAACTCGGCTGAATTTCTTCTCAGCTGTCCTTTCAACACACTCAACTGGCTGTTTTCCTTTTCCTTTATAACCAAGGCCAGTTTGCTTGTAATTGTGCTTTGGATTAAATGTGTGTGCACCATTTGGAGTTTTGGATTCTTGAGATATTTCATTGCTTGAAGATTCTTTTTCCAAAATCACTTTTGGAGCTTGACATAGCACAGAGGAATTAAATCCTAAGACTGTCTTGTCTCCACATTCTCTTTGACTGTCATGCCTTAGTGAATGAGGCAATCACATTTTTAAGGCCAGTTTCCCTCTTTTCTATAGCAGCTATTTCTGCTATTAGCTTTGCATTTTCAGTCTTTAAACTTTCATTCTCATCAGCTATTTGACTTAGAGTACTCAGCTCCTTAGTCAGCTGTGAGTTTTGGCATTTAAGTAGACTGTTTTCTTCATTTAGAAGTGTGTGTGAGGATTTAATGTGTTCAAAATCTTTCATCATTTTGCCTAATGAATCATAAAGATCAGTGGGTGATGAAGTGTGTGTGTCACAGTCACTATCACTAGAATCGAGTTTGATGAGTTAGAGTGTACCTCATCTTCTTGGTCGAGTTGATCTTGTTCCTTGGCCATCAAACAGTTAGGGCTTCTTCTTCGAGTCACTTGAGTAGTCACTTCACTACTCTCTGCGAATCGGCTATGTCCTTTGACTTGGCTATCTCGTGATCTTTGCGGCCAACATTGCCTTTTTCTTTTCTTGTCTTCTTTCTCTCAAGACCTTTCTTTCTTCTTCATTCCTGTATTTGTTGACTACAGGATATGGGCAATCAATGGCATAGTGACCTGTTGCCCTACGTTCAAAGATAGATATTCAACCTTTTGATCACTCTCTTTCCATTCTTGGATTGTCAACCCTTTGATATTCACTTTTTGATGATCTGTTCTCTTGGTTGGCCTATCTTCCCTTGACTTGGAGGAGCCGAGTGTCTTCCGGAGGATTCGCCCTTGCCTCTCTTGTAGTTCTTATTGAAGAACTTGTTGAACCTTTTAACCATCGGGGCTATTTCCTCGGGTCAATGACATCTTTGATCTCCGCTCTCTTTCCATCCTTAACAATTAGAGCAAATTGTTTTGGTACAAATTGTCTCTTCCTGGTCTTTTCTTCTCACTCAAATTCGTAGGCTTTGAAGTCTGAGAATAGCTCATGGTTGGATGCCTTCGATAGGTCCATGGAATGTCTTAGTGCCATGACCTTTATTTCCCATTCACCGAGACTTTTTAGGATCTTCATACACATTTCTTCGTGTATATTCTTTTCCAAGTGCGATAGCTCGTTGGTGATTTACGTGAATCGAGCATCCATTGATCCAGGTTCTCTCCGAGATCATTTTGAAATTCTCAAATTTCAGACGACCACCGATAGTTTATTTTCCTTGATTTGCTCGAGCCTTCACAAATCAATGTTAGCTTGTCCCGATTTCTTTAGCCATTTTGCATGATTTGACTTTGTTGAACATGGCTTTGTCCAAGGTTTTGTAAAGAATGTCCTTGGCCACATTGTCCAAGTTATATCTTTTTCTCATCATCATTTGTCCATTCACTCTTGGTTTTTCAACCATGACCGTCCGGGAGCAACATCCTTTTCACCTTCAATGCAAATTTCTTCTTACAAATTGTTCACTTTTAAAATTTGCGGTGACCCATCCTCTATCACTATCCACATCTCATCATGTAATCTTTGATAGATGAGTCTCGCATACGAATTTTCCAATCATCAAATTTTTCAATTGTGAACATATGGATGCGTGTCAAATTTGCTTCCATGATAATGACTTTTAATGATAAAAGGAGTTTTGAAAACTTAAGTACTAAAACAGACTTTGAAAAATTTGGAGATCTAGTTCGAGAACCGGTCGGAAGGAAGGCTCAATGAACCAACCGCTCACGATACCACTTGTAGGTCCCAAGGGGTGTGAGTGTAAGGTTTAGAAGGGGGTTGAATAAACCTTACCAACTTTTCGATTTAGTCCTTTTTAAAGTTCGAGTTGATACTACACGATGTGTCCTTGGTGGTGGACAGCCAATTTAGTTAATCAATAGAGTTAGTCACTCAACGGACTCGACTCGAGTTGTGATTGAATAACTCACCGTTAAGACTCGAATTAGCTCAACTCGTAGTTTGTTTTTATTGGAAGACTTAACACCCTTAATTTTGGTTTAGCAATGATTTAATACTTGGTTTTAGTACTTAGAAATTATCAAGTGGATAGAAAATTTATCACAGAGTTAAACAAATAAGTTGCGGGAATTAAAGTCTTTGAAATGTAAATGACACGATAAGTTTTTATAGAGGTTCGAAGATGGGGTAATTCTTCTACTCCTCTCTTCTACAACTCCCGGAGGAATCCACTAGGTATTAATCAAGATACAAAGTGGTAATGCATCCGGATACAAGTCTTGATCACACAAATGACTTGATCCTTTGGGACTCGATCTGAGATGCCTTGATCACTCAACTCGGCTTCTCGTGCGACTCGGCTTCTTCACAGGGCGTTGCCTTGCTTGCTACTACAGCCCACTTGCTCAAGCTCTTTGGATTTGATCACGAAGCCCTCCAAAAAACTCGAGACTGGTTCGACCTTGAACCTTCCTACAATCCTTCGTGGAATGTAGACCCCTTTTCGTCAAAAGTTTCCTCTTCAACTGATTGAAGTTATCTTTCCTTCACGGTGAGAGTTGGATTGATGTGCTTCGTAATGTAGGCTTGAGGATTAATCTTGAATGATTTGAGAATATTTACGTTACATTCAAATGTTCTCTTGAATGTTCGTGGTTCGGTAACCTTCTCTCGAGTCATTCCTCGGCCTTTTATAGTGATCTTTCAAAAATCGCCCGTTGAAGAGATAGGCTTATTTTTGAAAGTCACTTATGGACGTTGGCTTGTCTTGTTGCGATCCTTGAAATTGCCACTTCCTCGTATGAATTGTTCTTGACTTTTCGAGTTCGACACGGTGTAGTGCTTCCCATTGGTTTATTCCTCTTGCACGCTTCGACCGGGATCGAGCACTTCGAGAAAGGTAGCATGGAGATATTACTTGTTTAAGTAATTCTCTTGATTTACGTGCAACGGATCTCTTTCGATTGTCTCGCCTTGACGCATTTCCTTGCTTTCCCCAGGTGACTTAGAGTCGACTTCCAATCATGGATGACTCTTCTATCACTTCAACTTGAGACTTGGCTATCTTGAGTTGACTTGACCGATACTCCACTCACCGTGCATCTCACCGCTCCTTGATCGAGTCCCCGCCTTCTCTTCTTTGCCATACTCGGTTGTCTTGCAATGAGTCTTCCTTCTAGTCTTGATTGTCTTTTTGCATGTTTAGTCATAGGCGACTTAACTCAAACTTGACCAGCCCTATTTATTACAATACGATTCTACATAAAAATGGGGTGCCAACTTCCTATTCTAAGTTTTACATGGCATTCATCAAAATCTAAACAACAAATTTCCCAATAGATTTCGCCCAATTAAGGGCACAAAAGTCATTTTGTACACAAATTAATTCGGTTAGTTTTGGTAACCCCCCATAATCCCATGTTTTTTAGGATTTCAATTACTCTCATTCCCACTTTTCATTCCACTCTAGTTTCATCAAAATCCAAAACTCCCAAATTTTATTTCTCCCTCATTCTCTTCCTCTCTATTTGGTTTGGTCGACGGCAACTCTGCAATAGTTGTGTTTTTTTTCGTTCCAAGGTTCCCTTAAATTCTCGACAACGACACACACCCCGAACAGAGGGTGTTACTGATTCTTCCAATAGTTGATAAAGGTAAGTGATTGGTTTCATTTTATTTCAGTTTTTTGATCGAAATTTTGCTAGTAAAGGATTTTACTTTACATGTTTTTTCATTTTTTGTTGAACCATTCAACTGTTGATTTTGGATATTTGAAGTAATGTGTAGAAAGAAGAGTAGGCATTCTTGTTTATTTTTTATATTTTGAAGTATCTCGGATTTTGATTTTTGATTTGTCCAGGCGATTTCATGGGTTATCTTTTTTGTTTCTGGGAATCTTTTTGTGCGAATTAGGGAATATCTGTTGGGGATTTTTATGGTATAAAAATTGGTAAAAACGATGTATTTTTAGTTATTGGATGGTGTAATATTTTTATGTTATAGATATAGGATGGTGTATTTAGTTTGTTTTGCAGAATTATTGATTTCTAATGTTTTCTGAAAATAAGGTTTTTGTGAAATGTGTCAGTATACCTTGATCGTTTTACGTGATTTCTTCTTTGTGTTTATGGTGTACAATTTATTTAAGAATGATGAACTTTTAGTTATTTTTGATGTATAGTTAAATCTAGTGTGGTGTTAGTTTAACCCCTGAAATAAAAAAAATGAAAGAGCCATGTATATATGTATTGATGCATATTTAGTATTGTTATTGCGTAATGAATATGTGTTTTGGTGCGTTGGTAAGTTTGGTCATGTGTATATATAGTCCATGAAATGCATCATCACACATGGTGTTTAAATAGTTTTATTCTAGTATACAAATAAGGTTCATACGATTGCCGCGATTAGTTTTTCATTTGTGTATTTTTATTTGATACGATGCTTGAGTTATGCCTTAATATTGTTAATGTTGTCAATACCAGTTTGATAACTTTTAATGGCAAGAGGAAACAGGAACAAGCTCTGTTTTTTGTTGTATAGTTAGTGAATAAATAGTGCACAGTTAATAGTATTCTGGTACATGTTTACAATTCGGTATATACATGTTATCCTCGAGCTTTTTGTATTATTTACAGGTGTTAATGAATTTTTTTAGTGCATATTTTATAAGCACTATGTGCACTGTTAGTACTAACATTATGCTTGTTTTTGGAATACAATGCAATCATTTTAAAAATTGAAATTCAATTTATTTTGAGTGTACAATTAACGATGAAGTGTTAAACATTTAATAGTAATTTGGCACACATATAGTGTTGAATTGAGAGTTGTATAAAAGAACAAAATATTAAAGATAAAATAAGTTGGCACATAATTAGTGATGAAGTTGTGTATACTTAATAGTAACTAGGCACACATATATCATTTATATTTCGAAGCATTTATGGTTTTTGCCCAGCTATTTTTTATTTACTTTTACGGACATAAAAATGATGCACATTTAGCATGGAAATGATATATAATTAGGTAATAAATGGCATACAATTAACATAAGACAATTTTTTTCCTTGTTGTATTGCATCAATGCAGAGTGAAGAGGGTGAATCCATTTTTTTTTTTGCCATGATTTAGGCGTGTCTGTTATGGAAAGGTGATATTGATTATATCCCTTGATTTTAGGTAAGTAAATATGGTATTATTTTTGCACCATTTTGATAGTTACCGATTTGTCCTTTTTACACATAAAATAATTAGAAAATTATGTTTTTAGGCCTAATCTGAATCGTTGATTGAATAGGATTGATGGATGGGATTCATCCACATTGCCACATGGTAAGAGACTGCCACATGAGATCCCATCCATATATATATATATATATATATATATAGTGTTGGGAAATTTACTATATAGATTTTGATGTGCTATGTAAAACTTAGATTAGGAAGCTGGCACCCCATTTTCTGTTCTAAATTCAACTATATAATAGATATGATCTACGAGCTGAGTCAAAGCAGCCAAGTTTAAGATTTCAAAAGTTGACTAAAGATCAAAGTGAAGAATCAGCTGAGTTACAACTGAGTGTCAAAGAGATGATTCAGTCAATTACCAAAAAGCGGTGTCCAGAAGCGGTGCATCGACAAATAAATCATTTCGGATGTTTGGAGAAGACTTATAAAGGGGTTCAACAACAAAAAGGCTCGAAGAAAGCTAGGGATGGCAATGGGACGGGGCGGTACCCGCGGGACAGAAGTGATACCCAGACCCGCTCCGCCCCACCCCGGGTCATGGAGCGAGGCGACCCAAACGGGGCAGGCCGGGGCGGGTACCCGCGGACTGGGTCAAAATTGTCATCCTTAAAGAAAGCTAAATAAGTCCATTGATAAGTAAAGTCAAAGAATTACTCAAAGTGGAAAGAAGTCAGACTGCAACCTAAAAGTTGTTTTGCTGAAACGGTGTAAAAGGCTGAAACCAATGAGATGTTCGCAGAACACCTGCTGTGTTTCAGGCATACCTGCAGAGCATTAAACCAAGGTTGGGTCAACATCAAATTGCTTCATAACAAGACAAGCCAACGTCCATGAAGTGGAGTTTGAAAGTGTGTCTATCTCTTCAACGGACAAATTTTCGAGCTGCCACTGTAAAAGCTGAGGAGTTTATTTGAGAGAGTACCTAAGACACATGCAACATTCAAGCAATCTGAGAAAAGAGCATTCAAGCAAAAATACTCTCAAGCAATACATTCTATCCTCAAGCCTAAAACTCGAGGTATATCGATCCAACACATTCATTGAAGGAAAGAAAAACTTCAACTTGTTGAAGAAGAAAATCGTTTTAAGAACAAGGGGTCTGCACATCCTAGGATTGAAAGAAGTGCAGTGAGGTTCAAGTTAGAACCAGGCTTTGGATTCGTTGGAGGGCTTAGTGATCAAATCCAAGAATTTGAAGGAGCTGAAGTAGCGAGACAGCTGTCTTGTGAAGAGCTCAGTCCCAGGAGTGAAACCAGTTGTGTAATCAAGGCTTGCTCGGACTGTTAATCCTTTTTGTAACATGACTGTTGCATTAGTGGATTACCTCCAGGAGTTGGAGAAGAGTGGAGTAGAAGAATTACCTCATTCTCGAACCACTATAAAATTACTCTGTGTCTATTTACTTTCAGCATTTAATTCTTGCATATTTTATATCTGCTGATTGATAAATTTGCTAAGTCAACTGATAATAACTTAACTTAAACAAGTGTTGTAAAATATATTTTAACTAACGGGTGTAAGACTTCCACTGATAAAACAAAGTTAGCTGTATATTTAAAAACTCACTTCACTCAACTGAGTTACTCTATCAACAGCTCAGTTGAGTCTGTTGAGGGGTTAACTCTTCTGTTGAGGTTGAACCTAGTTGTCTATCAAAGACTAAGCTGCTACTTTTGTAAAACTCTGATTTAAAGATAAAAATTGAAAATTGGTTAAGTCTATTCAACTCCCCCTCTTCTAGACTTAACACAAATACCCATTGGGACCTATATATAAAGATGTTAAATGGGCCGCGACCCATTGCCCCAGACGGTTTAAACCGGAAAAAAAGAGGGTTGGGGCCTAATTATTTTGGTCCGTTTAAATTCGACCCTTTTTTGGCCTGGACCGTTTAGCCTGAGGCCTGTTAGGGCTAGCCCGTAGGTTAACCGGGCTAGCTCGCTAGCCGGCCAATTGCATTTTTTTTAAGAAAATAAATATAGCTCTAATATTATATATCTATTTTATTACATATTACCTATTACTAAATATATATTTTCAAATTCACACCTCCTCATCTTTAGATTTAAATATATAATTTTGAAAATTATGACTTATAGTCATACGAGTAATTTAATAAAATATATTAATTTTACCCATTTTATATGAGTATATAATGCTATCTTTTATTATTATAGTTTTATTTTTAGAATTTAGATCATGAAATATTTAAATTTTATAATTTTGTTAATGCAATGTAATTATAAACTATGCATGACTTTTTTATAATAAATACTTACATTAAAATATTAAACTTAAATGTTATATATGTTCGAGTTTAAAATTTTAGATTTAGATATATAAATTTTAATTTTTTGACTTGTAGCCCGATAGTGGCCCGTTTAGCCTGAAGCCCAATATTGCAAGTTTATTTAATAGCGGCCCATTTAGCTCTAAGACCGTTAGGGCTGGCCCGAAATTGCTAGGATTAGCCGTCTAACATCTCTCTATATATATGTATTATATATATATATATATATATGGATATTTTTATTTTTACTAGATATTTTACTATCCAGTTTTTTGGTAATTGCTCATTCAGTTTGAGAATTGAATTATCTGAAATGTGTAATCACCAAATTATTGGATCAAGATTTTAACCAGAAAAATGAATAAACTTATTATGTTTTTCATTTTTGATATTGTGTATTTTCGAAATTAAAATAAACCAACATTAGAACCAAGATCTTATCGTAGGATTATTTATGGAAAATATTTTAAACTTAATTTGCAAATAATTGGAAGTTACTTTTATTTAAATCTCATTTTGTAAAATAAGAAGATTTTTGGCAAGTATTATAAATGCGATTTCAAGAAAATTAACAATATACAATTTAATTTAAGAAAGTATAAAACCAGTGAGTCAAATTTGCAGAAATATTTTAGAAGGCGATATTTATTTAAAGAAAGTATAATCTCATTCTATCGAAATTAAATGCGCTTTAATCATTGACTACCAAAATAACCAAATTCTTCAAGTGCAAATGGGGGGAACAATTTTGGAAACAAGTTGCTTATTCTTCATACTAGTATTTTGATTGTGCAATGCAGGAGTGTGTTGTGTTGTTGGATATAAATTAGATGCATGTAAGAATCACAATATTAATGAATATAAAAATGTACATGTGTCTGTCAATCAACATTCTTTTATATTGTTCGATTAGGACCTTTCTTATTATTTCATGTATTATATATCCATGCCATGAGATACAATTGAAATTGACATTAGTTTTGTGATACAATGAAATTTGACATAAAAATAAAAATATTTTAGACATTCATATTATGAAATATACATTCAAGATTGTTTACATTGGTTCTGTAATGGGAGAGCAAGAATGGCTGATAATTTTATTTTATAGAGGAGTTTTTGAATTACAAATAATGAAAAGCAGAAAATATTGACAACAATGTGAACTCATATTTATAGGTGAACTAATGAGGATAATTAAGGAAAATATATATTCTAAATTTCTATTTTTTTGCTACGTATTGTAACCTTCATTGCATATTTTAATTTCTATTATTTTCTTTCTGATTTTTTATTTAAAATTTTGTGTTGATTGCCTAGAAATTTCATATTTTAATTGGAGATTTCACAATCTTTCTTTTCTGGTAATTCATTATTACTTTTATAAGATTATATATTGTTCAACTTAGAAACACAAAAAATCAGCCGTTAAATTAAATTTAACTTTTTGTCAAGATTTATGTCTTATATTTTTATTTTATTTGTATATGTCAATAATATAATTATGCGTATCGTGTAATTGTTTCTTGGATGTTTTAATTTATTTCTTGAATGATTATGTTCATTGGTATATCAATTTTATAATCATTTTCAAATTATCATTCAAATTAATCACGATTTTGGATACAAATCTATATGTTGTTATTATTCTGACTTTTATAAGGGTTATATTAAACGTCTTTTGGGTAATTTAGTTCAAGTTTGAGAAATTAATATATTATTGTTCAATGTATGAAATCATAAAATCAGCAGAGAAATAATATTTAGCTTATTATCCAGATTTGAATGTTTTAGTTTTGAAAGTTTTGTATATAGAAAATACTATAATCATGCTTGAGATCACACAAAATAAAAAACCTACCATTATTAAATTTACAATCTTAACTTTCCAAAATAATGGGATGATTGTTTATACTTTTGGATTGGTAATCAATGAAATCCAAAATATAATCATAATATCAAGAACAAACTAGAAGTTTACGATCATTAAATATTTGCTCTAACTCATGTAATTAAAGTTTAGAATCTTACCAAAATCAAATATACTAGGTGTTATAAATGCGAGATCGGGATTTATTCATATATATTATTTCTCAGATTTACTTTAATAATTATCAAAATTAAAATTAAAGGATTCATTCATATTTTTACTATTTTCGGAGGGTGGTTTAGTAGGGAAAACTTTTTTCATACTATTTATAAACGACTTGGTTATTAATATATATATATATATATATAATGAATGAAAAGTTTAATAATTACAATGATAGGGGTCCATCAATGCAGATTTATTCTTCTATATTGTATATGGACTTTGTGAGATTTCAATGGAATGTATTTTGAAATAATTAAATTTTAATTTGTTACGGGTAACTATTTATTTTAATTTCAACAAAATTTATAATTATATCTTTCTGAATTTATGAATATATTAATCAATAGTGAATAATAACACCTAAATTAGATTGTCAGTACATATAAAATTAAAAAAACAATGGACAATATTAATGACAGAATTCCAAAAATATGACCAGATATTCACTTCCGTTTTTCTTTTTTAACAAACAAAAATCATCACGATTTGTTTTAGGAAATATCAAATAAGTGGAAATATTTTTTTGACATGGTGGGAATATGTTTTTAACATGTTTATTATTATATATAGAGAGAAATTCAATTAAAACATTTCTATAAATATAATAGAACAAATTAAAGATTAAACTTTAATGATGTATTTTATAATACCAAATTATAATTCTAATACACTATTTTCAAAAATATATTAATCCTCACTACTCTTAAGTGTTTGATTAAAATTTTAAAATCTTATTAAATTGATAGTTTGAAAATAGAAAAGATAAAATTATATATACATTTATGAAGTTTTTATTTCTTTTAGATCTTTAATAATTTTTTTAATACAATAGTCATAATAATTAGTTATATATAAATTAGATTGTTGATGCATACCAAAATTAAAATGGAAAAGAAATCTTAGTCCAAATGGAAGTTAAAATTTATATGGAGACAATCTCAAATTTAATTAGATTTATGATAGTGCTTCTGTGAACGCGACAATTTTGTATTGGTATTTAAAGTTGGGATCAAACTTCCACTCTTTAGCTACCTTTTGTAGTAGAGTTAGGATCTTGGCTTGAAGATCTACCGTTGGTGCTTTCACTGAGAGCTGGTGCATAGTAGAAAAGGACCATCTGATGCTTGATAAGGTCCCGAGTGAAGATGTCCAAAGGGGGAAAACGCCTACCTGGTGCCAAGAGTGGGAGCCATCTGCGAACATATGGCTTGTCAAAAGGATGAAATTATATGATCGTTCATCAGATCTACATGAAAATATTGCTATTGGTACTTATAGTTGGGATCAAACTTCCACTCTTGAGTCAGCTTTTGTCGTGGAGTTAGAGACTTGTCTTGCGGGCCTATCATGATCGCTGGTTTTAAATTGGCTTGTTTAGAAATTTAACCAGATCAAACTATGTAATTGATGATGATGATGATGATGATGATGATGATGATGATGATGATGATGATGATGATGATGATGATGATGATGATGATGATGATGATGATGATGATAATAATAATAATAATAATAATAATAATAATAATAATAATAATAATAATAGATGATTGGATTATTGAGCTCAATTAATTATTAGGGAAAAATATAGAATTACCCTACATTATAGGACAAAATATGTTTTTACGTGTGAACTCTTTTACGCTCCCGTGTTTTCTGCAGATCTTTTACGCTCGCCTGTTTTTTGGACTTTGTTACATTGTTGTGCCGAAGTTGTTTTCAACATGTTTTAGCTAATAAAAATTCTTTGAAATACAAGTTTTATCACCATTAAAGGATCAATCTTATACTTGGAACCTTAGAAATAACCAATAATTACACACAAAATAACACGTTAAAACCAAGTACATTGAAACAATATAGAAACAACACAGGACAAAATAGAAATAACACAATATTTTTTTATCCAATATATTGAACCATCAAAACATCACAGAAACATCATAGAAATAACAGAAACGATATAGAAATGGCACATAAACAACATTAAACAACCAAGAAACAACATAAATATCATAAAAATAACACATCGATAAAAAATAGAGTATTCAAAGGTAAAAGCATATAAATGTCAAATAATTTAATTTAGGCGTACAAAAGCAAAACCAAACGTCATCTTCTTCACCCAGCATAGGTTGGGCCTCTGGCATATCTGCGTCCAAAGCTAGTCGTGGGACCAGGTTGACAACGTTTAATAAAGATCATGTCTGATGTCAACCAATTGTTGTTGTACCTTTTCCCTCACAAAGTACAAATCAAGTTCTATATATGTTTTGTTTTTCCATGAAGAATTAGATTTCCTAGAATTAAGCATTACAGTGCTCCTCAAATTGTTACACTGCATGGGTTTTGCGTCTGATTGACAAAATGGAAAAAAGCAACAAGATACAGTCTTTTCTTCGAGCGAGAGACATCTCCAAAAAATAGAAAATTCACTATTCCTTTCTATATCCTCCTCTGCATGCAATGCACACTTTTTAAATCAGCAAAATACCCCTTACTCTGACAATTTTGTTATTCCTGCCAATGTGTCACTCCTAATATTCTTTTAGGTCTTGTAATCCTTCAGCCAACTAGGAGACTTCTAGTGCGTTGTGGCCGGCCTTCTGTTTCTAGTTGGTCTGGGGCTGATTCTTGGGCCAATTCATTAGGCTGACTATCATAGTCAAGTGGAATACCCAATTTGGGTTGAGATGTATCACTCCATCCCCCATCGAACAACACCTTGTCCTCAAGGTGCAACTGTGGATATAGCTTGAAAACCTCAACGAAATCATCCCAAGTAGAATTTTCAGGTGACCGTCCCGGCCATTGCACTAGACACTGTTCCACAGGTTTCCCTTGCTTGAAAACAGTTCTAGTTGCACAAAGTATAATAAAGGGTGATTGTCAACTTGCTCACACGGCAGAGGTGTGAGGCTATCTTGAGAATTACCCTTGAATGGTTTAAGCTGGGAAACATGGAAAATGGGATGGATGCGACTCGTAGACGGTAGCTGGAGGCGATAAGCAACACCACCAATTCTCTCCAAAACCTCAAATGGTCCAAAGTATCGCATTGCATGTTTTTGATAAGGTCGCTGAATAATAGAGGTTTGACGATAAGGCTGCAAGCGTACCAATACCAAGTCTCCTAGATGAAAATTAACTTCTCGGCGATATGCATTGGCCTTTTGAACCATACGGTTTTGAGCCCATGCCAAATTCTCTTTCAATAAACGTAAAAGCACATTTCTCTCTTTAAGAAGTTCGTCCACCGCCTGCACATTTGAAGAATTTGGTTGGTAGTGGGGTATCACCAGATTTTTTCTCCCATAAAGTGCTTGAAAAGGCGTCATTCCCAAATCAATGTGAAAGTTGGAGTTGTAGCTAAACTCGACCCAAGCTAAGAATTTGGTCCAATCTTGTGATTTTTCTTGAGTTAATGCTCGAAGATATTGTTCCAAACCTCTGTTTACCACCTCCATTTTTCCATCCATTTGCGGGTGGTAAGCGATGCTATATTTGAGGGTAGTGCCACTGGTTTGAATAGATGTTGCCAAAACGAACTCAAGAAAATTAAATCTTGATCGGAAATAATCGAACTTGGAAAACCGTGTAGTTTAATGAATATGTCAACAAATAATTCGGTGGCCTTTATGGCATTAAAGTTGGGTGGAAGAGAACCGAAATGGGCAGATTTTGTCAATCTATCGATGACTACCATGATGACTGTCATCCCCCTCGACGCTGGTAACCTAGTAATAAAGTCCATGGTTACTTCGTCCCAAACCTTATCCAGAATTGGTAAAGGTTGTAGTAAACCAACTGGAGGCTGCATAGATGATTTCAGGTGCTAACATACCTCACAATTAGAAACATATAACTCCACATCCTGTCGCATTTTAGGCCAGTAAAATACCGCTGAAATTCGAGCTAAAGTTCTCTTAACCCCCGGGTGATTTGCTAGTAAGGTGGAGTGGAACTCCTTGAGTATAGTGGCCTTTAATCGTGACTATGAACTGATTACCAATTGTTTTTGAAAGAAAAGTACCCCATCATTTACAGTAAAGCCCGGTGGAAATTGGTTCTGACAGTTCAGCTCGTGTAACCTCACTAATTCAGCTTCAGTATGATTTTCATTCTTAACATCTGCAAAAATATTTCTCAAGGGTCTGCTTTCCAATGTTAAATGAGTGTTTGCCTCGACTAACTCGTCCCTTTCAAATCGTTGGGATAACACTTATGTGGCCTTGTTAGTTTTTCTCGATTTATATTCAATAACAAAATCATACCCTAATAATTTCTGTATATAGGCTTGTTGTTTAGGAGTATGAACCACTTGATGCCATAATTCTTTCAAATCACGATGGTTGGTCCGACTCAATGTCCGCCCCAATAAATATTGCCTCCATTTGTGAATTGCCTCAGTGATCGCATATAGTTCTTTAATGTACGCAGAAGCTACTTGCAAGCGAGGTCCCAACATTTTGCTAAAGAAAGCAATGGGGTGTCCTTTCTGCATGAGAACGGCCCCTCCTCCCACATTCGAAGCATCCGTCTCCACCACAAACTCAATTGAGAAATCTGGTAAGTACAACATGGGTGCTTGCACCATGACAACCTTGAGGGATTCTAAGGCGGTGTGCATGTCATCGAACCACTAAAATGCATCCTTCCTTAATAAGTTGGTTAAGGGTGTTGCAATTGTGGCATACTCTTGAATAAACCGGCGGTAATACCCTTTCAACTCAAGAAAGCCCCTCAACTGTTTGATGGACTTGGGCATCTACCAAGTGACCATGACTGCAATTTTATTTAGGTCTGCTTTCACCACCCCAGCTTGCATAATATGCCCCAAGTATTCTACAGAAGGCAAACAAAAGGAACATTTTGATAACTTCATGAAAAACTGATGCTCGTGAACAATCCTCAATACCTGCTGCAAATGGTGTACGTGTTGTTTAAGGTTCTCACTGTATATGAGGATATCATCGAAAAATACCGCTACAAAATTTCGCAAATAAGGGCGGAAGATGTAATTCATAGTAGACTAAAAAGTGGATGATGCATTTGTGAGGCCGAATGGCATAATTAAAAATTCGTAATGCCCATCAATACAACGGAATGCTGTTTTAGCAATATCTCGTGAGTGCATTCTAATTTGATGGTACCCGGATCGCAAATCAAACTTAGCAAAGAACCATGCCTTCCCAAGTTCATCCAATAAGTCATCAACAGTGGGTATCGGAAACTTATCTTTTACAGTGATAGCATTCAATGCTCGATAGTAGACAAAATCGTAGGTCCCATCCTTCTTCCGCATAAGAAACACCGGCGAAAAAAAAAAGACTTTGGCTGGGACGTATTATACCCTGTTCCAACATCTCATGTATCAATTTTTCCATAACTGATTTCTGAAAATGTGGATACCAGTAGGGCTTCACATTCACAGGCTTGCTCCCCGACATGAGGTGAATCTGGTCGTCAATCAGACAATGGGGAGGTAATCCTATGGGAGATTGAAATAACTGTTGATAGTGCACCAATATCGCCGCACCGAGTCATGCAATCCTTCTGGAAAACCAATGGACTCACCCTTCGTGGTGACTCATCCAAGGATCAATCGTTCACATATGTATTGCATAGATGATGTGCAACTCATCTCGCTGAACCTTGGCTTGAAGCCACCAAACGACAATCGGCTTTGCCCCAAAAAATTCCCACCCTAGTTTCTTTTGTTCCCCTTTTGCACACAAATTCCATTGTCATTGAAGTATAGTCATGTAAGACCTTTCCCAACTTCGTAGCCACTGGACAACAAAAACCAAATCAGGACCCTCAATAGGCAATACATTAAGATCAATCTCAAATACTTGTTTATGTAATGAAAGTGAAACTTGGGGGCTAACATTGCAGCACACTAGGGAATCGCCATTCACCACATAGATTCGAAAAGGCTCGATGGCCTGCAGCGGAAGATTAAGGCACTCTGCAACACTGGGCTTAACAAAATTATGGGTGCTCCCACTGTCAATAAGAACTTGAACTCGATGGCCATTGATTTCCCCCCAAATCCGCAGTGATCTTGGTGTTGAATGAGTCGCTAACGTGTGTAAGGTGGAAACATCGGCTATGATTGGGTCATCGAGTAGGTCAGAATCTTGCTCCACTTCCAGAACCCCATCTGATTTATCCCTCTCCTCAGGCCCCATTAACAATAGAAATTTGTTAAGGCATCGATGGTTGGTGGACCACTTCTGATCACAACTATAACATAAGTCTTTATCACATTTCTCTTGTATCTCAGCCGGCGTGAGGTAACGAATCGGCAAGGCGGATTTGGAAACAGGCAATTTGTGGGTAGGCGGGTTTTGAGTAGTAGGTCGTGTATTTGGGTAGGTTAATTTGGAAGAGGTGTTGGGTATGGGTTGATTCCATGTGTTGGGATAATTGGGCTTGTGTGTGGGCTGGGTAAAGTTTGGATGGTGTTATGGCTCACATTTTGGGCGAGTTTTGGTTTGATGCGTGGGCTACTCCGAGAATCTTCAAACGGGCCTCATAAATTCAAGCCATCGAGAATGCCTCCATGAGCGATGTTAGTCGATTAAGGAGCAATTCCCGTCGAAGTTCAGGTCGAAGTCTGGCGACGAAGAAACTGATGAATAGGGACTCAAAAATTCTAGACACCTTATTCATCAATCCTTTGAACTCAGCTTGGTATTTGGAAACCGTAGATTTTTGTACCAATTTGGAGAGATTCCCTTCGTGATCTTCATAGATTGAAACACCAAAACGAATTTTGAGACTCATTAGAAACGCCTGCCACCCCTTAAGTAAATTATTGTTCTTCATCCATTGATACCATGATGCAGCTCTCCCCTCCATGTGGAAAGAAACAATCCTTAGCCTCAAATCTTCAAGAGTACTTAAGAAATTGAATAATTCTTCAATTCGAAATACACATCCTTCTGGATCACTTCCATCGAACCGTGGTACATCTATTCGCATTGAGCGCATCAAGGGATGGATATCAGTGGGTACCTAGTAATTCTTAGTTGGCGGAAGCGGTCATGAACACGATGATTCGGTTGTCGGCTTGGGATTTTTAAAGATCTGAGCCTTCATATCTTCAAACTTTGAATCCATGGTCACCATATATTGGTGAACAATCTGGTTTAGGGCCTGCGTGTGACTTTCCATCTTCTGACTTTGTGCCTCCACCAAATTCTGTAATGTTTGTACTGCAGCGATGATATCCTGACCAGACGGAGGAGACGTTGGCATCGTCTCCTCTGAATGAAAGCACTAGTTTTATACGACTGCAAAATAAAAAAAAAACAAGCAACAAGATATAGTCTCTTCTTCGAGCGAGAGACAGCTCCAAAACACAGAAAATTCACTATTCCTCTCTATATCCCCCTCTGAATGCAATGCACACTTTTTAAATCAGCAAAATACCCCTTGCTCTTACAATTTTGTTATTCTTGCCAACGTGTCACTCCTAATATTCTTTTAGATCTTGTAATTCTTCAGCCAACTAGGAGCCTTTCAAGTGCGTTGTGGTCGGCCTTCATTGCTTTGGTTGGGTCATTCGATTCTTGGGCCAATTCATTGGGCTGACTATCATAGTCAAGTGGAATACCCAATTTGGGTTGAGATGTATCAGTTTGCTACATGAAAATTGCTACTTCAAAAACAAAGGTAGTTGTATGAGTATTAAATAATAATCATAAAAAGAGCGCACACAACTTTTTCATTTGACACAATGAAATTTTTATAGAGTACTATCTCCTGAATTGCATCAACTTAATTTCATAATCACATGCTGAAAATGTTGATCCCTAAGGCCTCGTTTGCATCAATTCTTATGGTTGCATATGATTAATTAGGGGAAATTATAAAATTAGTCTGGTAACTTGGCGTCTTCAGACTTTTAGTCCGCTAAATTGTTAAAGTTTGATCTTGGTTCAGTAACTTTAAAAACTTGAGAACTTGGATCGATTTTTGCTTGAAAATTTTAATTTCGACGAATTTGAATTTGGACTGGATTGTTGATGGCATGGACAACAAATTGGGTGATTTTTCAATTTGAAGTGAAATTTGACACGTGTTTGCTGAATGTACATATAAGTTTGACAAACAAAAATAAAATCTAAACAAAATAACAAGTAAGCATTGGAGAGGATCTAGCATAATTATTAGAGACACCACATCAACATTCAATTTCTTGATTCCGCTTACTAGTCATTTTTGTTTAATTTTTTATTATTTATTTCTCAAACTTGAATATACAATCAACTATTATGTGGAAATTTCACTTACAAGTTCAAAAGGTCCCCATTTTGTAGTCCATTTCATCAAAATTACGGTCCAAATCAACAATTTCCAGTGAAAATCAGACTAAATGTCCCTAATTTTTAAAACTATTGAAATTAGACAAAACTTTGAGAACTTAACGCACCAAAAGTCTATAGAGGCCAAAATACTGGACCAGTTTAAAATTGTCCTTGATAAACTATTAAAATAGGCTTGAAATATTAGATATTGATCATGTTTAATAGAGTGTCTGCTTACAAGTCATTATGTGATAATTTATTTTTTCCGAACTTATTCTTGGAATTGAATAGGAGTATTTAAGATGATGGCTAAAAATGTCAATTAAATCTTTATCTTAGTTGTCCAAATGTAATTGATTACGTATCCTACTTGTTCGGGTGTGTGGTTCCTCAAACAGTTTCCTAAAATATATGGGTTGTGTTTTGATGTGTTTGGTGCCTCATGAAAAGATTGTGTACTAATTGGGTTAAGAAAAATTTATTACCTAGTTTATGGGATTTGATATTAATACAATGTAGTAGGATTATTAGATACATATATTGTTTCCTAATATAAGTGATATACTTGTCATATTATTTGTATATATCTTGTTTCCAAGATTAATAGGATTCTTGGAGGGTTTCCTAATATAATTGATTACCTAGTTTATGGGAGTTTGGTTGTGAAGTTTTGCAATTAGTCTATTCGAGTCAGTTGTCGATATTTCTATTTCCTTCGTGTCTTTTGTTTTCCAAGAGTCTGTAATTGCTTGAGGACAAGCAGACGTCTAAGTTTGGGGGTATTTATTAAGTTGGTTTTATACCAATGTATTGAGTATTCTAGACTAGGATTTTGCGTTGTTTTTGGGTATTTTAGTGTCATTTGAGTCAATTCCATGTCATTAGTTGTCAATAGAGAGTAGGTATAGGTTTTGGTAGTGGAAATTGGTCAAAAACGATGAAAAACGTGTTTGGAAGGAGGAAATTGCATTTAAGAAGAGAAAAAGCAGAAAAATATTGCATCAAGCCGAGCGCCGCAGCGCGGGGGTCTTAAATTGGACAAGAGCGGACAATTTTAGCGCTGCAGCGCCATCCATTGGGCGCCACAGCGCGCGGAGGGCGACGATCGATGGGCTTCAGGGCGTGCATCAGCGCTCCTTCTAAGCGTTGTGGCGTGCGTCCGGGCGGTAATAAGTTATATTTTGTTCTTTTTGGGCTTTTGACGGATTTTGGGCCTATAAATATAACGAATAACGCACGAAACAGGGGTTGGACATTTTGGAGAGAACACGGGACGACTTTGAGCAAAGAGAAAGAGTTCGGGACGAGATTGAAAGGCATCCATCTTTGGAAACAGAGAGGATTCTTTCTTTGATTATTCTGAATTATTTTTCCATTATCTTCGTTGAACCCTAGTGATGTATAATTACTTTTTCATGAGTTTTTGTACATCCAATATGAGCTAAACCTATTTTTCTAGGGGATTGATGTAACTTACTTTGAACCTATGTTTTGATTTCCAGTTTATGAGATTGACATTGTATTTAATCTATTTGTGCTATTTGAATTGAATGCATATGGATTATCTTATCAATAATTTAGATTGTTTGGTGTATTTGATTTGACACTTGTGAGAGGTAATTGAACACTTGGCCATAGAATAGAATAACCTAGGGTTTCATAGAACCGAGAGGTTTATGAATCTTTTGAAGCCTGTGATAGAATATTCATCGAGCACACTAGGGTTTAATTTATGATTTTTATAGAGATATTGAAATCAGAATTGGAACCTAGAATCACTTGTCACTCGAGAGAAGAAGTGATAAACGACAAGAATATTGGGCTTACAGATTAACAACGTGTGATTAATGAACTGGACTGAGAACATAGGGGATAACTAGGTGAATCAACCCTCTAGAATTCATCTCTTAAGTGTTTGATAATTTGTTTAAACCAATTTCTTAGTTAATTTTTAGTTTTCTTTTTAGTTTAACAAAAATCCATCTCTTTTCAATTTCTAGATAAAATTAAGCTATTATAATTACAGTACTTAGTATAAAATTCGATACCAATCCATGTGGAGACGATAACCCCACTTTTAAAATTATACTAAAACTTGATGTTAGATAAATGTTTTTATCATGATTTTGATGATTTTGTTTAATTGAGTTTTTACACCAAAACAATGTTCCTAAATGTTGTCCAAATACTCCCGATCGATTTAAAATATTTTTACTATTTTTTCGGAGTATTTCTTGAAGTTTATTTTCGATAAAAATTGGACAACACTTCTGTTTCATGCTAGACCGGTCGCCCTATAGGGCAACCCGTACCTGTGTTGAGTTTTGAAACAGAAAAAGGGACGGAGGGAAAATTGAGAGGGATGACCGGTCGACCCTGAGGTCGACCGGTATGGGCGACCCGTGCCTGGGTGCCCTCCCTCGAGAACAGACTTCTCTATTTCATATTTTTAAGAACCCCAACCGGTTGATATAGGGGGCGACCGGTCGGACCCCCCGTAGACCGGTCCCCCTGTGTAAATTTGTGCGATCTAAATTCAAATTTCTATCTCTACGCGACTGGTCGACCTATGTTATTTTACAGCAAAATTCAAACCATTGGACAACCATTATCAGCAATATTTACTTTATCAATTTTGTACTATATTTCTACATCAAAATTATATTTCTACATCTTGTGATGTTCTTTTTGTAGACAAAAGTGAAGAAGGAGGAGCCTATGTCTATGAAGACTCTCCTATAAATAGAGAATGATTTGAAGACACAAGATACAACAACACAAGCATACAATACAACAAGAAATCTGCAAAATTCTCCAAGCTTTCATTTTTACATTCTTGTTGTAATAGCCTAAGTTCTTGCACTTGCACAATCTTGAGATCTAGGCTTGATTCTTGATTACACTTGCACTCAAAATTGTATTATTCATTATCGAGTTGTAATCTTGAGTTTTTGGGTTCATCATTCAACACAAGATATCCTTGTGAGTGTTCTTGCGGTAAGAACACACTTGGGTGATCTTAGGTGTTGAAGAGTGTGGTACTCTTCATAGGTGTTGAAGGAAGATTGTGGTAATCTCCTTGAAGGTGTTGTAAGAAGATTGTGGTAATCTTCAAAGGTGGTATTGTATTAATTGTGGTAATTAATAAAATCTTTTTTTCTTTTTGAAATCCATCCCGGAAATACTGGGGTGGTAGAGGATTAGGCCCTAGGTGGGTTGAACCTCTTTAAATCGACAAGTGTTGTTTAGTTTCCGCACTTACATTCTTGTCATTTATTTGTTCATTCGAAAAAGAGGGCGATTTGCGAAAAATCGGCATAATCTATTCACCCCCCTCTAGATTATCGTATCCACTTGGACTAACAAGTGGTATTAAAGTTAAAACTCTTTCGCTTGCTCGTTCCGAGTAAAGAGGAAAAATCCATGGCTACGAACGAAGCTTATCTCACCACCGGCGCCTCCACCAACAAGTCACCACTATTCGACGCCAACAACTACGCATTTTGGAAAGACCGTATAGAGTGCTTTCTACAAAGGTGCGGGGTTGACATTTGGAATGTGGTCATTGAAGGAGTTGATCAACCAACCAAGAAGGAGTTCGATAAAAATGACAAGAAGGCTCTCTCTAAACGGTAAGGCTTTAAATATTTTGCATTGCTCTCTTACCGCCACCGAGTATAATTGTATAAGAGGCATAAGGTCAGCACATGAAGTTTGGGAAAAATTGGAAGCCATCTATGAGGGCACAAAGAAAGTGAAGCAAGCAAGAAAAACAATGCTTGTGAAAGATTTTGAAAATTTCAATATGCATGATGGTGAAAGCATATAAAAAATGGTGGAAAGGCTTGACAACATTGTCAATCCTCTTGTAGCTCTTGGAAAAGTCATCTTCGAAGAACACAAGGTGACCAAGGTGTTAAACGCCCTTCCCGGCTCATGGTCCAAAAAGGTGACGGCTATCACAAAAGCACTAAATCTCGAGGCACTCAAATTCGTTGTGCTCATCGGGAACCTCCTCATCTACGAAGTCTATCTCAAAGAGAGGAAAAATTTCAAACCATCCATTATTCAGTCGGGTATACAAAATATTCCTAAAGGTCTTGCATCTTCTTCTAATAATGCATACTATGATAATGATGATGATGATGAGGATACGGCCGCACTTGTCCGGAAATTTGCAAAATTTGTGAATAAAAATAAGGCAAGAAAACCGAGAGACAACTCGTGTTTTAAATGCGGAAAATACGGGCACTTCATAGCCGATTGCCCAAAACTCGAGGAGGAGGAACAAAAGAAGAAAAAGTCTTTTCCTAAAAAGAAGGCTTTAAATGCGGATGTCAAGACTTGGGATGAACTCCTTGCAACAACCGATGAAGAAGGAGAATCCGAACATGGTCTTATGGCCATAGACAACGAAAACAACGAGGTACGCTCTAATGATTCATATTCTTCCTTAGTTGATGAATTACAATGTGATGTTGATGAATTACAAAATGAGTTTCAAAATTTGATTGTTAAATACAAGACTTTAAAAAAGGAGCATAAAGAGCTTAAATTAGAAAAGGATAAATTGTTTACTTCTTATGAATCTCTTGATAAAGCTCATGCTATTACTCTTACTAAAGTCCGTACTCTTGAAACCGAAAAACAAATGCTCACCAATGATCTTGAATGTTTGAAAAAGGATGTGCATCGTTTTAACTTAAGTACGGATAAGGTTACAAAAAATTTAGATGCACAAAGAGGTGAGCATTCTAAATTAGGACTTGGCTATAAACCTTTTCAACCTCTTTCAAAGAAAAAAGACCAAGGTCCAATTTTTGTACGTGCTAGTAGTGCCCATGATCTTATTTGTTTCTATTGTGGTAAAGTTGGTCACTATGTTAGTCATTGTAAATTGAAGAACAATTTTAGCTTTGTTTGGAGACCCAAAGGTCTCAAGGCTAACCCCCATGGACCCCAAAACTATAGGGTACCTAAAAATAATTCTTTTGTAGGCCATAGGGGCTATAACAACTATGGAGGATTCAAAATGGCTCGTGGACAGCGGGTGTTCACGCCATATGACCGGAAAGAGAGAACTTTTTACCAACATCAAGCTCCAAGAAGAGGGTATGGTCATGTTCGGCAATGGAAAAGGAAGAATTCTTGGAAATGGAGAAATTGGTAACTCTTCTTTCTCTCTTAGTAATGTTCTTTTAGTAGAAGGGCTTAAGTTTAATTTGATAAGTGTTAGCCAACTTTGTGATTCAAAATATAATGTTGTTTTCAATAAACAAAAATGCCTTATTTCCAAAAATGATAAAATTATTTGTGAAGAAAATAGAAAAGGCAATCTTTACAAAATTTGTACAAGTGATTTGGTTAGTCAAAATGTTTCTTGTCTTGTCGCCAATAATGATTTAATTAGTTTATTTCATAGGCGACTTGGACATGTTGGATATAAAAATTTGCAAACTATTTACAAAAACCAACATGTAAAAGGACTACCCAAATTGAATTTTGAAAATCTTGGCTTATGTGACACTTGTCAAAACAACAAATTAGTTAAGAGTAGTTTTAAGCCCAAAAATGAAATTTCCACAACCAAGCCTCTACAACTTCTTCATTTAGATTTGTATGGGGATATTAGTACGGCAAGTCTAAGTGGAAAATATTACACTTTTGTTATAGTTGATGATTTTTCTAGATATACTTGGGCTCTATTTCTTACAAATAAAAACAATGCCGTTAATGTGTTTGTTAAGTTGTGTAGACTTATTGAGAATGAAAAGGAAGATACTATTAAGTCTATTCTAAGTGATCGAGGTAGAGAATTTGATGGAGAATTTAGAGTCTTTTGTGAAATCAAGGGATATGGTCACAATTTTTTGGCTCCAAGGACACCTCAACAAAATGGAGTAGCCGAAAGGAAGAATCGTACATTTCAAGAAATGAGTCGGTCCATGCTCAATGAATTTTCACTTCCAAAATATTTTTGTGCCGAAGCTGTAAGTACCGCTTGTTATGTCATTAATCGAGTTTATATTCGTCCTAAAATGAATAAAACTCCATATGAGCTTTGGAAAGGAAGAACTCCAAATATTAGTTAGTTCAAAATATTTGGATGTAAGTGTTTTACTTTGAATACTAAGGATCAAGTAGACAAACTTGATCCTAAGGCCGATGAAGGAATATTTATGGGGTATTCAACCAAGAGCAAAGCATATCGGGTTTACAATAAGACTAGTGAGGTTGTTGAAGAATCCATCCATGTCAAATTCAATGAAGCTTCGGGTGTTGAAAGGATACCAATGATGAAAGTGATGAAGAGGATGTTATTGAACCAATTGTTTAAGATGATGCTCAAAATGATCAACCTTCAAGCTCAAATGTTCCTCAAGAAGACAAAGGTGATACTTCAGATCTTCCCGCAGCATTGAAATTTAAGGGAGATCACCTAAAAGATCTTATTATTGGTGATCCCCTTGATAAAGTAATGACTCGAGGAAAATTTGCCGAGAAAGCTCTTATATCTCAAAAAGAGCCTAAAAATACTAAGGAAGCTATTGAAGATGAGGATTGGTTTTTAGAAATGCAAGAGGAGTTGAATCAATTTGAAAGGAATGATGTATGGGAATTGGTATCTTGTCCTCCATTTCAAACAATTATTGGTACAAAATGGCTATTTCGAAATAAGCTCGATGACCAAGGCAATATTATTCGAAACAAAGCAAGGTTAGTAGCTCAAGGTTATTGTCAAGAAGAAGGTATTGATTATGATGAAATATTTGCACCCGTAGCACGTTTAGAAGCTATTCGTATTTTACTTGCCTATTCTTGTTTTAAAAATTTCAAGCTTTACCAAATGGATGTAAAATCCGCATTTTTAAATGGTATTATTCAAGAAGAAGTCTATGTAAAACAACCTCCGGGGTTTGAAAATTTTTCTAGGCCTATGATGTTTATAAACTTAAAAAGGCCTTGTATGGTTTGAAACAAGCACCCCGTGCATGGTATGATAGACTTAGCTATTTTCTTTTGCAAAATGGTTTTACAAGAGGTAAAGTTGATACTACTCTCCTTGTTTTTGAAAAAGGGAAAGATTGCTTATTAGTGCAAATTTATGTTGATGTTATTATTTTTGGTGCTACTAATGAATCCTTGTGCAAGAAATTTTCTAAGTTAATGCAAGGTGAATTTGAAATGAGTCTGATGGGGGAGCTCAACTTATTCCTTGGACTTCAAATTAAGCAATGCCAAGAAGGAATTTATATTTCACAATCAAAATATACAAAAGAGCTTTTGAAGAAGTTTGGCATTGAAGAAGGAAGAACCGTCTCTACCCCAATGGCAACAAACGTCAAGATTGACAAAGATGAAAAAGGCAAGCCGGTTGATGAATCCAAGTATCGAGGTATGATTGGTAGTTTACTTTACTTAACCGCAAATAGACCGGATATTCTTCATGTTGTATGCATATGTGTTCATTTTCAAAGCAATCCCAAAAAATCTCATATGAGTGCCGTTAAAAGAATTTTTCGATATTTGAAAGGCACTATTCAATATGGTTTATTTTATCCAAAGAATGAAAATTTTTCTCTTAAAGGTTATAGTGATTCGGATTATGCGGGAAATATTGATGATCGTAAAAGTACTTCCGGATCATGTCAATTTCTAGGTGATTACCTAGTTTCTTGGTTTTCAAAGAAACAAAATTGTGTTTCACTTTCAACGGCCGAAGCCAAATATATTTCCGCGGCTTTTTGTTGTACTCAATTGCTTTGGATGAAACAAACTTTAGCGGATTATAAATGTTCTTTTGAAAGTATTCTATCTTTTGTGATAATATATCTGCTATAAATATTTCTCAAAACCCGGTTCATCATAATCGTACTAAACATATTGAGATTCGACATCATTTTCTAAGGGATTGTGTTTCTAAACGAAAAATTGAGATATCTTTCGTACCATCTCAAGATCAATTGGCGGATATTTTTGCAAAACCGCTATCTTTCGAGACTTTTGCGTCTATACGAGCTCGGTTAGGCATAATGCATATTGAATGAGGTTTACGTTTGTATTTTTGCACGTTTTTAAAACTTAAGGGCGAAAAATTGGATTTTTGGTTCAAACTTCGAATTTTGGAAAACAGAAAGAACCAAATACGATCGGGTGAGGCCAACCGGTCGGCCATCACCTCGACCGATCGCCCACACCCCCGACCGGTCGCCCACTGCTAGATTTTGGTTAAAAATGGTTCTGTTTTCAGACTTAGCCATTTTGGCTCATTTTGTCCATTTTTCGTCCCCTTCGCAAATTGCACACAAATTTCACTTCAAATTTGTTTTATTGCATTCAATTCATATCTTGGACTTAATTAGGCTCGATTATCATCATCATTGCTCATCTTTACCGATTGAATGGTAAGAATTCCACTCTCTTTGCTCAATTGGGTTGAACCCTTGAGATTTTTGACTTATTTGTAATATTCTTGATGAAAGTTTCGTATGATTGTGATGAGCTTATTAATTATGATGTATTAAATATTGTTATATTGCAATTAGTGATGAATTTTGTTTGGCTTAAACGAATTATAAAGGCGATATTAACTCTTGTTTTATTCGAGGCACGCCAAGTGTTCGACAAAATGTTTCTACGAAAAATTCATCACCTACGTGATTCTCTTGATTTGAAAAGTCTTATAAGTTTATAGAGATCATGTTTTAACATTCAAATGAGCTTTTGCAAATCAAATGAGCAACTTTTCCTTTTTATTTGGAATTTAAGCTTAAATTTTCAAAACGCTCGATAAAACGATTAAGTTGCGCACTTTGATATAATTGTATGATGTTTTTATCGTGTTAACATTCTTTTTGATGATTCTAAAGGGGGAGAAACAGGAAAAACGCTCATACGCTCTAAGAAGCGAAAATAAGCTCGCAAGAAAAGCTATAAGCTAGTGCTCTTAAAAGCCAAAAGCTGTGAATAATACTTAGTCCATGTGATGTATTATGGACTTTTATGCTTGACTAATGATGTCTTTGTGACAGGGGGAGTTTTTAAGCTCATAAAATTCAAGCTTTTAGCTTGTAGTTGTTTGCTTCTACTTATTTTTGTTATGCATGTTGATAGGGGGAGCTTGTGCAAAAATGTTTTTGAAAAATCTTTGCTCATATCCTTATGTTTTTGCTTATGATAAATGTTGCTTGTAATGGATTGATGTCTTAGACCGGAAAATGTGTTTTGTTTTTAAAAATCGATCTCCTAAAATTGTTTTGGTTTGTAATCATCAAAAAGGGGGAGTTTGTTAGATAAATATTTTTATCATGATTTTGATGATTTTGTTTAACTGAGTTTTTACACCAAAACAATGTTCCTAAATGTTGTCCAAATACTCCCGATCGATTTAAAATGTTTTTACTATTTTTTCGGAGTATTTCTTGAAGTTTATTTTCGATAAAAATTAGACAACACTTCCGTTTCATGCTTGACCGGTCGCCCTATAGGGCAACCCGTACCTGTGTTGAGTTTTGAAACAGAAAAAAGGACGGAGGGAAAATTGAGGGGGGCGACCGGTCGACCCTGAGGTCGACTGGTATGGGCGACCGGTCGACCTAAGAGCGACCGGTGCATGGGTGCCCTCCCTCGAGAACAGACTTCTATGTTTCATATTTTTAAGAACCCCAACCGGTTGACATAGGGGGCGAACGGTCGGACCCCCCGTCGACCGGTCCCCCTGTGTAAATTTGTGCGATCTAAATTCAAATTTCTATCTCTACGCGACCGGTCGACCTATGTTTTTTTACAGCAAAATTCAAACCGTTGGACAACCATTATCAGCAAGATTTACTTTATCAATTTTCTACTATATTTCTACATCTTGTGGTCCTCTTTTTGTAGACAAGAGTGAAGAAGGAGGAGTCTATGTCTATGAAGACTCTCCTATAAATAGAGGATGATTTGAAGACACAAGATACAACAACACAAGCATACAATACAACAAGAAATCTGCAAAATTCTCCAAGCTTTCATTTTTACATTCTTGTTGTAATAGCCTAAGTTCTTGCACTTGCACAATCTTGAGGTCTAGGCTTGATTCTTGATTACACTTGCACTCAATTGTATATTCATTATCGAGTTGTAATCTTGAGTTTTTGGGTTCATCATTCAACACAAGATATTCTTGTGATTGTTCTTGTGGTAAGAACACACTTGGGTGATCTTAGGTGTTGAAGAGTGTGGTACTCTTCATAGGTATTGAAGGAAGATTGTGGTAATCTCCTTGAAGGTGTTGTAAGAAGATTGTGGTAATCTTCAAAGGTGGTATTGTATTAATTGTGGTAATTAATAAAATCTTTTTTTCTTTTTGAAATCCATCCCGGAGATACTGGGGTGGTAGAGGATTAGGCCCTAGGTGGGTTGAACCTCTTTAAATCGACAAGTGTTGTTTATTTTCCGCACTTACATTCTTGTCATTTATTTGTTCATTCGAAAAAGAGGGCGATTTGCGAAAAATCGGCATAATCTATTCACCCCCCTTTAGATTATCGTAGCCACTTGGACTAACACTTGACATCCTACGCTTGCGGTAAGAATTTCACGATCACTTGTATAAAACAATTTTATTAGGAATTATATTAACATAAAGATATTTTTTCTTTATCTTATGTTTTGCTTTTATTATTTAATTGCTCGTATGATAAAATCCTTAGATCATTTTAAGCTATGGGGCATGGTTGCGCATTTAATGGCGATCATGGAACATGCCTCTAAGGGTTTGGTCTTAAAATAGTTCTAAGTCAATGAGTTTTTCAAGATAGGACATTGAATAACCCGTAAGACTTGTGCATTTGATGCATGCTCGTGAGACGAGAATGTTGCATTCCATTAATATCAGCATTGAAACACAGGTACATATATGCAGGTGCTTGTTGGCGAACAAGTTCACTAAACATGACCCAATTGAAATCCTTATATGGAAGTTTTGTTATTGTCGAATAAGAATTTTCATATTGCAATAGTATATGATTAATCCTCGTACTTGAGGCACAATACTAGCTCAAGAGGTTATGGCTTTTTGGATCATCACATACATACACACCCATGTGAGTTTGTGTTTGATCCAATGGTCATATACCCAAAGTAGGTAGCTACCCACTAGGGCGCCATGAAATTTCCCCTCATTAACCCAGATTACCCTTTTCTTTCTCAGTTCGTGTGCTAGCCAATTCCAATCTCTCTCCCGATCGCCGTCAGCCACCAGCCACCGATTCTAGCAAGTCCGCAGGCCACCAATTTTAACAAGCCTGCCGACCACAAGAACCCATACCCCCTCCCCCCACCACATCCATCAGTTCCGGTGACGCCGGCATCCTCTGCTCCACGCCGCCACTACCCCGTCCTCGCTGCTAAGGCCACTGACGCCCCCTCCACCATTCACTTTTTCGCCGGTCAGCACTATTTCTTGTGCATTTAAATTTAGACGAAAAGAGTTGAATAATCTGCTGAAATTTGTGGGTTTTTTTTTATTTTTTATTTTTTACTGTGATTAGTCTACTTAATTTTGTAACTAGAGCTAGAATTGTGAAATTGTTTGGTTGTCTTGGCCGAATTGTTGAATTACCTTAAATTTATGGTTGTAATTAATAGACTTGTTGCAATCCTTTAGTAAAACACAATCTGCAAACCTTATGACGTGCCTTTCTGAGTTTTCTTGGTTAATTTGTCTTCCATGTATATCATGCCAGTTTGTATGTGTATGTCAGGATGAATGCTCCAATTTTCATATCCTTTTTGTGATGGCTTATGTCAAAATCTTGTTTAGCTTCATAAACATTGGCTCAAAAGAATGCAAAGATTCTTCATTCATCATGAAATATTCAAGCTTACAAGCTTCCAAGAAGTAATCAATGCTACAATTTTCGCATCCAAAACTAAAATAAAATTCTCCATAAAAACTCAATAAAAGAACAAGAAAATAAAAAAATGAAGCAAATGAATGCAACAGTTAATGCACTTGCGCTACATATAATAATTGCCAACGTAATTTCAAAGATTTAAGTAGATCATATATACTCTTGAGCTCAAATTCCACTTCTCTTTCACGAGAAAATACGCCGTATGATTCTTGTGTTTAGACGACGCAACACTTTGCTGCGTCGTTTTTTCGCACATTTATTATATTCTTTATCGCATCCAAATTCTTGGCTTTCCTTTTTTTTTTTCGCTTTTCCTTTGCCTTGTGCAGAGTCGTGATCACATTACCCAAACATTCATCGGGACTCATTTCCGGTGACTTTGGCATCAAATTCTCTGCTATGTCTGCATGGACTTATGTCGCTTTCTTCCAACAAGCCCTTAATTTTGTCAAATTTCTCATGGGACTCGAGTTTCAAATAATTGTTGGCAAGCACTTTGAAAGCCTCAAAGCAACAATGAGGACATCTCTATGTGCTTGTCCATTCTTCCTCTCCGAATGAGGGCCGATCGAGTTTCTCAACGTAATTTGTTGTGAACACAAAAACTCTCTCCCCGCCACTGGGCCGACCATAGACCATCCATGAAATTCAAAAGCCCGGATAGAGAGTAAGCTTACTCTTTTGTTGTCTTCATCGTCACTATCATCATCTCCTTTAGCTTCTTTAGCCAAAACAGCTTCCTTCATCGGTAGTAATATTGTCTGTTCTTCTTTTCCGTGTGATACCATTGGAACAATCGATGTCTTCGATGACTACAATGGCCCTGTCCAAGAAATTATAAAGAAATTAATATTATTACTCTTTTTTAGGAAATAATAATTAAATATATATTTACCTTTTGGAAATTTCAATCATTAACTTGCGCAAGTGTGTATTGTCTTTAACTGCAGTCAACTCGAGATCATAGATATCATAATTGAGAAAGTTAGCCATAGCAAAGAATCATGGTGGACTTGCCAAGATGCTGGGGACCATAGAGCAAATAACCACGTTTCCAAGGTTTGCCAATCTGCCTATAATACTCTTTACTCTTAGTAAATTCAATCAAGTCATCCATAATATCCTTCTTCTTGTTGGGATCCATGGCTAAAGTATCGAAAGTAGCAGGGTGCTCGAACGTAACATGTCTCCACATCTTCTTCTCATCGTCTTCCCAGTCGTCCCGCCCACTTACATTTGTGTAAAGCCTCTGCTGCCTATTACGCTTTGCAGTCGACTTACCCTCGCTTAAAACATGGCTCAAATACGATCCGATTATGATATCTCGATGCTTTCTACGAAAGGACAAAACATAATACCTCCTCTCCTCGTCTTGGGCTCCATTGAAACTGATCACATTGGACCTTGGAAAGCTTTTGCTTCTCGTCCATGAAACCTTCACTCCTTTGTAAACATCGAAAACCTGTTCGTAGTCATCCATGCTAGGTTTCTATGTTGCCTTTGAGGCTTTCAGCATGATGAGAAAAATTGGTCCCGAGATAGGTTTCTATGGCGGCGTAAAGAGCTTTCTTTGCGGCCATAACTTTCGATGGGAACTCTTGAACGTGATCTCGATGTACCGTTGAAGAAATTTAACAGATTCGAAAAACCTTTTTATGGTGAAGAGGAGTTGATCAGGGATAATCATTTCCAATGTGGTGAATGTGAAAAGCAGAGTGCCAATTCCACCTGCCCCAAACAGATCCCAAAATCCCATCATCAATTCTTGTTTAATTATATTTTTTTTTCTTCTGATTATACTCTTTGTAAATTAATTGGAACGAGCTTCTATTTATAAGGTTTAAGCAACGTCAATGATTTAGCTTGCCATTACTTATGGTAAGTTATTGTTTCCATACTTATAAAGTGCTTTGATTTGAATTAACTAACTTCTTTTTGTTTCCTTATAAGATTAGAATACTAGATATTTCCATATTTAGATTATTAAGTTTATTAAAAAATATATATACTCGAAGAGTTTAAGGAAATAAATTAAAAATTTATAAAATTGGTTTCGTGTCAATTTTCTGAAAGGAAAAGGAATAATAGAGTTGCCATAGTTTAAAAAGGAACTGGTTTCCTGGAAGCAAAAGGAGAATTAAAACAAGCTACTTAACTTTAATATCTTAATCCCAATAGAATCTGAATTAAATCAGGCTTCTTTTTATTGTGTGCCGCTATTTATATATGTAGACTATATAGGAAAGTTAATATTTCCTTAAGGGTGCATTTGGATGGGGGAATTTGGGAGGGGATTTGGGAGGAGAGATTTGAAATCCTTAACTAAATCCACACCCCTGTTTGGCATATAAATCCAAATCAATGGATTTCAAATCCCTCTTTAACTTTTAGTTCATTTTCAAAGGATTTCAAATCCCTCCCAAAACCTAGTCATTTGAAATCCATTCTTTTTTTCCCTCTTTATGTTCACTTGCATATTCACACACTTACACACACTGTACACATTTACACACACTACACACATATTTACACACACTGCACACATTTACACACACTATACACATTTACACATATTGCACACATTTACACACACTACACACTGCACACATTTACACACACAACACACACAAAATAATAAGATTATATCTTTTATTTTTATTTATTAAATATCAATTAAGAAAATAAATTGAGCTTCTAAATTTTTTATCAAAACTTACGATGGATTTGAAATCCTTACACAAATCCACATCATCCAAACAAGAGGTGAATTTCAAATCCAATGACTTTGAAATCCATTCATTTGAAATCCCTTGGAATTTCAAATTCGTCCATCCAAATGGGCTCTAAAGGAATTAATTAGGAGAATAAAGTTACTACGTCTGTTTCATGTTAATTTCCTTAAAGTTGCTATGTTTTAGATAATTTCATCACAAGAAGAATTGGTTTTCTGACAAATCCTGAAAGGAAAACTAAATTTTTAATCCAAATTGGTGATTGGTTGGACCGTTTTATTTAATCGGGTTCTGGTTGTTATTATAGAAATTTAATTAGATCATAATACACGTAATAACAAGTCTAAAATATGATTGGATTATTGGGCTCAATCAATTTTAAGCCACGGTTTAGTGGGTAATATATATGGATTTAATGGGATTAAGGCCTTTATTATTTGAAGATAAAAATTCTAATCCAATTACAAAAATATTATATACTTGAGTTGTATGAATTAAATAATAATAAAAACGGCAATTTGTATGCTAATCTTCAAACACCTTTTTCATTTGACAAAATTTTTACACAGTAAAAGCTCTATAAAATACTTTTGGCTAAATTGTATATATGATCGTGTAGTTTCTTTGAAAACCAAAATTTTTCCAGTTGATTTGCAATTTACACTAAAAACAATGTCTCATTAATTTTTGTTTAATTTTATGGTTCTTTAAGCAAAATGCGACTTTTATGTAATCAATTCTCGTTATGGGACAAAATTTGGGCATAAGCCATTACTTTGGGCAAAATTGCTTTTTTGGTCCGTTAAGTTGGCTCGATTTCGCTTTTAGTCCTTTAATTTTTATAGGTTGTGTTTGGCAAACACTAATTTTTCTAAACCTGCACATTTAGTGCGATTTCAAAATTTCGGGGATATCTTATTCCTAAAATGCTGAGTTAGGCCACTTTTCATTGAAATTACTATTTTGCCCCTTTTTTTGGAAGAAAACCTTGGTCATATGAACAAAATTAAATATCTCAATAAAATTATTTAATATCTCAATAAAATTAAATAACAAAAATAAATATAAGATTAAATTGAAGTAAAAACAATATGAACATATATTTATAATTTTATATAAAGTTGACAAATTAAAATATATGTTCGATTTTTTTTTAAATTTAATTCAAAGAAAGTAATCTGAGCATATATTCATAATTTTCAACAGTAAATAAATTAAAAAAAAACGAAAATAAAAAAAAACAGAAAAAACATGTATTTACAATTTTCAACTATATATAAAAACTAAAAAAATAGAAAACAAAAAAAACATATATATCTATAATTTTTAACTCTAAATTAAAATTAAAGAAAAAATGGAAAAATAATAATAAATTAAATAATTAAAATAAATAAAAAAACCTTAAATTAAATAAAAAGTCGAACATATATTTATTTTTCAACATTAAATTAAAATTAAATAAAAATAGAAAACAAAATAAAAGAATTTTTTTTTTGGTTTTCCGTTTTTTGTTTTCTAGTTTTTTTTAAATAAAAAACTAGTTTTTTTTAAATTTTTATTTACAGTAGAAAATTGTAAATATATTTTTTTCCTATTTTGTTGTTATATTTTTTCTTTAATTTAATTTACAGTAGAAAATTGTAAAACTATATTTTTCTATTTTTTTTCTTTTTTATTTTTCTTTTATTTTATTTACGGTTTAAAATTATAGATATATATGCTTTTTGTTTTCTAATTTTTTTTTATTTTTATATATAGTTCAAAATTATAAATAAATATTTTTTCTGTGTTTTTTTTCATCTTAACTTTTTTTAGTTTTATTTACAGTTGAAAATTATAAATATATGTTCATATTATTTTCTTTAAATTAAATTAAATAAAATTTGTCGACCATATATTTTATATTTTTCAATTTTAAATAAAAATTAAAGAAAACTAGAAAAAACAAAAAAAGTAAATTATTTTCTTTTTCTTTTGGTTTTTCCCAAGATTTCCCTCCAAAAAAAAGGGGGCAAAATAGTCATTTCAATGAAAAGTGGCCCAACTCAGCATTTTAGGGATAAGATATCCCCGAAATTTTGAAATCGGACTAAATGTGCAGGTTTAGAAAAGTTAGTGTTTGCCAAACGCAACCCATAAAAATTAAAGGACTATAAGCGAAATCGAGCCAACTTAACGGACCAAAAAAACAACTTTGCCCATTACTTTGTGTGTTGCTTTCAATTTGTAGGAAAAAAATGGATAAATAAGCGACACTCTAGGTAACACCATTATCATTTCTTAAAAGAATTATATATATATATATATATATATATATATATATATATATATATATATAGGGGAGGTTACAATGAAACCACATATTATAGTGAGACAATGTGGACTCATCTCAACCCTCCCTTATCTATATCAATGGATAAATAAAGGTATAATTGTCAATACAAACATGTGGGGGACCATCCAAATATGGAATCAGTTATTAGGGGAGGGAAAATCACGTGGGGAGAGAGAAAATCGCGAGAAAATCGCTACCGGAGAGAGAAAATCACGCATGTGCTCGCCATGCGCAATGTTGTACACTTATCAATGATTTCTTTGTATACTTAACACTATTTTGCTGTATGTTTAACATAATTTTACTGCACATTAAAATGGTCAAACAAAAACATGTGGGGACCGTTAATTAAGGAATCAGTTATAGAGAGAGAGAGAGAGAACACGCTCATTAACATGTAGGGACCGTGGATTAAGTAAATCAATTATAGAGAGAGAAAATCATGCTCATTATTGTGTTGTATATTTAGCATATATTTGATGTATACTTAACACTATTGTGCTGTATATTTAACATAATTTTGCTGCATATTAAAATGGTCAAACAAAAAATATAAGTATACAACAAAATACATATAAGTATACAACAAAACACATATAAGTATACATCAAAAAACATAAGTACACAACAACATAAATACATACATAAAAAATTAACTACTTATACATCAAAACACATATAAGTATACATCGATAATCCTAACTACCTCCTCGTAGGCCCTCGATTTCTCCACGTCAGCATCATCTTCTTCACCAATCCTCCAAACCTGTCATTTATTCTGAAACCATGTCAATATCTAAATACTACACTTTGGGTTGGCATTTTGGCCTCAACGGCCAATTTGCACCAAAACGACACCGTTTCTCCTCTTGCTTGGCCTTTCTTTTTCCTTAACTCATCTGCACATTATTTCCCCATCTCCCAAAAAAAACACACAGAATTAAATTGCATGATCCCAAAATACCACCTGTACACCTTAGCCCATTAACCTGTAACAACACCCCACAAAGAAAAATAATAAAAAAAACAAAAACAAAGAAAGAAACATTCCAGGTAAAAATATTAAATTCAGTAATTATTGGAACTCTAGCATCATTAGTAATCAGATTTATCGGTAAAAGATTTTTTTGTCAAATAAGCCAAACAAGTAATTAATGTTTTTTGCATACCTGAATTCGGACGTAATTACTACTACGGCTCTGGCCGAAAGCCATAGCCACGGCGTGGTCAACCATCTTATCCGAGCCGTCGCCGGAAATTCGAGCCAAGGGCCGAGCCCAATCCTTAGCCGGTGGTGATGGTGGCGGATGACAGCCAAGCGGTGGAGGGGCGATGGAAAGGGTGGTGGCGGTGGAGGGGCGATGGAAGGTTTTTTTGTTACCAAATGGGAATGAAATTGCTAATAATAAAATTATCATCTTACCCTTTTTTGATTTAAAAAAAATAAAAAAGGCCATTAAATTGGGTAAATCTCAACCATCTAAAATTTGAAATTGGTGGATATAGGATTAGTCCACACTGTCTCACCCTAATTATGTGGTCTCATTTGATCCTATTCCTATATATATATATATATATATTGTTCAAGCATTGATGGCAAGGCAATCAATCAATAATAATATAAAATTGAAAGATAAAATGCCAAAAGAATTATACAAAAGTAAATTATTCTGCGTAAAAATATATGTACCAAGAAAAATAATTCAAAAGGCATGTTAATTGAAAAAGGCATTACTAGGAGTTCTTGGTATATACAAAAAAGTAAAATCCCATTAGCAAACACCATGCGTTGATATAATAGAACATTGGTGACCGAATGCCGAGACCAATCCAAGATACGTGTTTGGAAGAGGGAGAGCGGGGATCCGAGTCCTGCTGGGCACCGTTTGGTTCGGGTTTGCCCGTTTGTGAGCATAAGTGATCTTCTTTGGAGAACATAAAGATTGTTGAGACGCATCCCGTGATTTACATCCTTATGGGGATTTCGAGAGTAAGTTCGGTGAGGTCTCGACCTCTCGGGGGAATTAGGTGAAGCCTTAAGTTGTGATGCCTAAGAACATGATTTTGAAAAAAAAAATCGAAAAGAAAGGTTTGTTCAATAATTGATGGCAAAATAACCATTAAACAAAAATATAAAATGAAAACAAGGATTACACAAAACTGCAAAATTAACATTTTCTGCAGAAAAATATAAGCAACAAAAAAAAATGAGATGCTTGGAAGAGGAAGGGCGGGGTTTTGAATCTCGTTGGGTACGGCCGTTTGTTTGGAATTTGACCTCTTGTACGCGTCAGTGGTCTTCCTTAGAAAACCTGAGTATTGTTGAGGAACAAACCGCGATTTAAATCCTTACGGGGGCTCCCGAGGCGGATTCAGTGAGGTCTAGGAGTAGTTAGGTTAAGGCTGCAAATGAACCAAGCCGCTCGCGAGCTATTCGGGTCTCGGTTTGGAAAAATATTCGTTCGAGATCGTTCATCGGGCTTAAGAGCCGAACTCGAGCCTAAAATTTGAGCTCGAACTTTTAAACTGTCGAATTTGAGCCGAACACAAGAAATAACAAAAGAAATTTAAAAACAAATTAAGACATTTTTACCATATAATTATATCACTATTTTCACACTACATTTTTTAGGTGCAAAACATTTTGGACTACTATATATAGATTACTCTCTCTTTGTGCGTGTGTATCAACCCTATATACTAAAAGAAAAAATAAGTTGCCACGTGTCATCACCTCTGCAACTTGGTACATGTGTCAACACCTTAGTCTTCTAAATCCATGTGTCGACTTTACATTTAGCCACATGGCAAACCATGTCAACATCTTATTCTTCTAATTATAAATTGGATTTTTTTTTTTGGATAAAATGATTTTCCATATATAAGTATCAATTAGATCGCTAATTCCGATTTTTTGGCTTCTAATTATATATTGACTTGATTCTATAACTCAAGTTGGCTAATTAAATACTAATTTTAAGATTGTCAACTAACTTAGAAAGATTGACAAATTGAAAAGACACATAAAATATCAAAATAGAAAATAATGGTTATTTTCTGGATTCTCTCCACCTTTCTTTTCGTATAATATTAATTAAAATTTAACATTATAATACAAGCTTTTGTGGTATGACTAATTAATTAGTTAATTATCCTTTTATATATGGAAATAAAAATTGACGAGTTACCAATTTTTTTAAAATTCAAAATTCTAACTTATTTCTGATGCCTCATTAATATACCGCATGATCTCTGGGGTTAAATAGATAAAATTAAATTTTGTTTGCTACTCGCCAAATTTAGGGTAAAAAACTGTGATATGGTCAAAATTAATTGGTCGTCATTTCCATTTCGATATATAAATGGATAATTAAATAATTAGTCATACCATAAAAGTTGTGTTTTAATAGGTGGATAGTTTTTTTATGATGATGTTATGTACTAAAAGGATGGTGGAAAGAATTTGGAAAATGCCCATTATTTTGTATTTTGATATTTTATATCTTTTCCAAGTATATTTTTTTCATTATTATTTGAAAGTAATCCCAGAAATCAATCACGTCTAACTATAAAATTTGAGTTGTGGCTTCGGCGTGTATATTTCTCTATTGTTTTGCATGGTAATACCCACTGATTTCATATTGTAGAAAATGACTACCAAAATGAACACTATCTGACATCAACCCTGTGAAAGAGACGTGGAAGATAAAGGTACAATGTGAGCAATTATGTGTACTAATTCACAATTCAAGCCTGAAGAGTAGAAAAATATGGCACTCATTCTATAGGCCAAAGTTTTTGCAAATTCTCCCAATAAAACTGGACATAAATTATAATTGGGCCAAAAGTGAGAGAGTTGAGAAATAAATTCTGCTGAACACTAAGGCCTTGTATGGTTATGTTTCCATGGACTATTTCTAGTTTCTAGTGTTGGAAAATGAATTTTCAGAATTTATTGGTTTTCGTGTGAAAACTGGAATTATGTTTGGATGAGTGAATGAGAATGAGTTTTATGTAGGTTTGAAAATGAGATTATGTTTGGTTAAGTAGTTTTGAAATACTATTTTATGTATATAATAATTTGAAAAGTTGATAGTGGTTGAATATTTTAATTGAATATATAATATTATATTTGTAAGATTGTAGGCTAGTGGGTCCCATTAGATATATATAGTAGTATTTTAAGTAGATAAAGTTGATAATGGAGGGTCCCACGTATATAATTGGATTAAAAAATAAGAATAGTGATTGATAAGTGATGTAGGGTAGTGTATAGGGTTGAGAATTGAAATTGTATGTTTGAGATGATGCTTTATGTGAAAAGTGGAAAGTGAAAATGATGATTTCCATTGGAAATTTTAGAAACAAACATGATTTCATTTCTATGAATAGTTGGAAATTAGAAATGGGGCATTGGAAACATAAACAAACAAGGCCTAAGATTGTCCGATGTGCATGAAATAGTTCTTTATTTTTTTTTTTCCTTTTCTCCTTTTATTTTATTTCTTTGTTAATAAATTCTTAATCTTTCTATCATAAAAGTTAATGATACCTAATTGGTTTTTATGCATTAGTCATCAACAGAATAGCAAGTCGTAGATAATAGTTTTATCAAAGTTAAAAAATTATTATTCGATTGTTAGTTAAATCAATCTTAATAGTTTTTTAATCGAGTCGCACTTTGAGCAATTTTCACCTTTTGTTTTATCTCCAATCCTAATCAATCTAACGGAATCAATCGATCAACCTTGTACTCCAATGGTAGAAACTTATATTGTTGGGGTCAATGACCCTGGTTCGATCCCACTCGAGTGTGTGCGTCTCTTCCCCTATTATCCCCATTATACTAAAAAAAATCCTAATCAATCTAATGAGTATATATATATATATATAGACGGTAAAAGATTCAATGTTTATCATTTATATTGGTCGATGTGTCCATGTATTTAGTGTTTACCTACGCATGCTATTAAAGCATATTAAAAGGAAAACTATACAATCACTTTATTCAGTCATGGTCAACTTTATGTGGCCATATTGAGAGTTAAGTGTATAAAGGGTTTGGCAATTCTTTGTTATGATAAGGACAACACAATTGGGAATAGAACCAATAATGTAGTTCACAAAGAAATTTTTCAAAATTTAAAGTGAATTATATGTATGATATTTTTCTAATTTTGATATTTCCCTTTTAGTTTTTAAAATTAGTATTTTCGATACCTTCTAACTATTCCAAACAAAATTGAGACACTAAAAGTTTATCTTTTGGATAAATCCCGTGTAACACACGAGTGTTGTTCTAGTGTATATATATATACAATGTTGGGAAATTTACTGTATAGATTTGATGTGCTATGTAAAATTTAGATTAGGAAGTTGGCACCCCATTTTCTGTTGTAAATTCAACTATATAGTATATATGATCTATGAGCAAAGTAGCCAAGTTGAAGATTTCAAACGTTGACTAAAGATCAAAATGAAGAATCAGCTGAGTTACAACTGAGTGTCGAAGAGAAGATTCAGTCAAGTACCAAAAAGCTGTGTCTGTCAGCAGACTGATAGCTAAGTCATTTCTAGATATTTGGAGAAGACTTATAAAGGGGTTCAACAGCAAAAAGGCTCGAAGAAAACTAGGGATGGCAATGGGACGGGTCGGCCAGGACCCAGACCTGTCCCTTGCCTAGAACGGGATGGGTCGACCCGCCACGGGTCACGGGGCGGGGCAAGACGAGCCGGCCAGTTCTGGCCCATTTTAAATTAAATTAAATGAAAAAAAATAAAAAAATAAAAAAAATATATTTATAAAATATTATTTAAAAAATATATTATTATCAATTTATAAATATTAGATATAATATAAGAATACATAAAAATTATATTATAATATATATTATATATGCAAAATATATATTAAAATATATTTTAAAATCTATTTTAAAAATAAAAATATTAGGCGGGGCGGGGCGGATACCCGCGGGACGGAAGTGATACCCAGACCCGCTCTGTCCCACCCCAGGTCATGGAGCGAGGTGACCCAAACGGGGTGATGAGAATCCAGTCACGAAGGATCCGGGCAACACCAAATGCAAGTTATCTCGAGTTCTTGAAGACTATGTAATTGAGTTCTTGAGTTCTTGTATTTGTTTATCATAGATTAGGTGTTTATTTTCGTTGTTTTGAGTCATTTGAGTGGCCAAGTTGATGTTAGCGGCCAATTATATTGAGTTTAGAGTCATGTTAGTTAATCATGGGTCGAAAGGAAGCATTGACGATCGAAGGACAAGAGGTTGCGCTCAAAAACGTCCAAGCGCGTCAACAGTTTTTAGCACTGACAGGATTTAGTATTTTGGCCATAACTTTCTCTACAAAATTGATATTGAGCTGATTCAAGATGCTATGGAAAGCTAAGAGAAAGGGCTACAACTTTCATGAAGACGCCATGGGCTAATTGTGTGAAGAGCACGGCCTGGCTGTGTTCAGAAGCACGGCCGTGCTTTTGGCCGCGGATTTTTGAATTGTTTTGTTTTCCGTTTCCTTTTTGGTTTTGAGTTATTTACTAGTGGTTTAGGGTTGTTTTGAGTCGTGTATATAAGGCAAACACTTGTTTTATTTTTCATAACAACTTTGATATTGAATATTGAGATTATTTTCTTCAACTCTTTGGGTTTTTCCAAGAGCGTCAAGATTGTTCATCTTGTTGCGATTACCGACTTATCAAGCGAACTTACACATTCGTTTGTGGCGTCTACACATACCGAGGTTCTTACCTTTCTAAGCAACGGGTCGAGGTTTCCACCAAATTAACCAAACTAGTGAAGATCTTGGGTTAACAACATATTGTTGTTGGGTCGTATGCACAGGTGTTGCTTTGCAGTTCACATCACGGGGCGGGCCGGGGCGGGTACCCGCGGACTGGGTCAAAATTGTCATCCATAAAGAAAGCTAAAGAAGTCTGTTAATAAGAAAAGTCAAAGAATTACTCAAAGTGGAAAGAAGTCAGACTGTAACCTTAAAGTTGTTTTGCTGAAATAGTGCAAAAGGCTGAAACCAATGAGATGTTCGCATAACACCTGCTGTGTTTCAGGCATACCTGCAGAGCATTGAACCAAGGTTGGGTCAACATCAAATTTCTTCATAACAAGACAAACCAACGTCCATGAAGTGGAGTTTGAAAGTGTGTCTATCTCTTCAACGGACACATTTTCAAGCTGCCACTGTAAAGGCTGAGGAGTTTATTTGAGAGAGTACCTAAGACACCTGCAACATTCAAGCAATCTGAGAAAAGAGCATTCAAGCAAATATACTCTCAAGCAATACATTCTATCCTCAAGCCTAAAACTCGAGGTATATCGATCCAACACATTCACTAAAGGAAAGAAAATCTTTAACTTGTTGAAGAGGAAAAACGTTTCAAGAACAAGGGGTCTACACATCCTATGAATGAAAGAAGTGCAGTGAGGTTCAAGTTAGAACCAGGCTTTGGATTCGTTGGAGGGATTAGTGATCAAATCCAAGAATTTGAAGGAGCTGAAGTAGCGAGACAACTGTCTTCTGAAGAGCTAAGTCCCAGGAGTGAAACTTGTTGTGTAATCAAGGCTTGCTCGGACTGTTCATCCTTTTTGTAACATGACTGTTGCATTAGTGGATTACCTCCAGGAGTTGGAAAAGAGTGGAGTAGAAGAATTACCTCATTCTCGAACCCCTATAAAATTACTCTGTGTCTATTTACTTTCAGCATTTAATTCTTGCATATTTTATATCCGTTGATTGATAAATTTGCTAAGTCAACTAATAATAACTTAACTTAAACAAGTGTTGTAAAATATATTTTAACTAACTGGTGTAAGACTTCCACTAATAAAACAAAGTTAGCTGTATATTTAAAAACTCACTTCACTCAGCTGAGTTACTATATCAACAGCTCAGTTGAGTCTGTTAAGTGGTTAACTCTTCTGTTGAGGTTGAACCTAGTTGTCTATCAAAGACTAAGCTGCTACTTGTGTAAAACTCTGATTTAAAGATAAAAGTCGAAAATTGGTTAAGTCTATTCAACCCCCCCTCTTCTAGACTTAACACAAATACCCATTGGGACCTATATATAAAGATGCTAAATGGGCTGCGGCCCATTGCCCCAGACGGTTTAAACAGAAAAAAGAGGGTTGGGGCCTAATTATTTTGGTCCGTTTAAATCCGGGCCTTTTTTGGACTAGACCGTTTAGCCTGAGGCCTGTTAGGGCTAGCCCGTAGGTTAACCGGGCTAGCTCGCTAGCCGGCCAATTATGTTTTTTTAAAGAAAATAAATATAGCTCTAATTTTATATATCTATTTTATTACATATTAACTATTACTAAATATATATTTTCAAATTCACACCTCCTCATCTTTAGATTTAAATTATAATTTTGAAAATTATGACTTATAGTCATACGAGTAATTTAATAAAATATATTAATTTTACCCACTTTATATGGGTATATAATGCTATCTTTTATTATTATAGTTTTATTTTTAGAATTTAGATCATGAAATATTTAAATTTTATAATTTTGTTAATGCAATGTAATTATAAACTATGCATGAATTTTTTATAATAAATACTTACCTTAAAATATTAAACTTAATGTTATATATGTTCGAGTTTAAAATTTTAGATTTAAATATATAAATTTTAATTTTTTGACTTGTAGCCCGATAGTGGCCCGTTTAGTCCGAAGCCCAATATTGCCAGTTTATTTAATAGCGGCCCATTTAGCTCGAAGACCGTTAGGGCTGGCCCGAAATTGCTAGGACTAGCCGTTTAACATCTCTATATATATGTATTATATATATATATATATGAATATTTTTATTTTTACTAGATATTTTGTTATCCAGTTTTTGGGTAATTGCTCATTCAGTTTGATAATTGAATTATCTGAAATGTGTAATTACAAATTATTGGATCAAGATTTTAACCAGAAAAATGAATAAACTTATTATGTTTTTCTTTTTTGATATTTTGTATTTTTGAAATTGAAATAAACCAATATTAGAACCAAGATCTTATCGTAGGATTATTTATAGAAAATATTTTAAACTTAATTTGCAAAGAATTGGAAGTTACTTTTATTTAAATCTCATTTTTGTAAAATAAGAAGATTTTTGGCAAGTATTATAAATACAATTTCTAGAAAATTAGCAATATACAATTTAATTTAAGAAAGTATAAAACCAGTGAGTCAAATTTGTAGAAAAATTTTAGAAGCTGATTTTTATTTAAAGAAAGTATAATCTCAGCTATCAAAATTAAATATAGTTTAATCATTGACTACCAAAATAACCAAATTCTTCAAGTAATGCATATTTCATTTTTCTTTTTCTTTTTTATTTAAAAAATATCGAAATTGGATTTTAGCAAGTGCAAATGGGGGGAGGGGGAAACAATTTTGGAAACAAGTTGCTTATTCTTCATACTAGTATTTTGATTGTGCAATGCACGAGTGTGTTGGATATAAATTAAATGCATGTAAGAATCACAATATTAATGAATATAAAAATATACATGTGTCTGTCAATCAATATTCTTTTATATTGTTCGATTAGGACCTTTCTTATTGTTCCATGTATTATATCTCCATGCAATGAGATACAGTTGAAATTGATATTAGTTTTGTGATACAATGAAATTTGACATAAAAATTAAAATATTTTGTACATTCGTATTATGAAATATACATTCAAGGTTGTTTACATTGGTTCTGTAATGGGAGAGCAAGAATGGCTGCTAATTTTATTCTATAGAGGAGTTTTTGAATTACAAATAATGAAAAGCAGAAAATATTGACAACAATGTGAACTCATATTTATAGGTGAACTAATGAGGATAATTAAGGAAAATATATATTCTAAATTTCTAAGTTTTTGCTACGCATTGTAACCTTCATTGCATATTTTAATTTCTATTATTTTTTTTCGAATTTTTTATTTAATATTTTGTGTTGATTGCCTAGAAATTTCATATTTTAATTGAAGATTTCATAATCTTTCTTTTCTGGTGATTCATTATTACTTTTATAAGATTATATATTATTCAACTTAGAAAAACAAAAAATCAGCCGTCAAATTAAATTTAACTTTTTGTCAAGATTTATGTCTTATATTTTTATTTTATTTGCATATGTCAATAATATAATTATGCATATCGTGTAATTGTCTCTTGGATGTTTTAATTTATTTCTTGAATGATTATGTGTTCATTGGTATATCAATTTTATAATCATTTTCAAATCACCATTCAAATTAATCACAATTTTGGATACAAATCTATATGTTGTTATTATTCTGACTTTTATAAGGGTTATATTAAACGTCTTTTGGGTAATTTAGTTCAAGTTTGAGAAATTAATATATTATTGTTCAAGGTATGAAATCATAAAATCAGCAGAGAAATAATATTTATCTTATTATCCAGATTTGAATGTTTTATTTTTGAAAGTTTTGTATATAGAAAATACTATAATCATGTTTGAGATCACACAAAATAAAAAACCTACCATTATTAAATTTACAATCTTAACTTTCCAAGCTAATGGGATGATTGTTTATACTTTTGGATTGGCAATCAATGAAATCCAAAATATAATCATAACATCAAGAACAAACTAGAAGTTTACGATCATTAAATATTTGCTCTAAACTCATGTAATTAAAGATTAGAATCTTACCAAAATCAAATATACTAGGTGCTATAAATGCGAGACCGATATTTATTCCTATATATTATTTCTCCGATTTACTTTAATAATTATCAAAATTAAAATTAAAGGATTCATTCATATTTTTACTATTTTCGGAGGGTGGTTTAGTAGAGAAAACTTTTTCCATACTATTTATAAGCGACTTGGTTATTAATATATATAATGAATGAAAAGTTTAATAATTACAATGATAGGGGTCCATCAATGCAGATTTATTCTTCTATATTGTATATGGACTTTGTGAGATTTCAATGGAAAGTATTTTGAAATAATTAAATTTTAATTTGTTACGGGTAACTATTTATTTTAATTTCAACAAAATTTATAATTATATCTTTCTAAATTTATGAATAGATTAATTAATAGTGAATAATAACACCTAAATTAGATTGTCAATACATATAAAATAAAAAAAACAATGGACAATATTAATGACAGAATTCCAAAAAATAAAATCTTTCCAAATTCACATGTATAGTATTTTAATACTAACTAGTAATCCCGCATGTGCGTTGCACGTGTATTTTTTTAATATTATTATTTTATCATTCAGATATCTATTAATCTGAATGGGTATTTATTACTTTATTTTTATAATAATATTTATTTGAGGTAAAAAAAACAAAAATCCATCTATTAAAGATTCAAAGTTATAATTTAAATTCTAAATTTAAATATAAATTTATCTCGTTTATATTTCTCAATCTACGATTATTTCTATATTACTATTCAATCTCTCTCTCTCTCTCTCTCTCTCTCTCTCTCTCTCTCTCAACAATTATATATATAGGGAGGATCCAGTGCGAGCATATCATGCGGTGAGTCATGATGAATTAATCTCAGCTACCCCCATACAATAACCAAAGGTTAGGATAATGAGGATTAAAATTTCATTAAATAATTAATCAAATCCCTTAAAGGGTAAGATTGTCAAAACACAGTCGACATCATAATCTAATTATGGCTTACAGTTATAGAGTGAGAAGTCAATATCAATCAAAATCCACTTTCCATAACAACTTCATCTTCATCGCAAATTCAGATCCGTTTTCTCCCTCAACACCACCATTAATGAATTCATCATATTTGCAGTCACAAACCAGAAGAAAAAAAAAAACGATTCGATATTATAGAGAAACAACCAAAAATCAATGTAATGAGTTCGAATCATGATGAAAAACAACCATCCATTAATATTAATATTGTAGACATCGATGGAGAACTTGAAACGACCATCATCAATAATCTCTTAAAAACTGTAATTTTCACGAAGAATACGATGCATAGATACTTATGAAACGATGCATATATCTGTAAGATGTTACATAGTTGAAACTATGTAACAAAAACCAACCAACTATGCATTATCTAAAAACTATCTATGTAGTGTAAAAAAAAACTAAACAGTCCATTATACACGGCTATGCAAGGTGTCATGAATTATGCAATAAAAAACTAAATAAGCATTACCTAATAACTATCTAAGCCGCAAATGAACTCTAATTATACTGGACTCAAAAGAAAAAACGACTCCTCAAAAATCGCCATTAAATACGGCAGTTACAATCTCATCCCATAAAAAATGGTTTCAAAAAGTCAAATGATACCAAAAAATCGCAGGATTATAAAAAGTACAATTCTACCCTTAATGAATTAATAAATGGGAAAATATCCAAAAAATCAGAAAAACACAACCATTAAAGACAAAAAAGAACAGATAGGATTGGTACATCCTGTCTCACGAGAGAAATGTGGTCTCATTTGAACCAATTCATATATATATATATATATATATATATATTTGTGAAACATGTATATTCATATTGAACTTGTAACTATTGAAACAAAGACTATATATTTTTAAGATATGAATAATATATATAGATAGAATTGATCTTACATAATCACTTTTGGTATATAGTAGGAATACCATATATAATATTTTCCTAATTCACATACATATAAAATAGGAATACCATTTATAATATTTTCTAATTTATATACATATAAAGTATAATTGCCATTTATAATATTTTCCTAATTTACATACATATAAAATAGGAATAGCATTTATAATACTTTCCTAATTTATATACAAAATTTTGAACAAATCAAGATCAAGGGTTAGGATTGTATAATAAAATATTTCCGAATATAAGAAGTAAAATGAGCGGGAAAAATTTTGTTTCGGACTTCTGCTATTATATATATATAGATTAGACATACCTAAATTAAAATATCAATGCATACCATAATTAAGATAAATAAATTTAATATAATTACAAAGATATTGGACATATATATATCCATTTTTATTTTCCGTATTTCATAAAAAAACATCTCAATCATTTTTGGCAAGTGCAAGTAGACATGAAAACAAAATTGGAAACATGTTTGTTATTATATATAAATTATATATATAGATAAGGTGTTACCAAAGTTCTTGGTATTTATAAAGAAGTAAATCTAAACTAAAGCAAGCTTTTTTTATTACTTGCCACTATTTATATATGTTGATATGGAAAGTGGATATTTCCTCTAAGGAAAAGGAGAATAAATTTACAATGTTTTTTTGACTAATATTGAAAACAAATCTTAGTCCAAATGGAAGTTAAAATTTATATGGAGACAATCTCAAATTTTACTAGATTTAATATAGTGTTTCTGTGAACGCGACACTTGTGTATTGGTATTTAAAGTTGGGGTCAAACTTCCACTCTTTAGCTACCTTTTGTAGTAGAGTTAGGATCTTGGCTTCAAGATCTACCGTTGGTGCTTTCACTGAGAGTTGGTGCATAGTAGAAAAGGACCATCTGATGCTTGATAAGGTCCAGAGTGAAGATGTCCAAAAAGGGAAAAGGCTTACCTGGTGCCAAGAGTGGGAGCCATCTGCGAAAATTCGGCTTGTCAAGGGGATGAAGTTATATGATCGTTCATCGGCTCTACATGAAAATATTGCTATTGGTACTTAAAGTTGGGATCAAACTTCCAGTCTTGAGTTAGCTTTTGTCGTGGAGTTAGAGACTTGTCTTGCGGGCGTATCATGATCGGTGGTTTTAAATTGGCTTGTTTAGAAATTTAACCAAATCAAACTATGTAATTGATGATGATGATGATGATGATGATGATGATGATGATGTTGATGATGATGATGATGATGATAATAATAATAATAATAATAGATGATTGGATTATTGAGCTCTATTAATTATTAGGGAAAAATATAGAATTACCCTACATTATAGGACAAAATATGTTTTTACGTGTGAACTCTTTTACGCTCCCGTGTTTTACCGAGATCTTTTTACGCTCGCGTGTTTTTTGGACTTTGTTACGTTATTGTGTCGGAGTTGTTTTCAACATGTTTTAGCTAATAAAAATTCATTGAAATACAAGTTTTATCACCAATAAAGGATCAATCTTATACTTGGAACCTTAGAAACAACCAATAATCACACACAAAATAACACGTTAAAACCAAGTACATTGAAACAATATAGAAACAACACAGGACAAAATAGAAATAACACAATAATTTTTTTTATCCAATATATTGAAACATCAAAACATCACAGAAACGTCATAGAAATAACAGAAACGATATAGAAATGGCACATAAACAACATTAAACAACCAAGAAACAACATAAATATCATAAAAATAACACATCGATAAAAAATAGAGTATTCAAAGGTAAAAGCATATAAATGTCCAATAATTTAATTTAGGCGTACAAAAGCAAAACCAAACGTCATCTTCGTCACCCAGCATAGGTTGGGCCACTGTCATATCTGCGTCCGAAGCTAGTCGTGGGACCAAGTTGACAGCCTTTAATAAAGATCATGCCTAATGTCAACCAATTGTTGTTGTACCTTTTCCCTCCCAAAGTACAAATCAAGTTCTATATATGTTTTGTTCTCCCATGAAGAATTAGATTTGCTGGAATTAAGCATTACAATGCTCCTCAAATTGTTACACCATACTATGGTTTATGATACGACTGCAAAATGGAAAAAAAGCAACAAGATACAGTCTTTTCTTCGAGCGAGAGACAGCTCCAAAAAATAGAAAATTCACTATTCCTTTCTATATCCTCCTCTGCATGCAATGCACACATTTTAAATCAGCAAAATACCCATTGCTCTGACAATTTTGTTATTCCTGCCAATGTGTCAATCCTAATATTCTTTTAGGTCTTGTAATCCTTCAGCCAACTATGAGACTTCTAGTGCGTTGTGGTCGGCCTTCGGTTCCTAGTTGGACTGGGGCTGATTCTTGGGCCAATTCATTGGGCTGACTATCATAGTCAAGTGGAATACCCAATTCGAGTTGAGATGTATCACTCCCTCCCCCATCGAACAACACCTTGTCCTCAAGGTGCAACTGTGGATATAGCTTGCAAACCTCAACGAAATCGTCCCAAGTAGAATTTTCAGGTGACCGTCCCGGCCATTGCACTAGACACTGTTCCACAGGTTTTCCTTGCTTGAAAACGGTTCTAGTTTCACAAATTGAAACAGGGTACAATAAAAGGTGATTGTCAACTTGCTCACATGGCAGAGGTGTGAGGCTATCTTAAGAATTACCCTTGAATGGTTTAAGCTGGAAAATATGGAAAACGGGATGGATGCGACTCGTAGACGGTAGCTGGAGGCGATAAGCAACACCACCAATTCTCTCCAAAACCTCAAATGGTCCAAAGTATCACATTGCATGTTTTTGATAAGGTTGCTGAATAATAGAGGTTTGATGATAAGGCTGCAAGCGTACCAATACCAAGTCTCCTAGTTGAAAATTAACTTCCCGACGATATGCATTGGCCTTTTGAACCATACGATTTTGAGCCCATGCCAAATTCTCTTTCAATAAACGTAAAAACACATTTCTCTCTTTACGAAGTTCGTCCACCGCCTGTACATTCGAAGAATTTGGTTGGTAGTGGGGTATCACTGGAGTTTTTCTCCCATAAAGTGCTTGAAAAGGCGTCATTCCCAAACCACTGTGAAAGTTGGAGTTGTAGCTAAACTTTGAGAACTTAACGCACCAAAAGTCTATAGAGGCCAAAATACTGGACCAGTTTAAAATTGTCCTTGATAAACTATTAAAATAGGCTTGAAATATTAGATATTGATCATGTTTAATAGAGTGTCTGCTTACAAGTCATTATGTGATAATTTATTTTTTCCGAACTTATTCTTGGAATTGAATAGGAGTATTTAAGATGATGGCTAAAAATGTCAATTAAGTCTTTATCTTAGTTGTCCAAATGTAATTGATTATGTATCATGCTTGTTCGGGTGTGGTGCCTCAAACAGTTTCCTAAAATATATGGGTTGTGTTTTGATGTGTTTTGCCTTTCTAGACTCGTGAAAAAATTGTGTACTAATTGGGTTAAGAAAAATTGATTACCTAGTTTATGGGATTTGATATTAATACAATGTACTAGGATTATTAGATACATATATTGTTTCCTAATATAAGTGATATACTTGTCATATTATTTGTATATATCTTGTTTCCAAGATTAATAGGATTCTTGGAGGGTTTGGATGGCTATATAAAGAGGGACGGACGAGCTCACAAAATACACAAGAAATACAAGATAGTTGATAAAGCTTAGAGTTCATCAAACACAAGAAATTTCACTGGAACTGAATGTGATACCAGATGTGAAGTATATGTGCGATCACATTCATTTGTTGTAGTGCTTTGTAAGGTTGTTTTTATCCATAGAGATTATGCATTGTGCGAACATAACCCAATCACTTCTATTGTTATATGAGTTGCATTACAATTATAGATGTACTCCGTGTAGGTCCCAAGGGGTGTGAGTAAGGTTTAGAAGGGGGGTTGAATAAACCTTACTAACTTTTTGAATTTAGTCTTTTAAATAAGTTCAGAGTTTCTTTCACAGCTATGTACTTGATGGACAGCTAAGTTAGATAACCAGCAGAGTTAGCCACTTAACAGACTCGACTGAGCTGTTGATAGAATAACTCAGCCGTTTAGTCTAATACTTAACCCGGCTGTGGTGAGATTTTCAGCGGAAGACTTAACACCCTTGAATTTTGGTTTAAGATTGTTTTAACACTAGGTTTTAGCACTTTGTTAATTATCAGTTGGAAAGCAAATTATCAGCAAATATAAAATGATATGCAGAAATCAAATGCTGAAATGTAAATGACACAATAAATTTTATAGAGGTTCGAAGATGGGGCAATCTTCTAATCCTCTCTTCTCCAACTCCTGGAGAAATCCACCAAGTATTGATCAGAGTACAAAGTGGTTATCGGTCCGGATACAAGTTTTGATCACACACGGTGACTTGATCCTTTGGGACTCGGCTGGAGATGCCTTGGTCACACAAATGGCTTCTCGTGCGACTCGAAACTTCACAGGCGGTGCCTTGCTACTCTGACTCACTTGCTCAAGCTTCTTGGATTTGATCACGAAGCCCTCCAATAACTTGAGACTGGTTCGACCTTGAACCTTTCTACAATCCTCCTTGGAATGTAGACCCCTTTTGATTCTTCAAAAGTTTCCTCTTCAACAAAGATGAAGTTGTCTTTCCTTCACAAAACTAGGTGTTGGATTGATTTCCTTCAAGTTTAGGCTTGAGGATTTGCTTGAATAACTTGAGAATATTTTTGCGGTTACAACTCGAATGATAACTTGAATGTCCGTGCTTCGTAAACCTTTTCTCAAAGTGATTCCTCGGCCTTTTATAGTGAACTTTCAAAAATCACCCGTTGAAGAGATAGGCTGATTTCAAAAGTCACTTGTATTCGTTGGCTTGTCTTGTTGCGATCCTTGATCTTGACATTTTCTCGTATTAAATGAACATTCAACTTTTGTAGTCGACACAAGGTGCGTGCTTCCCATTGGTTTATTCCTTTTGCACGCTTCGATCGAGCACTTTAAGACATGGCGGCATGGAAGTATTACTTGTTTAGGTAATATTCTTGACTTACGTACCAATGATTCTTTTTCGATTGTCTTTACTTGACCCTTTTCCCCCGGTAACTTGAGTCTGCTCCAATTATTGAAAGACTCATCTGTCACTTCAACTTGAGACTTGGCTTCTGGAGTTGACTTGACTGACACTTCACATAGTTGTATCATAGCTGATACTCCTTCAGTCGAGTTCTTGACTTCTTTTCCTAGCCACACTCAGCTGCCTCGCAGCGGAGTCTTCATTCAAGTCTTCAGTTGACTTCTTGTATATCCAGGCATAGCTGACTTGACTCAGCTCGTACAACCCTATCTATTACAATACAAATTACAAGGAAAATGGGGTGCCAACTTTCTACTCTAAGTTTTACATGGCATTCATCAAAATCTAATAAACAAATTTCCCAACAATTTCCTCCTTTTTGATGATGCCAAAACTTAAAACATACATACAAAATGTAAATAGCAAAGATACATACAGACAATGTACAAACAGAGAATGTATGCGTAGATTTGATCCTTTTATTGATCATAACATTCTTGTCCTTTACACAGCTGTTTACAAGGTGTATCAGAGCATCATGATATTCTATATCTATGCAAAAATATAGAAGTTCAAAATTTTTATTCAATGTACAGAAGACTTACATACATATGCATTTACAGTAGTAAAATACATGAAGGGGTGGACATCAACACTTCATCGTCTTCGCTGTCTCCTTCTTTCCTCTTGACTCGTCGTCTTCCTCGATCTCTTTCTCTTCTTTTCTTCACCGCTTTCTTTTTCTCATAAGCTCTTCCGGCAGCTTCATCTTTTCTTTTTCTTTCTTGTCTCTCTTCCCACAGCTGAGTTTGTCTTCTATTTTCTTCTTCGATTCTCTCTACATATTCAGTATTGTTCCTGGCCACTTGCATGTTGGCTACTTCATCATACTGGCCCAATAGATCCCTCCTTTCTTCCCTGGATCTATGTATTCGATGTTTTTGGGTAGAGGTCTAGGTTTGAAACCTCTTCCTCCACTGCTTCTACCTTTTCCTCTGGGTGTGTATTGTACTGGGGCCTTTTTCTTTCTAGTAGAGTGACCAGCAGAGTGACTGCTAGGAGTCTGCTTCCTGTCAGCTTCTTCGCACAGCTTTAGCCCTTTTTCCCAATACAAGTCCCAGGCTTGGGCCATGGTCATGTTCTCGAAGTATCCCTCGGATGCGAGCGTCTTGAATTCATCAACAGATCTAGGCTCGGTTCCGACGTCTGAAATGGCATCAGTGTCTCTTCCTGCCGGAGTGCCTCCGTATTGTTTCAGTATGTCCATCGCATGGGCATCCATTTTTCTTTCAACCTCCTTCATCTCTGCTTCTACTATCTTCCTCTTCTCAGACATGGGAACAACAGAGTGTTGGAGCGGCAGAATCACTGGAAGTTTGCTGATTATGTCAGCTGTGACAATTCCTTGTTGAGGGGTTCTAGCAACCATTAAAGTCATGTCTTTCGAACCCTCCCCCTCAACGGATTTTCCCTTTTCCTTCTTCTGTTTTTCAGCTGTCTTCTCCTTTACAGTTGTTTCCTTCTCAACCGCAGACCCTTCTAACTTCTTCTTTAGGTATTCCTCTTCCCACGTTTTGGCATCATCAAAGGAGAGAGGAACCCCTGGAAACATGCCAGCAAGCATGAAATCTAGGCGGCTGATAGCTGAGTTCTGCTTGGATTCTGTGCTGCGAGTATCTTTCCGAAATTCTCGAGCGGGTGGCTTTTGATTCGGCTGTCACCAACTTCATTTCAGCCATAAGAAGGCTGAATTTTTCATTCATGTTTTCTTCCACGCGCAGAAGTTCTTTTCGATGAAATTCGCGCAGCAGTTCCATTTCTGTGGTATGAGAGGTATGCATCCTATCAATATTTTCTTGCATCCTCTTCTTCATGTCAGCATTATCAGCGCTCCAGATTAGCATCTTATTGTACAATGCTTTGAAGTATCGAACCTGTTCCACACGCATTGTCTGCTGCTGTTGCCACCATTCCCGGATCCTCACTATTATTCCACGCAGATCGGCAGTAAGATTAGCATCTCTGTTATCCAACCTCATGTCCAGTGAGGCCTGGTGCCTTTCCATCTTCTCTATCTCTGTAAAAATCGCCTTGAAGACTTCTCGAACTTCAGTTGTTACCTCCGTCTCAGCTGGCGGCCAAGCAGCGTCAAAGTCAAAGTCTGCTGGGACGATGGTATCTGCGGGAATAACTGGATCAGGTTTGTGGAAGCGCCTCTTGTCTCGAGCTGATTCTTCATCAAGGTCCGGTAGCTCCAGTGAGAAGGGAAATGTTTCTTCAAACGCATCATCACGGACATAGGGAATCTGTTCAATGGTAACTCGTGGCCGTGATGTGCCCGATCGAGTCGATTTTGCTGCAGCTTTGGGAGCCTGCGCAGTTTACTGTGATTCAGCTGAGGTCTGTTGTGGTATGGACCCAGCTGGCTGAGCCTCAGCTGTCTCAACATCTTCCTCGGTCTCAGCTGGTTTTTCCTTTTGAGTTGTCTGGTCCTCGGGAGGGTCGTGTCAGTGGAGTCATCGGAAGATGATGAGATTTCAAGTGGTGGCTCATCATCGAAAGTGAATGTTTGACGAGTAGCCTTGAGATCTGACTTACTCGTGCTTGGGAGAACATCCTCAGCTGAGTCTTTTGGATTTGCAATGGGGGATGACTCAGCTTCATCTTCACCTTCAGATCCTAGAAAAGTTACGTCTGGGTTGTCTTGGGAGTCGTGAAGGGCACTTATCTCCTTCTCAGATGCATCAATGACAGGAGGAATGTTCTGCGTTTCTGTTTCTTTACCTCGGGAAGTCTCAACCTCCCGTAGGCCTTCACTACCTCATGCAATCTCAACTGCAGCGAGGCCTTGAACAATCCCTTCGACAGTCTCAGTTGTCTTAGGGTCTTCAGAGGTGGCATCCACTGGAGTCTTAACTCCATGGATTGCACTTTCATTGCCCCGAGTGTTAACTCCCGGGCGATCCATCCCGTGCCTCGACCGCATCAACAACGTCATTGGCACAGTAGAGCGATTGGCACCTCACCGAGACAGTCTCAATCGTCTAAGCTTCGTTAGTGACAACTTCTTGTGTTTCGATTGTTTTTCCTTCTCCACTTCGTCTCCTAGATTCGTTGTGGATTAAATGCCCGCATCAACCTCCGACCTAGGCTGCAGCCGGAGAGGGTTTCCCCCTCACCGGTGGCACACCACCACGAGTGACTTGATTGGGGTCACTCTTCTCCAAACTCCCGGCTGTTTCCTATGAGTGTTCAGCCATTAGGGCAGGTGGTAAAACACCTTCAGTAGGGGTTGGCTAGACTTGGGTCCCCAAGTTCCTAGTTTCATCGCCATTTCCCTTAGAACCTTCCTCAGAGTGAGCTGGGGAAGTGGTCGCAGCAACAACAGTTGCAATCTGCTGCACCACGCCCATAGGGTCAATTTCCAGCTGTGATTTGGAAGACTCTCCAGGTCCTTCCATCAGCTGTTGCTCATGCATCATTTTGGATTCCCGCATGGCTTGCTGCATTTCCAATTTTTCTGTATCAGCAGCAGGGTCCAAATCCTCATCACTTTCTGAAAGTATGTGAAGATGTGGATGAGTATGATCAGTGGTTCCAGTTAGAGGACAAAAACTTGTTTGATAAATGGTTTTATCATGATTTTGATGATTTTGTTTTTATACCAAAACAATGGTTTTAAAGGTTGTCCAAATGATTTAAAATGGTTTTAATATTTTCTGGAGTATTTCTTCAAGTTTTATTTTCGACAAAAATTGGACAACACATTTAATGATTTTGTATCAATGGGTTTTTACATCCAAACAATGTTTCCAAATGTTGTATAAATACTCCCGATCGGTCAAAAATGTTTTCACTATTTTTTGGAGTACTTCTTGAAGTTTATTTTCAATATAAAATTGGACAACACTTTTGTTTTGAGGTCAACCGGTCGCCATATAGGGCAACCCGTACCTGAAAGTTGTGCAAAACAGAAAACTTCATGTTTGCAGAAAATGGTGAAGGTGACCGGTCGACCTATAGGGCGACCGGTACCTGAAGGTTGGTTCAAATTTGGAAAATTTTTTGTTTCGATTTTTTGAAGAGGGCAACCGGTAGGACCCTAGGGTGACCGGTCCGACCCCCCGTCGACCGGTCGCCCTGTGTAAATTTGTGATATGTTTATTTCAAACTCTATTTCTGTGCGACCGGTCGCCCTATCTTTTGATAGCAAAATCCGACCGTTTGACAGCAGACATCTTTTCCTTAAAATGTGGGATTGATTTCTAACAGCTATATTCTTGATTTTAATTGTATTTTTCTATAGATTTTCAATCTCCAAGAGGAGCCTATGCTTGATCACTCATCTCCTATAAATAGAGGAAGTTTTGGAGCAACCAAGTGAACTATTGAGATACAACACAACAAGATACACTTCAAGCAAACATTTGTTCTTTATTGTCATTATTCTTGTTGTAATTTTGTCTAGCTTATCACTTTCACATCCTTGAGGTCTAGGCTATTCTTGATTACACTTTGCACTCATATTGTAATATTCATTATTGAGTTGTAATCTTGATTTTTGGTCATCATTCAACACAAGACATCCTTGTGAGTATTCTTGTGGTAAGAATACACTTGGGTGATCTAGGTGATAGGTGTTTCAAGAGTGTGGTGCTCTTGAGGTGTTGAAGAATTTGGTATTCTTCAAGATGGAAGATTGTGGTGATCTTCAAAGGTGCCGTTGAAGGAAGATTGTGGTAATCTTCAAAGGGATATTGTGGTAATCTCCAAAGGTGGTGTTGAAGAAGAGTGTGGTGCTCTTCAAGGTGTTGTAAGTTGAGTTTGTATTAATTTTGGTAATTAATAAAAAAAAATTTCTTTTTGAAATCCATCCCGGATATACTGGGGTGGTAGAGTATTAGGCCCTAGGTGGGTTGAACCTCTATAAATCAACGTGTGTTGTTTACATTATGCACCTTTATTATTGTCTTTGAGCATTCGGTTTATAAAAGAGGGAAAAATTGAAAAGATGGAAATAATCTATTCACCCCCCTCTAGATTATCGTAGCCGCTTGGACTTACAAGTGGTATCAGAGACAAACTCTTTGGCAAGCTCGTTTCACATCGCGAGTGAAGAGGAACGATCGTCGGCCACGAATGAAGCTCACCTTTCCGGCACCTCCACCACCAAGCCACCTCGATTTGATTCCAAAAATTTTGCATTTTGGAAAGAAAGAATGGAATGCTATTTACATGGTTGCGGGTTTGATATTTGGAACATCGTCATCAATGGAGAATCCATTCCGATGAAAGACACACCATATACCTCCAAAGATCTCAAGGAGCTCAATGATGAAGAAAAGAAAATCATCTCCTTAAATGGTAAAGCTCTCAATATTTTGTATTGTTCACTTACTAATTTGGAATACGAACATATTGTAGGAATTCGATCGGCACATGAAGTATGGCAAAAATTAGAAGCCATCTATGGAGTATTTTCAAATGAAAGGAGTCAAACAAAAACATATACTTCTCAAAGGGATACAAGTTCAAATCTAAGGAACAAGCCTTTTACAACTTCCAACTATGAAGTAGTCGAACAATGTTTTATGGGCATCGAAGAAGAAAACGAGGTATGTCTTAAACCCTCTACTTCCTATGATATTGTTATTCAAAATGATTATAGTGATTTGCAAAATGATTTTGATGATCTTCAAAATGAATTCCAAAATTTACTTGTTAAGTACAAAAATTTGAGAAAGGAATTCAATGTTTTGAAAAGTGAAAAGGATAGTTTATTTACTTCCTATGAATCACTATCATGTGCTCACACCACCACACTTGAAAAGGTTAGAAACCTTGAAAAAGAAAATAGTACTCTTGTTGAGGATATTAATTGCATGAAAAATGATTTATCTAAATCCAACTTGAGTACCAATAAATTGCCCAATGTTGTGATTGTTTATGATTGTGATAATTTGAATAGTAAACTTGATCATGAGCCTAATGGTATAAATCATATGAAAAGAAATCGAGTTCCTATGCATATTAGTGATGTTACTTGCTTTTATTGTGGTAAGAAGGGTCATACGGTAAATACTTGTCGGGCTAGAAATAACTCTAATTATTGTTGGAGACATAAAAGTCTCAAGACTAATCCCAAAGGACCCAAGCATCTTGTTTCTGAAAACCCATTTTGTGCCAATAACATTTTGATGAGTTGGTCTTTGAACCAATTCCCACACTTTGTTCCTTTCAAACTGATTCAGCTCTTCTTGCATGGCTTGAATCCAATGTGTGTCATCCAATGCTTGCGACACGTCTTTTGGCTCTATTTGAGAAATAAAACAGGTAAACATTGCTTCTTGTTGAGCTCTTGATCTGGTTTTTACACCATCTCTTACATCTCCAATGACTAGTTCTGGTGGATGGTTTCTCAGCCATCTCACATCAGGTTGGAGTAATTAGCTGGGTTTAGTCGTCTTGCAACTGTGTTATCTTGAGCAGCTCTCATCATCACTTAGTTGTAGATTCTCCAGCTGTCTTTGAGATTCAGCTACATCATCTTCATCTTGGTTTATTGCTCCAGCTTCAACTTCAACATAGGGACTCTTCTGCATAGTTGGCTGATTCAGCTTATCAGCTAACTCTTCGATGTCTTCTCCATTTACATTAGGTTCATCAAAAACCACATGGATAGACTCTTCTGTGACCATAGTCCTTTTATTCAGCACTCTATAGGCTTTACTTTCAGCTGAGTATCCCAAGAAGATACCTTCATCAGCTTTGGCATCAAAAGCCTTTAGATTATCCTTGCCATTGTTATGGATGAAACATTTACATCCAAATATTTTAAAATATGCAACATTTGGCTTCCTCCCTATCCAAATCTCATAGGGAGTCTTTGTCAGCTATCTATTTATCATGCATCTATTTTGAGTATAGCATGCAGTGTTTATGGCTTGACTAAAATTTTTAAGCGACCTGCTTCAAATAACATGGTCCTTGCAGCTTCCTTGAGAGTTCTGCTCCTTCTTTCTGCAACTCCATTCTCACAAGTGGAGTCCTTGCTGCAGATAATTCATGAGCAATACCATTTTTAACACAATCTTTTGAGTTATTATTCCATTAACAAACTCGGTTCCTCTATCGATCTTATCTTTATAATGGTTTGACTCTTCTCATTTTGAACTCTTTTCATCACCGTGGTAACTTCGCAAGGTTTTTTTCTTTTTGCACATTAAAATTGTCCATGTATATCTTGAATAATCATCTACTACCACCAAGGTATATTTCTTTCCACTTATGCTAGCCGCTCAATGGACCAAATAAATCCATATGCGATAGATGCAATATTCTTGTTGAAGATGGACATGACTTCTCTTTGAATGATGATTTGATCTCGCTTTCCCATCCGACATGCACCACAAACACTTTCCTTCTTGTATATCTTTGAGTCCGCAATCCTTCTACTAGATTACTCATTGCAAGCTTGTTGATTGTCTTGAAATTCTGGTGACTCAGCTTCTTGTGCCACAACCAACTTGATTCGGCTGTACTTTTTGCTAACAAACAAGTGCTTGGTGTGGCACTTAACCAATCTACCACATACATGTTCTTTTGTATGGATCCTTGCAACACTACTTCATTTGATTCAGTGTCTTTGATTTGGCATACTCCCATATTGAATCCAACATTGTAACCCTTGTCACAGAGTTGGCTGATGCTTAACAAGTTAAAATTGAGGCCTTTAACGTATGCAACATCTGTGATTTCTAATCCATTTTTCTTTATGGATCCCGTGCCTCTTATTTCCCCTAGAGCTTCATTTCCTCCAAATATGACTTTTGCACCTCTAATTTCCTTGAACTTTGACAGATTTTTCTTGTTTCCTGTCACGTGTCTGGAACAGCCACTATCCATGTACCAGGTTCCTTGGCACTCAGCTGTTCCTTGAACCTGCAATCAAGGAAATTAGTTTTTAGTACCCATACTTGCCTGGTCCCGAGGGGTTAGTCTTTGTAAGATGATCCAACCAACCTATAGCCAAATGATTTGACTCTAAGAGGTTGCCATCTATCTGTGCCATAATCATAATTCACTTTGGCAAGCTCGTTTCACATCGCGAGTGAAGAGGAACGATCGTCGGCCACGAATGAAGCTCACCTTTCCGGCACCTCCACCACCAAGCCACCTCGATTTGATTCCAAAAATTTTGCATTTTGGAAAGAAAGAATGGAATGCTATTTACAAGGTTGCGGGTTCGATATTTGGAACATCGTCATCAATAGAGAATCCATTCCGATGAAAGACACACCATATACCTCCAAAGCTCTCAAGGAGCTCAATGATGAAGAAAAGAAAATCATCTCTGTTGGGAAATTTATTGTTTAGATTTTGATGAATGCCATGTAAAACTTAGAATAGGAAGTTGGCACCCCATTTTTGCTGTAAACTGTATTGTAATAAATAGGGTTGATCAAGCTGAGTTAAGTCAGCTATGACTAAACATGCAAAGAGACAACTGGAGACTGGAAGGAAGACTCCGCTGCAAGACAGCTGAGTATGGCAAAGAAGAGAAGACAGGGACACGACGGAAGGAACAACTGAGATGCAACTGAGTGAAGTATCAGTCAAGTCAGCCAAACATAGCCAAGTCTCAAGTCGAAGTGACGGAGAGTCATCCAATGATTGGAAGGCGACTCTAAGTCACCTGGGAAAGCAAGGAAATGCGGTCAAGTCGAGATAATCGAAAAGATTCGTTGCCTGAAATCAAGAGAATTACTTAAACAAGTAATATCTCCATGCTACCTTTCTCGAAGTGCTCGGTCCCGAGAAGCGTGCAAAAGGAATAAACCAATGGGAAGCACTACACCGTGTCGAACTACGAAAAGTCAAGAACATTTTATACGAGGAAGTGGCAAATTCAAGGATCGCAACAAGACAAGCCAACGTCCATAAGTGACTTTCAAAAATAAGCCTATCTCTTCAACGGGCAAATTTTTGAAAGATCACTATAAAAGGCCGAGGAATGACTACGAGAGAAGGTTACCCAACCAAAACATTCAAGCAATTATTAAAATTGTAACCAAAAATATTCTCAAATCATTCAAGATTAATCCTCAAGCTACATTACGAAGATCATCAATCCAACACTCACCCGTGAAGGAAAGATAACTTCTATCGGTTGAAGAGGAAATCATTGAAGAATCAAGGGTCTACACTCCACGAAGGATTGTAGGAAGGTTCAAGGTCGAACCGGTCTCGAGTTTTTGGAGGGCTTCGTGATCAAATCCAAAGAGCTTGAGCAAGTGGGCTGTAGTAGCAAGGCAAATGCCTGTGAAGAAGCCGAGTCGTCGAGAAGCCGGTGAGTGATCAAGGCCCCTCGGCATCGAGTCCCAAAGGATCAAGTCACCGTGTGTGATCAAGACTTGTATCCGGGATCATTACCACTTTGTATCTTGATCAATACCTAGTGGATTCCTCCAGAGATTGGAGAAGAGAGGAGTAGAATAATTACCCCATCTTCGAACCTCTATAAAAATCTTATCGTGTCATTTATATTTCAGCACTTTAATTCCTGCATCTTATTTATTTAACTCTGTTGATAAATTTGCTATCCACTTGATAATTTCTAAGTACTAAACCAAGCATTAAATCTTTGCTTAACCATTATTAAGGGTGTTAAGTCTTCCGGCTGAAAAACAAACTACAGGTGAGTTAATTCATCTTAACAATTTGAGTTATTCCATCAACAAATCGATTGAGTCTCATTGAGAGACTAACTCTACTTGATTAACCAAATTGATCGTCCACCAAGGACACAGCTGTCTAGTATCAACTCTGAATTTTAAAAAGGACTAAATCGAAAAGTTGGTAAGGTTTATTCAACCCCTCCCCCTTCTAAACCTTACACCCACACCCCTTGGGACCTACAAGTGGTATCAGAGCGGTTGGTTCATTGATCCTTCCGCACTGGTTACTGAACTAGATCTCCAAATTCTTCAAAGTTTATTTTAGTACTTAAGTTTTCAAAACTCCTTTTATCATTAAAAGGTTGTCATAATGGAAGCAAATTTGACACGCATCCCTATGTTCACAATTGAAGAATTTGATGATTGGAAAATCCGTATGCGAGCTCATTTATCCGCATTACATGATGAGATGTGGATAGTGATAGAGGATGGGCCACTGCAAATCTTAAAAGTGAACACAAATGAGTATAAGAAGAGCTGCAATTGAAGGTGAAGAGGATGTAGCTCCCGGACCCGGCTATGATCGAAAAACCAAGAGTGAATGGACAAATGATGACGAAAAAAGATATAACCTGGACAATGTGGCCAAGGACATTCTTTACAAAACCTTGGACAAAACCATGTTCAATAAAGTCAAATCATGCAAAACGGCTAAAGAAATGCAGGACAAGCTAACATTGATTTGTGAAGGCTCGGAGCAAATCAAAGAAAACAAATTATCGGTGGGTCACAGAAATTTGAGAATTTCAAAATGATCTCGGGAGAGAACCTAGATCAACCGGATGCTCGATTCACGTAAATCACCAACGAGTACAAAGACTTGAAAAAGAATATACACGAAGAAATGTGTATGAAGATCCTAAAAAGTCTTCCACCGAATGGGAAATGAAGGTCATGGCACTAAGACATTCCATGGACTGTCAAAGACATCCAACCATGAACTATTCTCGGACCTCAAAGCCTACGAGTTTGAACTGAGAAGAAAAAGACCAAGAAGAGAAATTTGTACCCAAAACAATTTGCTCTAATTGTTAAAGATGGGAAGAGAACTAATGTCAAAGAAGTTATTGACCCGGAAGAAATAGCCCTACTAGTAAAAAGGTTCAATAAGTTCTTCAATAAGAACTACAAGAAAGGCAAGGGTGAATCCTCCGGAAGACACTCGGCTCCTTCCAAGTCAAGAGAAGATAGGCCAACCAAGAGAATGATCATCAAAAAGCGAGAATATCAAAGGGTCGACAATCCAGATGGAAAGAGTCGATCAAAAGGTTGAATATCTATCTGAACTCGAGGCAACCAGGTCACTATGCCATTGATCGCCCATATCCTCGTAGTCAACAAATACAGAATGAAGAAGAAAGAAAGGCCTTCGTGAGAAAGAAGACAAGAAAAGAGAAAGGCAATGTTGGGCCGCAGAGATCACGCCGAGACAAAGTCAAAAGACATAGTTGAGTCGAGAGAGCAAGAAGCCGACTACTCAAGTGACTCACGAAGAAGAAGCCCTAACTGCTTAATGGCCAAAGAACAAGATCAACCTCGACCAAGAAGATGAGGTACACTCTAATTCATCAAACTCGATTCTAGTGATAGTGATCGTGACACACACACGTCATCACCCACTTGATCTTTATGATTCATTAGGCAAAATGATGAAAGATTTTGAACACATTAAATCCTCACACACACTACTAAATGAGGAAAACAGTCTACTCAAGAGCCAAAACTTACAACTGACTAAGGAGTTGAGTACTCTAAGTCAAATAGCTGATGAGAATGAAAGTTTAAAGACTGAAAATGCAAAGTTATTAGCAGAAATAACTGCTATAGAAAAGAGGAAAAATGACCTCAAAAATATGATTGCCTCATTTACTAAGGCATCTAAATCTTTGGATGATCTTATTATGAGTCAAAGAGAATGTGGAGACAAGACAGGCTTAGGATTTAATTCCACTATGCTATGTCAAGCTCCAAGAGTGATTTTGAAAAAGGGATCTTCAAGCAATGAGGTATCTCAAAAATCCAAAACTCCAGATGGTGCACACACATTTAATCCAAAGCACAATTACAAGCAAACTGGCCTTGGTTATAAAGGAAAAGGAAAAACGAAATTAAAATGCTAAGATTGAAAGGACAAATGAAAAGAAATTCACCGAGTTCCTCAAAGAAACTCCAAACAAAAATACTCAGAAAGAAGAAACAGAGCTACCAAAACCCCGAAAAATCTATAAGAGAAAAACATATGATGGGAATGGTAGAAAATATCCAAGTCAAGTGATTGGAATGATGTGAACTATCGAAAAAACCTATGGAATATAAGCCCAAATGGCAAAGGCCCAGGACTCAGCTGAGGCCATTCCAAAGGTATAAGAGCTTTCATCAGCACACATATACACCAAGGCACTACACTCAGAAATATCACAACTACCCAAAGAAGGCAGTTGCTAGAACACACATACAGGCATACAAACAAAAGGGACAGCTGTATGAACCTAGAATCCCCAAGCAATTTGTCAAGATTAATTATGATTATGGCACTGATAGATGGCAACCCCTTAGAGTCAAATTATTTGGCTATAAGTTGGTTGGATCATCTTACAATTCTAACCCCTCAGGACCCAGGCAAGTATGGGTACCTAAAACTTAAATTCCTTGATTGCGAGTTCAAATGAGCAGTGAGTGCCAAGGAACCTGGTACATGGATAGTGGTTGTTCCAGACACATGACAGGAAACAAGAAAAATCTGTCAAAATTCAAGGAAGTCAAAGGAGCAAAAGTCATATTTGGAGGAAATGAAGCTCCAGGAGAAATAAAAGGCATTGGATCCATCAAGAAAAATGGATTAGAAATCACAGATGTTGCATATGTTGAAGGACTCAATTTCAACTTGCTAAGCATCGCCCAACTCGCGTGACAAGGGTTATAATGTTGGATTTAACATGGGTATATGCCAAATCAAGGATGCTAAATCGAATGAAGTTGTGTTGCAAGGATGCGCATGAAGAACATGTATGTCGTGGATTGCTCAACCGCAACACCCAAAGACTGTCTATTAGCAAAAAGCACAAATAATCAAGTTGGTTGTGGCACAAAAAGTCGAGTCACCTGAATTTCAAAACAATTAACAAGCTTGCGTAGTAGTCTTGTGGAAGGACTTCCGGACTCGAGATACAAAAAGGAGAGTATATGTGACGCATGTCAAAAGGAAAACAAATCAAATCATCATTCAAAGAAAAGACATGCCCATCTTCAACAAGAATATTGCATCTGCTACATATGGATCTATTTGGCCCAGTGGAACCAACTAGCATAAGTGGAAAGAAATACACCTTGGTAGTAGTAGATGACTACTCAAGATATACATGGACTATATTCATGTGTAAGAAGAAAGAAACTCTACAGAAACTACCACAGTTGATGAAGAGAATTCAAAATGAGAAGAACCAAACCATTATCAAAATAAGATCAAGATAGAGGAACGGAGTTTGTCAATGGAATAATACTCAGTATTGTATTGAAAATGGTATTGGTCATGAACTATCTGCAGACAAGGACTCCACACAGAATGGAGTTGCAGAAAGAAGGAAAAGAACTCTCAAAGAAGCAGCAAGGACCATGTTAGCTGAAGGAGGGTTACCAAAAAGATTTTGGGCTGAAGCAATAAACACATCATGCTACACTCAAAATAGATGCATGATAAACAGACAGCTGACAAAGACTCCTTATGAAATCTGGACAGGGAGAAAACCTAATGTTGCATATTTTAGAAAATTTGGATGTAAATTCTTCATCCATAACAATGGCAAAGATAATCTAAAGGCGTTTGATGCTAAAGGCGATGAAGGTATTTTCTTGGGATACTCAACCGAAAGCAAAGCCTACTGAGAATACTCAACAAGAGGACTATGGTCACGCGAGAAATCCATTCATGTGGTGTTCGATGAACCAAATGTTAATGGAGGAGACATTGAAGAATCAACGACAAGCCAAATCAACCAACCATGCGAGAAGAATCCCTATCTTTGGCCGAATGGAATTGTAAACTCGAAAAGAAGATGAGATAGTCAATCTCAAAAACAATTGGAAAATTTGCGGCTAAGTGATTACGAGAGAGCGATCGCAAAGAACACAGTACCGCAAGACGATCAATCCAGCTAACTTACTCCAACCTTTGATGTAAGATGGCCGAGAGACCATCCACCGTAAGACTCTTGGAGATAAAGTATATAAACTCAAGAAAGCTCTGTATGGATTGAAACAGGCACCCGAGCATGGTATGATACTTTGTCACAATTCCTAACGAAAATGGATTCACAAAAGGAAAAGTGGATAGAACACTTTTCGAATTCAAGACAAGAAAAGTATACTACTTGTTCAAATATACGTGGATGACATCATTTTTGGATCCACAAACAAAGAGTCATGTGTGATAAATTCTCAAACCTCATGCGAAGCAAGTTCGAAATGAGCATGATGGGAGAGTCGACATTCTTCCTTGGACTCCAAGTAAAACAAACAAGGATGGAACCTTTATAAGTCAAACAAAATACACCGAGATTTAATGAAAAAAATTTGGTATGGAAGAGAAGTCTTTTGTGAAAATACCAATGAGTACATCGATCAAAATGGACGTGGATGCGGATGGCAAGTCTCAGATCAAACAAGATACAAAGCACTTATTGGATCATTGTTCTATCTCACAAAGAAGCGAGGCCGGACATCACCTTTCTTTGTAGGTGTACGTGCAAGATTTCAATCTGCTCCAAAAGAGAGCCATATGACAAAGGCTAAGAGAATCCCGAGATACTTGAAAGGAAGCCAAGAAGTTGGCTTATGGTATCCAAAGGAAGGTGGATTCAAACTAATTGGCTATTCGACTCTAACTATCTTTGGATGCAGAGTTGAGAGAAAAAGCACCTCGGCACATGTCAAATGCTTGGAAACAGTGATTTCTGGTTTAACAAGAAGCAAAATTCAATAGCCACCTCTACAAATGAAGCGAGAATACATAGTGCGGGCATCTGTTGTGCCCAAGTCCTATTGATGAGACAAAGAACAGAGAGACTATGAAGTTGAGGAAAAGGAAATTCCAATCATGTGTGACAACACAAGTGCAATTGCAATCACTCGAGAATCTTGTGTTGCACTCAAGAACAAAGCATATCGATGTCGATATCACTTCATAAGAGATCATGTTGAAAAGAAGGACATCATCTTGGAATATATCTCAATCGATAAAGGTTGGTGACATCTTCACAAAGCCATTATGTCACAAGATTTGAAAAACTCAAGCATGAGTTAGGATTAATTGAGTGAGTTGACACTCGAAGAATCAAAGAAAAGAAATGAAACACAAAAAGGGAAAAAGAGTGAACTCTCAAATCAGCCTAAGCAAATCACCGATCGGAAAGACAAATTTATACCGAGTCATTAACAAATTTGAGTCACTAAGAGAACGTGAGAAGAAGAGTTAAATCACCGAGGGAAAAAGTGAGTCATTTATGAGCAAAGTGACAAAAACGCATCGTTTTTACTAAGCGGGAATGTTTTTAAGAATTACGTCGGATAATTATGACGTGTACAAGCAAAAGCCGCACACCAAGCTTATGATTGGATATAAATGTTTGCAAAGATTAATTACGAGACATTAAATGCTAAATCAGCGTGCAAAATCTAAGCCGTTGATTTCGATCACATTTCAAAAATCACCCGCACGTCCTTTCATAAACCATACTTAAACTTTCCTTCTTCTCTCTCATATTACCAAAACCGTTCAATTATCTCAGAAGCAAAGGCAAAACTCTCTCAAAACCCTATCTATCTTCAAATCAACCTCTAAGTTTTCTTCGGTGAAATCCTGAAAAATGGCATCAACCTATGACTTTGTCAAGTTAGGAAAGCAAATCCACACCGGGTCTACTATGGATTTCGACGGCATGGTGAAACAAGGGTCCGACGACACCCTAGTGAAGAAAATTGCTGAAAAATTGGAAACGTCTGGGCTAAAACCGTTTCTCACGTTGGAATATCCAATGACCTATGTGGAGGAGGTCGCACAGTTCTATGTGAACGCTGAGATTCACGATGAGGGGATCAAATCCTCTGTTCACGGAAAGGAGTTCATCATCTCTGCCAAGGATTTGGCAGAACACTGCTCACTACCGGCGGAAGGAGCATCAGAAATCTATGAAGGCGATGTAGACTGGCCGCTTGCTGGAGAAGTAGCCAAGTCCGACTATCTTTGACAAAATAGTCTACACAGCAACAAGAGGTCTTTGAAGGAGGACTACCACAAATCGTTGGATATAGTTGCCAAATGCATAGACATCAAATTTGGCGACTTTGACCAATCCTCCAAAGCAAAGCCGATCGTAATGGCCGCGATCATTGAAGAAAGGAAAATAAATCAAATTTGAGTTTATCTACAGCAGACTCTGCCAAAATGTAGGGAACAAATCCTTCAAGGAGAATGGTACATTTGGAGGATCCCTGGGATATGGTCTGGTGATCGGTCGACTGATGGAGGTCAAGGGAGTCCCTCTTAGACATGGAAAGGCGTTCCATGTAAACAAGAGGATGTTCGAGATAAAACCTTCTTTGGCGCGCAGAAGAGAGCCTACGCCAAGAGAATCGACACGAGTGAGGGGGAATCACCACCACAAGATACAAATCTGTCTCCTCTCCACCAAAGAAGAAGGCTGCCCCTGCAATAAGAAAAGATCACTCTGCTTCCCGCAAGAAAAAGAAAAACAAACTCGCTCCTCGCCCCGCAGCTCGAGTCACCGCCCCCGCAGCCGTGTCTCCCGCCCAAAGAGCAGGGTCGAGAAGGACTCTCAAATACCTTTTTCCGATCGTCAAAAAGAGGAGAACGATAAGCCAAGACGGCCAGCTCCTCGAGAAGAAAACACCAAGACCGCCCCCACCGCCCAAGACTCGGAAGACACTCTCTCTCGAACCGAAATCCCTCCGTGCGAACTAAGAGACGACGAAGAATCATCAAGCACTCGAGCTTGAGAAACCGGGCCGAGTCGACCACTCACCGAGCAGATAGATCTGGAAGGAGATGCTGGAGAAGTAGAATCTCCGGATGTTATTGATGAAATCGCTAAGTCTCGATGAAGGCGATCAACGAGGCAACCCGAAGACAGAGCCGTAGTTCGCACAACCGAGACACAATAAGAGGCCGATAGAGATGATAGTGATGTGATGATCCTATCCCCACCTTATCCGGACATCCAAAATCGTCTGCGAGAGTGGAGGAAGTGGAAGTTGAGTCGATCCAGGAAACAGTTCCAACGGCCTGAATTTATAGAAGAGGAAGAAGAAGCTGCTGAACTTTCTTGGGTGACCACTTTGTGATCTCAAAGATCGGATGAAAAATCGCACGATATCTTGCGAGATCTTCAAGGACAAGGAGAAGGAAAGAGAAAGGCAGGAGGAAGGCGGCGGCACGTGAGAAGGCCAAAGATCGCCTATCACCGGCACCCGCGAACACACACATCATCTTCTTGATGTCTTATCGGCGGATGATGAGGATCCGGATCCTGACCCGCCGCCAAGAAAGTGCAAATGCAGCAAGCATTGCACGAATCCGAATCCTTCACGAGCAAAGATTGATGGAGGGACCAGGAGAGTCCTCCAAAACACAAATGAAATCGATCCAATGGGAGTGGTTTAGCAAATCGCCACCGTTGTTCTTTGCAACCACTTCCCCACTCACTCGAAAGAAAGAAATAAGGGATCTGGCGATAAAACTGGGATAGTGGGGACCCCGGTCGAGCCAACCCCTATTGAAGGTGTCTTACCACCGCCCCAACGGCTGAACACTCGAGAGATACAGCCGGGAGTTTGGAGACGAGTGACCCCATTCCAAGTCACTCACCAAAAGGCGTCGGTGGGGGAAACTCCCTCCACCGCAGCAAGGTCGGAGAATCTTTGCCGCAGATGACTCCACAATGAATCTAGGAGGCGAAGTGGAGAAGGAACAACCACAAAGTACACAAAGACAAGTTATCATCAACGAAGCTCGGCGATTGAGACTGTCTCGGTGAGGTGTCAATCGCTCGGAAAGGCTAATGACGCCGATGCGGTCGAGCCACAATAAGGAACAGAATGTAGGAGTTAACACTGGGCGATGAAAGTGCAATCTATGGGGTTGAGACTCCGGTGGATGCCACCGCGAAAGACCCTCGGGGCGACACATCGTCGAAAGGGATGTCCAGGCCTTGCTGCGATTGAGACCGCAGAGGTAATGAAGGCCAACGGGAGGTTGAGACCTCCCGGGTAAAGTAGTCAAGCGAGAAACATCCCTCCCGCTATCATTGATCCATCGAGAAAAGGAGATAAGTGCACTTCATGATTCCCGGATAATCCCGATGTAACTTTTCCGGGATCGGAAAGCGACGAAGAAGCCGAGTCATCCCCGTGATGATCCAAAAGACTCAAATGAGGATGTTCCAAGCACGAGCAAGTCGATCTCAAGACTACTCGTTAAACTTTCAATTTTGATGGTGAGCCACCAATGGAAATCTCATCATCGTCCGATGACGCTTCCGATAAGGCCGAGGACCAATCCACTCAATTGGAGAAACCAACAGACCAACGGTTGTTGAGACAAATGAGGCTCGGCAAAAGTGGGTCCATTTCACAAAAGACCCCAACAAACAGAGTCCACCGCACGAGCTCCTCAAGTGCCGGCAGCAGTTCGACTCAAAAGGAACTTCATGCGCACCTCTCATCATTGAACAAATCCCGATGAGGCGTGATGATTCCTTTGTAGAATCATTTCCTTTCTCCCTGGAGGTACCCGACCTCCCGATGAGTCGAGAACGAACTCGCGCTTCCATAGACCAGCTCCTGTCATTCCATCGGTACCATCGTTCGGCTAACTATGACTTTGACGCTGCGTGGCCATCACCGCAACGGAAGAAACAATCAAGTTCGGGAGGTGTTCAAAGTATTATTTGCTTGAAATTGAACGGATGGAGAGGCACCAGGCCTCTATGGACATGAGATCGACAACGAGAGATGCCAACCTTCTGGCGACTTGAGAGGCATAACAATGAAATCGAATCGGGAATGGTGGCAACAAGAAGAAAACAATGCATGTGGAACAAGCTAGATACTTCAGACATTGTTCAACAAGTTTGTTGGTATGGCGAAATGAGAATGCCGATGCAAAGACGAAATTGAGAGAAGACATTGAGCACATGCATGAAGCTCACACTTTGAGATAAAGGCTGCTGCGTGAGCAAAATAAGAGTGATCTCCTGCGTCGGAAGAAAATATGGATAGAAAATTCAGCCTTCTCATGGGTGAGATGAAGCTAATTTCAAATGAGTCCAACACTACTCGCTCGAATTTCGTGCCGCATACTCCGATGAAAGACTCGAGGAACTCGACTATCAAAGACGCTCGACTTCCCGCTTGCCGATATGTTTCTAGGGGTTCCTCTCTCCTTTGATGATGCCAAAAAGGGGAAGAGAAATACCTAAAAGCGGCCAAGAGTTCGATGTTGAGAAAAAGGGCGAGCATTGTAAAGGGAAAGACAAATGAGGAAGTGTCAAAACAAAAGAAAGTAAAGTCCGTTGAGGGGGAAGGATCGAAAGATGTGACCTTGATGATTGCACAAACCCCCAACAAGGTCTTGTCACACCGTGATATCATCGGCAAAGAAACTCCAGTGCCTCTGCCACTCCAACACTCTGCTATATCCATGGTCAAAAGAGAAAGACAATTGAAGCGGGGATGGAGGAAGTGGAAGGAAGGATGATTGCCCGAGTTATGAATATCTTGAAACAACATTGAGGCATTCCAAAGAGACAGAGACACTTATGCCATCTCGAGATGCCTGAATCGAGCCAAGATCGGTTGATGAATTTAAAACGCCGCATCTCGAAGGATACTTTGCAAAGATGTCCATGGCTCAAGCTTGGGACTTGTCTTGGGAAAAGGGTCTCACGTTATGTGAAGAAGCCGACAGCGACGACTACCGGCGATCGCTCTGGGTCACTCACTCACCAAGAAGACCCCAAGACAATATACGCCCGGAGGGGAGAGGTAGAGAAAGAAGCGGCGGATGGAGAAAGAGGCTTGACCTGACCTCTGCCCAAAAATATTGAGTACATAGATCCAGGCAAGAAAGGAGGGATCTCTTGGGCTGGTCTTGACCAAGTAGCCAATCTGCAAGTGGCTAAAACCAATCTTGAGTATGTGAAAAGAATTGAAGAAGAAAATAAAAGACAAACTCAGCTTTGGGAGGAGAGACAAGAGAGACTAAGTAGAGATGAAGCTGCCGGAAGGCATATGAAAAGAAGAAGAAGGCCGGAGATGAGAAAAAGAAAGAAGAAGAGGAAGATCTTTGAAGAAGAAGAAAGAAGGAGACAAATGGGAAGGAGATGAAGTGTTGTTTGTCCACCCCTTCATGTATTTTACCATGTAAATACACTTTATGTAAGTCTTCATCATAAACATTTGTAAATTCTCTAGTTTTGCGTAGACAAATGTATGCTCTGATACACCTTGTAAACAGTTGTGTAAAAGAACAAGAATGTTATGATCAATAAAAGGATTGATTCTACACATACATTCTATGTGAATACAATATCTGAATGTATCTTTGCTATTTACATTTTGAATGTTTTAAGTTTTGGCATCATCAAAAAGGGGAAATTGTTGGGAAATTTATTATTTAGATTTTGATGAATGCCATGTAAAACTTAGAATAGGAAGTTGGCACCCCATTTTCTTTGTAAACTATATTGTAATAAATAGGGGTGATCAAGTGAGTTAAGTCGACTATGACTAAACATGCAAAAAGACAATCAAGATCGGAAGGAAGACTCACATTTGCAAGACAACAGTATGGCAAAGAAGAGAAGACAGGACTCGACTCAAGGAAGGAGCAGTTGAGATGCAAAGGTGAGTGAAGTATCGGTCAAGTCGGCCAAACATAGCCAAGTCTCAAGTCGAAGTGACAGAGAGTCATCCATGATTGGAAGTCGACTCTAAGTCACCTGGGAAAGCAAGGAAATGCGGTCAAGTCGAGATAATCGAAAGAGATTCGTTGCCTGAGAAATCAAGAGAATTACTTAAACAAGTAATATCTCCATGCTACCTTTCTCGAAGTGCTCGACCCGTCGAGTGTGCAAAAGGAATAAACCAATGGGAAGCACTACACCGTGTCAGAACTCTGAATAGCTGAAGAACATTTTATACGAGGAAGTGGCAAATTCAAGGACTGCAACAAGACAAGCCAACGTCCACAAGTGACTTTCAAAAATAAGCCTATCTCTTCAACGGGCAAATTTTTGAAAGATCACTATAAAAGGCTGAGGAATGACTCTGAGAGAAGGTTACCTGAACCAAAAACATTCAAGCAATTATTAGAATTGTAACCAAAAATATTCTCAAATCATTCAAGATTAATCCTCAAGCCTACATTACGAAGATCATCAATCCAACACTCACCTGTGAATGAAAGATAACTTCTATCAGTTGAAGAGGAAATCATTGAAGAATCAAGGGGTCTACACTCCACGAAGGATTGTAGGAAGGTTCAAGGTCGAACCAGTCTCGAGTTTTTGGAGGGCTTCGTGATCAAATCCAAAGAGCATGAGCAAGTGGGCTGTAGTAGCAAGGCAAGTGCCTGTGAAGAAGAAGGCGAGTCGTGACGAGACGCCACCGAGTGATCAAGGCCTCTCCGGGCCCGAGTCCCAAAGGATCAAGTCACCGTGTGTGATCAAGACTTGTATCCGGGTATTACCACTTTGTATCTTGATCAATACCTAGTGGATTCCTCCAGGAGATTGGAGAAGAGAGGAGTAGAAGAATTACCCCATCTTGAACCTCTATAAAAATCTTATCGTGTCATTTATATTTCAAAGACTTTAATTCCTGCGCATCTTATTTATTTAACTATGCTTTGATAAATTACCTATCCACTTGATAATTTCTAAGTACTAAACCAAGCATTAAATCTTTGCTTAACCATTATTAAGGGTGTTAAGTCTTCCAATGAAAACAAACTACACTGAGTTAATTGATCTTAACAATGAGTTATTCCATCAACAACTCGATTGAGTCATTTGAGAGACTAATTCTACTTGATTAACCAAATTGATTTGTCCACCAAGGACACGGTTGTGTAGTATCAACTCTGAATTTTAAAAAAAGGACTAAATCGAAAAGTTGGTAAGGTTTATTCAACCCCCCCTTCTATACCTTACACCCACACCCCTTGGGACCTACAATCTCCTTAAATGGTAAAGCTCTCAATATTTTGTATTGTTCACTTACTAATTTGGAATATGAACATATTGTAGGAATTCGATCGGCACATGAAGTATGGCAAAAATTAGAAGCCATCTATGGAGTATTTTCAAATGAAAGGAGTCAAACAAAAGCATCTACTTCTCAAAGGGATACAAGTTCAAATCTAAGGAACAAACCTTTTACAACTTCCAACTATGAAGTAGTCGAACAATGTTTTATGGGCATCGAAGAAGAAAACGAGGTATGTCTTAAACCCTCTACTTCCTATGATATTGTTATTCAAAATGATTATAGTGATTTGCAAAATGATTTTGATGATCTTCAAAATGAATTCCAAAATTTACTTGTTAAGTACAAAAATTTGAGAAAGGAATTCAATGTTTTGAAAAGTGAAAAGGATAGTTTATTTACTTCCTATGAATCACTATCATGTGCTCACACCACCACACTTGAAAAGGTTAGAAACCTTGAAAAAGAAAATAGTACTATTGTTGAGGATATTAATTGCATGAAAAATGATTTATCTAAATCCAACTTGAGTACCAATAAATTGCCCAATGTTGTGATTGTTTATGATTGTGATAATTTGAATAGTAAACTTGATCATGAGCCTAATGGTATAAATCATATGAAAAGAAATCGAGTTCCTATGCATATTAGTGATGTTACTTGCTTTTATTGTGGTAAGAAGGGTCATACGGTAAATACTTGTCGGGCTAGAAATAGCTCTAATTATTGTTGGAGACATAAAAGTCTCAAGACTAATCCCAAAGGACCCAAGCACTTGAGGGTACCACAAAACAATGTCATTTTAGGTGCCCGGCGGATTAATAATCGAAGAAAATTCATGCCGCCAAGGAGACATAAAATGAACATCTCATTTGATCAAAGAAGGAGAAAACATTTTCAACAAAGTAAATTTCCAAGAAGAGGATATAATCAAAAATGGGAAGAACACAATCCTTGGAAATGGCAAAGACATCATCAACAAGATGATTTTCCAAGAGAGAGACATTATCAACAATGGGGAGGACATAATCCTTGGAAATGGAGCAATAGGAAGAGTTATCATCGACAAAATGACTTTCAAAAGGGAAGATACCATCAACAATGGGAACGGCACAACCCATGGAAATGGCGAAATTGGTAAACCGTATCTCCCTATTTAAATATGCATTTTGTTTTTGTTTTTTTTTTTTGCATGTTTTTATTTGTGTCTAAATTGCAAAATGGGTTTTCATATTTCTTAAAAATTTAGGTCTTCAATATATTTGTGAGTTTCAAAATGTTTTTTTAAAGAGAAGACCTTGCATGATGTTTTTAAAACTCTTGAGCATTTGCTTTAACTATTGTGTTTTATAATCTCCTATGGATTCTCTTGGCACAAGCATACTAGTCTTGCAACAGGAGCAAATGTTTCATCAAAATCTATACCTTCCTCTTGGCAATACGCTTTGGCTACCAATCTTGCTTTGTTTCTTACCACAGAACCTTCTTCATTCATCTTGTTTCTGAAAACCCATTTTGTGCCAATAACATTTTGATGAGTTGGTCTTTGAACCAATTCCCACACTTTGTTTCTTTTGAACTGATTCAGCTCTTCTTGCATGGCTTGAATCCAATGTGTGTCATCCAATGCTTGTGACACGTCTTTTGGCTCTATTTGAGAAATAAAACAGGTAAACATTGCTTCTTGTTGAGCTCTTGATCTGGTTTTTACATCATCTCTTACATCTCCAATGACTAGTTCTGGTGGATAGTTTCTCAGCCATCTCACATCAGGTTGGAGTAATTAGTTGGGTTTAGTCGTCTTGCAACTGTGTTATCTTGAGCAGCTCTCATCATCACTTAGTTGTAGATTCTCCAGCTGTCTTTGAGATTCAGCTACATCATCTTCATCTTGGTTTATTGCTCCAGCTTCAGCTTCAACATAGGGACTCTTCTGCATAGTTGGCTGATTCAGCTTATCAGCTAACTCTTCGATGTCTTCTCCATTTACATTAGGTTCATCAAAAACCACATGGATAGACTCTTCTGTGACCATAGTCCTTTTATTCAGCACTCTATAGGCTTTACTTTCAAATTTGAGTATCCCAAGAAGATACCTTCATCGACTTTGGCATCAAAAGCCTTTAGATTATCCTTGCCATTGTTATGGATGAAGCATTTACATCCAAATATTTTAAAATATGCAACATTTGGCTTCCTCCCTATCCAAATCTCATAGGGAGTCTTTGTCAGCTATCTATTTATCATGCATCTATTTTGAGTATAGCATGCAGTGTTTATGGCTTCAGCCTAAAATCTTTTTGGCAGCCCTGCTTCAGCTAACATGGTCCTTGCAGCTTCCTTGAGAGTTTTGTTCCTTCTTTCTGCAACTCCATTCTGTTGTGGAGTCCTTGCTGCAGATAATTCATGAGCAATACCATTTTCAACACAATACTGAGTTATTATTCCATTACAAACTCAGTTCCTCTATCAGATCTTATCTTTATAATGGTTTGACTCTTCTCATTTTGAACTCTTTTCATCAGCTGTGGTAACTTCTGCAAGGTTTCTTTCTTTTTGCACATTAAAATTGTCCATGTATATCTTGAATAATCATCTATTACCACCAAGGCATATTTCTTTCCACTTATGCTAGCTGGCTCAACTGGACCAAATAAATCCATATGCAGCAGATGCAATATTCTTGTTGAAGATGGACATGACTTCTCTTTGAATGATGATTTGATCTGCTTTCCCATCTGACATGCATCACAAACACTTTCCTTCTTGTATACTGAGTCTGGCAATCTTTCTACTAGATTACTCCTTGCAAGCTTGTTGATTGTCTTGAAATTCAGGTGACTCAGCTTCTTGTGCCACAACCAACTTGATTCGGCTGTACTTTTTGCTAACAAACAAGTGCTTGGTGTGGCACTTAACCAATCTACCACATACATGTTCTTTTGTATGGATCCTTGCAACACTACTTCATTTGATTCAGTGTCTTTAATTTGGCATACTCCCATATTGAATCCAACATTGTAGCCCTTGTCACAGAGTTGGCTGATGCTTAACAAGTTAAAATTTAGGCCTTCAACGTATGCAACATCTGTGATTTCTAATCCATTTTTCTTTATGGATCATGTGCCTCTTATTTCCCCTAGAGCTTCATTTCCTCCAAATATGACTTTTGCACCTCTAATTTCCTTGAACTTTGACAGATTTTTCTTGTTTCCTGTCACGTGTCTGGAACAGCCACTATTCATGTACCAGGTTCCTTGGCACTCAAGTACTGCCTCCTGAACCCGCAATCAAGGAAATTAGTTTTTAGGTACCCATACTTGCCTGGTTCCCGAGGGGTTAGTCTTTGTAAGATGATCCAACCAACCTATAGCCAAATGATTTGACTCTAAGAGGTTGCCATCTATCCGTGCCATAATCATAATTCACTTTGGCAAATTGCTTGGGGTTTTAGGTTCATACAAATTTGTCTCTTTTGTCTCGTATGCCTGTGTGTGTGTTTTAGCAATTGCCTTCTTGGGTGCATATGTGTGCTGATAATAGCTTTGTTGCTTTTGGAATGACCTTTGCTGAGTTCTAGGTCTTTGCCATTTAGGTTTGTATTCCATAGGTCTTTGCTGATATCTCACATTATTCCAATCAGCTTGACTTGGGTAGTTTCTACCATTCCCATCATATTTGTTCTTTTTATAGAACTTCTGGGGCTTTTGGTAGCTCTCTTTCCTCTTCACAGAGTACTTCCTGTTTGGAGTTTGCTGAGGAACTCTGTTGGATTTCTTCTCAGCTGTCCTATCAGCATACTCAACTGGTTGTTTTCCTTTTCCTTTATAACCAAGACCAGTCTGGTTGTGATTGTGCTTTGGAATGAATGTGTGTGCAACATTTGGTGTCTTGGATTTTTGAGATGCTTCATTGCTTGAAGATCCTTTTTCCAAGATTACTCTGGGAGTTTGACTATGCGCAAAGGAGTTGAATCCTATGCCTGTCTTATCTCCACACTCTTTTTGGCTCATAATAAGGTCATCCAATGATTTAGATGCCTTTGTGAATGAAGCAATCACATTTTTGAGATCATTTTCTCTCTTTTCTATAGCAGCTATCTCTGCTATTAGTTTAGCATTTTCACCTTGACAATTTGTTCTCATCGGCTATGTGACTTAGGGTACTCGGCTCCTTTAGTCACCGTGAGTTTTTAACTTTTGAGTATTGTTTTTTCCTCATTTAATAGTGAGTGTGAGGATTTAATGTGCTCAAAATCTTTCATCATTTTGCCTAATAAATCATAAAGATCAGTGGGTGATGAAGTGTGTGTGTCACAATTACTATCACTAGAATCAAATGAGATGAGTTTGAGTGTACCTCATCTTCTTGGTCGAGGTTGATCTTGTTCTTTAGCCATTAGGCAGTTAAGGCTTCTTCTTCGTGAGTCACTTGAGTAGTCGGCTTCACTACTCTCTCGAATCTGCCGCTTTTTTGACTTGGATGTATCGCCAGTCTCATCGGCCCAACATTGCTTTTTCTTTTCTTGTCTTCTTTCTCTCGAACACTTTTCTTTCTTCTTCATTCCCGTATTTATTGACTACGAGGTTATGGACATCAATAGCAAAGTGTCCTGGTTGTCTGCACAATTCCAACACGTTTTCAACTTTTTGATCAGCTCTCTCATTTCTTGGATTGTCAGCTCTTTGATATTCGACCTTTTGATACTCAGCTCTCTTTGGTGGCCTATCTTCCCTTGACTTGGAGGGAGCTGAATGTCTTCTGGAGGATTCACCTTTGTTCCTTTTGTAGTTCTTGTTGAAGAACTTGTTGAATCTTTTAACCATCAAGGCAATTTCCTCCTGGTCAATGACTTCTTTGGTCTCAGCTCTCTTCCCTTCCTTGACTACGAGTGCAGCTGTTTTGGGTACAACTATCTCCTCTTGATCCTTTCTTCTCAGCTCAAATTCATAGGCTTTGAGGTCTGAGAATAGTTCGTGATTGGATGTTTTTGATAGGTCCATCGAGTGCCTTAGAGCCATGGTCTTCATTTCCCACTCGGCTGGGAGGCTCCTTAGTATCTTCATACACATCTCCTTCTGTGTGTATTCTTTCCCAAATGCTGAGAGCTCATTTGTAATTTCAGTGAATCTAGCATCCACCTGGTCCATTGTTTCACCTGCAAGCAATTTAAAGTTTTCAAATTTTTGAACAACAACAGATAATTTTTTTTTCCTTAATTTGCTCAGATCCTTCACAAATTAAGGTTAATTTATCCCAGATTTCTTTGGCTGTTTTGCAAGGTTTGACTTTATTGTCAAAGAGGAACACCTTTCACCTTCATTAACCGGGCAATAACAAGGCCATACCCCAAGGATCCTCCGAAGGACCCATCGCCCTTGAAAGACTTGTTCCCAACATTTTGGCAGAGTCTGCTGTAGATGAGTTCTACCCAGTTGACTTTCTTTTCTTCCATGATCGCAGCCATGACGATCAGCTTGTTTTTGGATAGCTGGTTATGACTTCCAAATTTCATGTCAACGCATTTTGCGATGATATCCATCAGCTTGTGGTAATCGTCCTTCAGCAACTTCTTCTCAGCTGTGTAAACCATCTTAGCAGCACATTCCGGTCTGGCCACTTCCTTCCATGCAGCAGCCAGGTTTACATCAGCCTCATAGATCTTCGACACTCCTTCCACCGGTAGCAAACAGTGTTCCGCTAAATCCTTAGCAGTGATTGTGAATTCTTTGCCGTGAACAGAGGACTTGATGCCCTCGTCGTGAACTTCAGCGTTCACGTAGAACTAAGCGACTTCTTCAACATAAGTCATCTGGAACTCCATCGTGAGAAAGGGTTTCAACCCAGACTTCTCCACTTTCTCAGCTATCTTCTTCACAAGGGTTTCATCGGACCCCTGTTTAATCATTCCTTCAAAATCCACAGTAGAGCCAGTGTGGATTTGTTTTCCCAACTTAACAAAATTGTAAGTAGATGCCATTTCTTGAAGATTTACCGAACGAAACTTTAGAAATTCACATAGAAGATCTGTAGGGTTTTGAGAGAAAAGTTGCTTTGTTGCTTTGAGAGAGATGAACAGTTTGTGTAAAGTGAGAGAGAAAAACGGACGAAATGGTATATATGTGGGTTATGAAAGGTCGTGCATACAGTTTTTGAAATTTGATCAAGACCAACGGCTCAGATTTAGCACGCCGATTAGTATTTAATTTCTCGCATTTAATGCGGCAACATTTATATCCAATCATATGCTTTGTCATGCAACTTTTGAGTGTACCTGTCATTATTATGCTGACGTCATTCTTAAAATATTCCCGCTTATTAAAAACGACTGCGTTTTTGTCACTCAGCTCATAAATGACTCAGCTTATTCGTTAGCTGATTCAACTCCTCTCTCTTTTTACATAGGTACTCAGCTGTCAGCTAACTCGATGCAGCTGATTCTCCAATAAGGCTGATTCGCTTAGTTGATTCATGAGCTCAACTTTATTTTCATCTTTTCTAGTTTCATCTCTTCTCCTCGAGTCTTCTGAGTATTAACTCAACTCAATTAACCCTAGCTCATGCTTAAGCTCTTCAAATCTTGATTCACATAATGGCTTTTTGAATATATCAGCTAACTGTTTATCAGTTGAGATGTATTCCAAAGTGATGTCCTTCTTTTCAACATGGTCTCTTATTAAATGATATCTGACATCAATGTGCTTTGTTCTAGAATGCAAAGACCAAGATTTTTTGAGTGATTGCAATAGCACTTGTGTTATCACACATAATTGGAATCTCTTTTTCTTCAACATCATAGTCTCTCAGCTGTTGTCTCATCCATAAGACTTGGGCACAACAAATTTGCCCGCTATGTATATGTACTCGGCCATTTGTGGATGTGGCTAATGAATTTTGCTTCTTGCTAAACCAGGAAACCAATCTGTTTCCAAGCATTTGACATGTACCTGAAGTACTTTTCCTGTCAACTCTACATCCAACATAGTCAGAGTTTGAGTAACCAATTAGCTTGAATCCTCCTTCCTTTGGATACCATAAGCCGACTTCCTGGCATCCTTTCAAATATCTTAGGATTCTCTTAGCTGCATCATATGGCTTTCTTTTGGTGCGATTAAAATCTTGCACATACATCTACAAAGAAATGTGATGTCGGCCCGCTTCTTTGTTAAATAGAGCAAAGATCCAATAAGTGCTCTGTATCTTGTTTGATCCACAGGCTTGCCATCTGCATCCATATCCATCTTGACTGATATATTCATTGGTATTTTCACAGAAGATTTCTCTTCCATACCAAATTTCTTCATTAAATCTCTGGTATACTTTGTTTGACTTATAAAGGTTCCATCCTTTAGCTGTTTAACTTGAAGTCCTAGAAAGAATGTCAGCTCTCCCATCATGCTCATTTCAAATTTGCCTTGCATGAGGTTTGAGACTTATCAGACAGCTATTTGTTTGTGGATCCAAAAATAATGTCATCCACATATATTTGAACAAGCAGTATACTTTCTCCATCTTGAATTCTGAAGAGTGTTCTATCTACCTTGCCTTTGGTGAATCCATTATCAATCAGAAATTGAGATAATGTATCATACCATGCTCTAGGTTGTTCAACATAGACTTCTTCTTCCAACAATCCATTAAAAAATGCACTTTTTACATCCATTTGGTATACAGTGAAATTCTTGTGTGCAGCATAGGCAAGAAACATCCTTATTGCTTCGCGAAATATCACAAATTTCTGCAAAATCTTAACAAGATATTTTGCACACGAGCATAGTAATATCGAATAATAGATACACTATTTTAACCACCACATACTATGCATCATCAAGAGTCTAATAAATCATTCAAGTTCAAATAAGCTTAAGAAAGATACATAAGGTCTCTTCTGAAATTTGACAATAAGAGAGCACATAGTTGAGACCTCATTTACAAGAATTATATGAACAAGAGGTTTGACATAAGTATCCAAGAATAGTGGCATTTATATGTGCTATAAAATGCATAACTTAGTAGATCAATTGTTTTATCAAAACAAAATATAATCCTTTACAAATCTTGGATAAAACAAGCTATGTCAAATAATGCCTTTTCAAAAATCAAAACATCCTCTTAATGGCACTTGTATAAGAACATAGGCATATGACAAAAATATATCGAGTCTATAAGATAAATACCAATGATGAGCATACCTCGATAGTTAAAACATCTCTTGAAAAGAATAACGAAATATATATCCTACATATATCTAAAACAACTCTTGCACAAAGCAACATGATACAAGTGTAGGATAAAAACAATGTATGTCATAACAAAAAGATGTTCCGATCAAATTTCTCCGGAGCATAGAAGAGAGCTTATGCTAAGAGGGCAGATACGAGTGAGGGGGAATCAGTTGACCCTAAAGATACAGTTGTTGCCTCCCCTCCGAAGAAGAAAGCTGCCCTACAAACAAAAGAAGATCAAGTTGCCCCCGCAACAAAGAAAAAGAAAACAACCGCACTGCCCTGCCGAGTCACCGCCCCTGCAGCTAGTGTCTCCCCCCTGCGGCCGCAGCCGCAAAAAAGAACCTCAAATACCTTCTCCGGTTGTCAAGAAAAAGAGGATTGGCAAGCCAAGAAAGCCAGCTCCTCAAACCAAGAAAGTGGCACCGCCGCCGCCGCTAAGATTCTCGAGGAAATCGAATCCGAACTGTAAAATTCCTCCGTGAGGAACAAAAGAAGACTCTTCAAGCGTTCGAACTTGAGAAAACAAACAGAGTCCGCCACTCACCGAAAAGATCGTTCAAACAATGGAGAAGTGGAGTCTCCGAGATCATTGATGAAACCGCCAAGTCTGCCGAGGCCGATCGCCAGAGGCAAGTCGAAGACCAGTGTGGAGCGACGAACAACGAGGAACAAGTAACAAGTAATGAGAGACAGCTAAGTCTCCTGTGAGATGTGTCTCGTGTCTCCGCCCACGACATCTTTGTTTGAGGGTGAAGAGCAGCAAGCTATGCTATCTTCAATTCCTGAGAAAGATGTACGTCAGGAAGATGATGACGATGATGTGATCATGCTATCTCCACCATATCCAGACATCCAAAATCGTCTGCGAGAATGGAGGAAGTGGAAATTGAGTGACTCTAGGGTGCAGTTTAAACACCCAGAGTTTATTGAAGAGGAAGAGGAACTCTTCAGGTTCCTTGAAGTTGATACAGTGCTGCAAGCCCTTGATGAGGATAATTGCATCAACATGCTGCAAATTCGAAAGGAGAACAAACAGGTTGGGGCAGCAGAGGAAGCAGAAGCTTGTGCAAAAGCCAGTGTTGTAAGTCCAAGCGGCTACGATAATCTAGAGGGGGGGTGAATAGATTATCTCCATCTTTTCAATTTTTCCCTCTTTTACAAACCGAATGCTCAAAGACAATAATAAAGGTGCGGAATGTAAACAACACACGTCGATTTATATAGGTTCAACCCACCTAGGGCCTAATCCTCTACCACCCTAGTATATCCGGGATTGATTTCAAAAAGAAAAAGAATTTTATTAATTATCAAAATTAATACAAACTCAACTTACAACACCTTGAAGAGCACCACACTCTTCTTCAACACCACCTTTGGAGATTACCACAATCTCCCTTTGAAGATTACCACAATCTTGTTGGATAAATGGTTTTATCATGATTTTGATGATTTTGATTTTACACCAAAACAATGTTTTTAAAGGTTGTCCAAATACTCCTAAATGATTTAAAATGGTTTTAATATTTTTCGGAGTATTTCCTCAAGTTTATTTTTGATATAAAATTGGACAACACATTTAATGCTTTTAAGTCAATGGGTTTTTACATTGAAACTATGTTGTCCTAATACTCCCAATTGATCTAAAATGTTTCTACTATTTTTCGGAGTATTTATTGGAATTTATATCGGACAACACTTTTTGTGTAAATGTTTTATTTCTTCTAAACTATATTTCTTATGTTGTCCTAAATACTCCCGATCGGTTTAAAATGTTTTTACGAATTTTTCGGAGTATTTCTTGAGGTTTATTTTCGTCAAAAATCGGACAACATTGCATTTAAAGCGTCGACCAGGTCGACCAAAGAGGCGACCGGTACAGGAACAAAACATCGAAAGCAAACTTTGTTCTTTCGCTTTTGGTCGGTCTGCAACCGTCGCCCTAGCCTTCGACCGGTCGAGGTGCACTTCGATCGGTCGCCTGTGTTAATTTGCCGCTATATGTTTCAAACTTCTATTTACGTGCGACGACGGTCGCCCTATGCTTTGACAAAGAAAAATTCTAACCGTTGTCTAGCAAAGACAACTTTCCCTTAAATTGTGGGATTGCTTTCTAACAGCTATAATCTTGATTTTAATTGCATTTTTTGTAGAAATCAGATTCCAAGAGGAGCTGTCAAGTATCAATCATCTCCTATAAATAGAGGAAGATTTGAAGCACAACTACAAGAGAGAAAAAACTACAACACAACAAGATACACTCAAGAATACACTTGTTCTTACATTGTCTTATTTCTTGTTGTAATTTGCCTAGCTATTCACTTTCACATTCTTGAGGTCTAGGCTATTCTTGATTACACTTGCACTCTATTGTATTATCAATTATCGAGTTGTAATCTTGAATTTGGGTAATCATTTAACACAAGATATCCTTGTGAGTGTTCTTGTGGTAAGAACACACTTGGGTGATCTAGGTGTTAGGTGTAAGAAGATTGTGGTAATCTTCTTGTTGAGGTGTTGAAGAATTTGGTATTCTTCAAGGTTGAAGATTGTGGTAATCTTCACAAGGTGTCGTTTGGAGATTGTGGTAATCTTCAAGAAGAGATTGTGGTAATCTCAAAGGTGGTGTTGAAGAAGAGTGTGGTGCTCTTCAAGGTGTTGTAAGTTGAATTTGTATTAATTTTGGTAATTAATAAAATTCTTTTTCTTTTTGAAATCCATCCCTGATATCTTTGGGGTGGTAGTAGATTAGGCCCTAGGTGGGTTGAACTACTATAAATCGACGCGTGTTGTTTACATTCCGCACCTTTATTTTTGTCTTTGAGCATTCGGTTTGAAAAAGAGGGATAAATCGAAAAGATGGAGATAATCTATTCACCCCCCCTCTAGATTATCGTAGCCGCTTGGACTTACAAATCTTCCTTCAACGGCACCTTTGAAGATCACCACAATCTTCAATCTTGAAGAATACCAAATTCTTCAACACCTCAAGAGCACCACACTCTTGAAACACCTATCACCTAGATCACCCAAGTGTATTCTTACCACAAGAATACTCACAAGGATGTCTTGTGTTGAATGATGACCAAAAATCAAGATTACAACTCAATAATGAATATTACAATATGAGTGCAAAGTGTAATCAAGAATAGCCTAGACCTCAAGGATGTGAAAGTGATAAGCTAGGCAAAATTACAACAAGAATAATGACAATAAAGAACAAGTGTTTGCTTGAAGTGTATCTTGTTGTGTTGTATCTCAATAGTTCACTTGGTTGCTCCAAAACTTCCTTTATTTATAGGAGATGAGTGATCAAGCATAGGCTCCTCTTGGGGATTGAAAATCTACAGAAAAATACAATTAAAATCAAGAATATAGCTGTTAGAAATCAATCCCACATTTTTAGGAAAAGATGTCTGCTGTCAAACGGTCAGATTTTGCTGTCAAAAGATAGGGCGACCGGTCGCACAAAAATATAGTTTGAAACAAACGTATCACAAATTTGCACAGGGCGACCGGTCGATGGGGGGTCCGACCGATCACCCCAGGGTCCAACCGGTTGCCCTCTTCAAAAAATCGAAACAGAGAAGTTTGCAAATTTGAACCAACCTATAGGTCGACCGGTCGACGTCACCGGTCGCCCTATAGGGTAACCGGTCACCCTCACCATTTTCTCGCAAACATGAAGTTTTCTCTTTTTGCACAACTTTCGTGCACGGGTTGCCCTATACGACGACGACCAGTTGACCTCAAAACAAAAGTGTTGTCCAATTTTATATCAAAAATAAACTTCAAGAAATACTCCAAAAAATAGTGAAAACATTTTAGACCGATCGGGAGTATTTAGACAACACTTGGAAACATTGTTTGGATGTAAAAACCCATTGATACAAAATCATTAAATGTGTTGTCCAATTTTTGTCGAAAATAAAACTTGAAGAAATACTCCGGAAAATATTAAAACCATTTTAAATCATTTGGACAACCTTTAAAACCATTGTTTTGGTATAAAAACAAAATCATCAAAATCATGATAAAACCATTTATCAAACAATCTCCCCCTTTTTGATGATTACAAACCAAAAGAATTTTAACGAGGTCGATTTTGAAAACAAAACAATTTTACCGGTTAAAAGGAACTATCCGTTGTGAGGGACAACATTCCACGCAATAGAATCACAAGGATGGGAGTAAAGATATTTGAACACATATAGCAAAAGCTCCCCCTATCAAAATGCACAACAAGAATAATGTAAAAGCAATCAACCACAAGCTAAAAGCTTAGCTTTTACATATTGATCTTAAGTTCAAGAGCTTATAAGCTCCCCCTGTCAACAAAACATCATTAGACAAGTATATGAGTCCATCATACAATAATTGGACTAAGTATAATGCACAACTTATGACTTTAGGAAGTCATAGCTTATAGCTTCTTTTGTTTAGCTTAACTTAGCTTTTATGAGCTAATGAGCTTATAACATGTTTCTCCCCCTTTGGAATCATAAAAAAGAATGTTAGCACGATAAAAACATCATATAATCATATCAAAGTGCGCAACTAAACCGATGTATCGAGTTATTTGAACAATGAAGCTTATAGGCCAAATGGGAGGGAAAAATCGATCATACGACTTGTAGAAGCTTATAAAAACTCATTTGATTTGCAAAATATGATCTCTATAAATATATAAGACTTTTGAAATCGAGAGAATCATGTAGGTGATGAGTTTTTCATTTAAACGTATTATCGAACACTTGGCGGGCGTCAAAAAATAAAAACTATGTATATAGACCTTGTAAATGTAATTGTTCACTTGGCTTTATACCATTGATTTCGGCTCCCGAGACTAGAGTTTTGTGTTGTTTTTTAGTATTTTGAGTCGTTTTTGTTATATCTCATAGGTTATGTATTAATTTCTATTGTTTCGAGTCATTTGAGTGGCCAAGCCATGTTGAGGGCCAATTATATTGAGTCTAGAGTCATTTTCATGAGTCGTGTGTCAAAAGAAGAAAGAATGATCAAACAACGAAAGATTGATTTGAAGAAACGTCCAAATGCGTCTGGAATTTCTAAAGACTGGCAGGGTTTAGTATTTTGGTCATAACTCTCTCTACAAAATCGATATTGAGCTGATTCAAGTGGCTATGGAAAGCTAAGAGAGAGATACAACTCTTATGAAGACACCCAAAGCAAATTCGGACTTTTGGATGGTGCTACAGCGCGAAAACGAGGCGCTGAAGCGTAACAGCCGCAGCCCGCCGCTAGCCGCTAAAACGAAAATGCCGCAGCGCCGGGAGTGTTCTACGGGCGCTGCAGCGCCCCCCTGCGCTGCAGCGCCGGGTCAAAACATGGGCAGTGTGGGTTTGTGGTTTGGCGCTGCAGCGCCATTTTCAGCGCTGCAGCAGCGCCATGGGCGGACAAAACAATGAAAGCCCGATTTTGGATCTAAAAGGAGGGTACTATAAATAGATACATGGGAGGCTTGATCTAGGGCATTGATGACACTTGGGGATGAAAACCAACACCACCAATACACAAGGGAAGAGTTGGGGAAGAGGATTGAAGACATTTATCATCTAGAAATAGATAAGATTCTTCTTTAATCTCTTTAATTCTTTCTTTGTTGTTTCTTGTATATCATTTGAGATGCATTCTCATTTGATTATGGGTATTTGTATTTTCATCATGAGCTAAACTTTATAATTCTAGAGGGATGATGTAATCTATGTTTGAACTTATGTTTTGATATTGTGGTTTGTCAATCTAGATTTCCCAATCTATTTGTGCTATTTGGATTTGTTGCTTCTAAATTACTTGATCAATAATTTAGAGTGTTTGGTGTATTTGATTTGACACTTGAGAGAGGTAATTGAATACATGACCTTGAAATAGCATAACCTAGATTTCATAGAATTGAGAGATTTGTGAATCCTTTGAAGTTATTTATTAAGATTCATAGTTTTTATTGAGATTTCAATTGGTGATTTTTATAGAGATATTGATTTCCCAATTGTGATCTAAAATCATTTGGCACTCGAGAGAGGAAATGATTATTGTAGAAATCTTGACTTATAAATTGGTAATTTGTGATTGATATACTATATTGATAACATAAGGGAAAACTAGATCCATCACACCTCTAGAATTCATTCTCCCATAGATTTAGATGTTTATATTTTGATTAGTTATATCTAGTTGTTTTTATTTATAAATTGAGACATCCACCTATTATTGATCTCAAAATATAGCGTAGGTAATTTATACTTGGTACTTATACACACATTCCCTGTGGATACGACAACCCTACTCATATCACTATATTAAAACTTGACACCGTAGACTTGCGGTTAGAAAAATCTCTAACAAGTTTTTGGCGCCGTTGCCGGGGAATGTGTTTTGTATGATATCAAGGTTGATTGCCTAGTTGTAATTTGACTTTTTTTTTTTTTTGCGGAGTTTTTTTTCTTTTCTTGTTTTAATTTTGTGTAATTTTTTTTAGGCACATCGTTGGAAGGAATTATAATGTATGCATATACGTGGCCAACCGATGATGCTTCTGGGGTTTTTGGAAGTCAAAGTGTGAATAATTTTGTTCCTTATTATCCATCTCAAGAAAATGTATGGGCCCAAAATAAGGCAAATCATGGAACCTTTCATCAGCCACAAGAATAATTGTCTAGCTTGGAAGAAACACTTTATCAATTTCTAGACGATTGTGAGGCAAGAAGACGACAAGATGAGATAAAACGTCGGTCCGAGTTGGAAGAAAATCTTGCTGAGTTTATCAATGAGTGTAAGATAAGAAATCGAGAAAGTGATGATAGAGTACTACAAACCGAGGCAAGCATTCAACAAATTGAGATTACATGTCAAAATATGTCAAAGTTACTCCAACAAATGATTGACCAACTTAATAATGAAAAGTCGTCATCATTCTTGGGACCTGGTGAAATAGAAAATTATGAACATGAATTGCCCATTATGAAAAAGGTGGACATCCTTCAAAATTTGGAGGAGACTTTTGAAGAGTGCAATATGATCTTACAAGAGGAGGAGCCACGTCAAATTAACTCAGGGAGTATCTCTATCTCTCACTCAATTGAAAATCCTCATATTGACAAAAATATGTGCACTATAGATGTAAGCTTCAATACAAATGTATCAAATTTTAAGAAGCATACACTTGAAGGAACAATGTTTGGAAATGGTGATCAATTCACATGTTCTACAGATTTCATGATATTTAATGTGAGTAAAGATAGAAATATCTTTACTATGATTGATAAACCATTTTTCATCATTAGGAACACATTTTTTGATTTCCAAAAGACCATCAACATTTGGATCCTTAATCATCCACGTCTTATATACACTAAAGGATCGCTTATACTTTGTTGGAAAATACAAAGGCGTGGCATGATCGACACTTGTTTTTGGATCCCTTGAGTAAAACAAAAGTCCGGCTAAAGACTTTAAATTTAGCGCTTCTTGGGAGGCAACCCAAGCTCATTTTACTTGCTTTCATAGTTAGATTAGTTAGAATATTTGTGTTTTATTAGTAGTAGTCATGTTGCATCTCACCCCTATCTCTCTTGCATGCTCATTACGCGATTTTTGTGAAATTATGAGCAAAAGGTGATTATTGTGATAGAATTTGGATTGGTATTGAATTTCGGGTATAATTGGTTATATAAATTACCTTCACATCCTTATTTTCTATCTATGCCCACCATGTATTTGATAAAATGCCTCAATGAGAAATTTAACACTTTTGCATACCCTTCTTGGTTTATTGTTGGGAGTTCACATATTGATTACAATTATATGACATTAATGTCTCTCCCATGGTCTTCGTATGATATTGTGGTACTTTATCCCATTGCTTGTTTCCACGTGTTTGGTTTTATTTGACAGGTTGGTATTGTGCCTCCTAAATCATAAAAAGGCAAAGAAAAAGCCATCGGCCCTACAGAGTGCTACCAATTGGCCCTGTTGCTTCTCTTTCACCCCACGATTCCGACGAGAAGTTGCACCTCTTCCATTGAGGACAATGGTTATATTAAGTTTGTGGGAGTGGTAATACCTTTTTCAGTTTGTGATCCAACTTTCTTCGTGTTTTTTTTATTTGTTTCTTGCATATTTGCTTTAAGTTGAGTCGAGTCAGGTCGTTTGTTAAACTGTGAAACTGTATGACTAAGTGAATTTGTTGAATATGAGTTGAACGGTCAAAAGAGCATGTGTTTGAACTGTGATTTAATCTTCTTTCCATTAATTCCATCTATGTGCTTAACTCTGCTTTGATTTATTTAGGGTGATTTATGCAATTGAGTGGTTCCTTTATGATCCCACCGGATGCTAGAACTTGTCTGATCACTAGTCGAGGCGAAATCCTAGGCGAAGTAATCATGAGGAAGTGATTTAGGCCATCTTTGAACAAGCTAGAGCCTAAAATGCCTACCTTTGTATTATATTTTCCCTAGTGTCCCCCTTTGAGCCTTATAAACCCGTTTCTTTGGCAACCAATCAAATACCCAGAGCCTAAATGTGAAAATCCTAATTACCCATCACTCATACGTACACACATAATATAGAAAAATGTTGAAGGTTGAGGAAGATGATGAGAGAAGGGTATGTATTTAATTGAATGAAGTTGCCCGAAAAAAGAAAATATGAAACCCCATGTACACAAAAGAATAAGTTTGGGGGTTTCAAAAAAAAATGTGAAAAAAGGAAAAAAAAATCAACGGGATTGAAAGTTCATAAACATTGGGGATGCCAAAATAAAATAAAAGTGAAGGGTAGTGCCTATTGATAATTCGAAGTGTTAATTGGGTATTTGGGTGATTTGAGCCATTTATTCCTATATTTTCCTACCTTACCCTAAGCCCACATTACAAGCTTTAAAAGTCCTATTGATCCTTGTGTTACATTAGCCTACATTAGTGGAGATTAATGTGAATGACAAGCTTATGGAATCCGGTAAGCATTTCATCTGGATGTTCAGAAAGGGATCATTTAGATAACACTTGATTGCGTGAATCTATTTGAATAAGGTAAACGGAGTTGGCATGTACATTCCACACTTTTGATCACAATGTTAAAACGCATGTTTGATTGGTAGTGATACGAGTATTGAGACAAATGATTTTAGTCGTGAAGTTTTGCAGTTAGTCGGGTCGAATAAGTTTTCTATATTTTTGTGTCTTGGTTACTTCGTATTCTTCAAGAGTTTGTAATTGCTTGAGGACAAGCAATATTCTAAGTTTGGGGGTATTTGTTCACTTGGCTTTATACCATTGATTTCGGCTCCCGAGACTAGAGTTTTGTGTTGTTTTTTAGTATTTTGAGTCGTTTTTTATATCTCATAGGTTATGTATTAATTTCTATTGTTTCGAGTCATTTGAGTGGCCAAGCCATGTTGAGGGCCAATTATATTGAGTCTAGAGTCATTTTCATGAGTCGTGTGTCAAAAGAAGAAAGAATGATCAAACAACGAAAGATTGATTTGAAGAAACGTCCAAATGCGTCCGGAATTTCTAAAGACTGGCAGGGTTTAGTATTTTGGTCATAACTCTCTCTACAAAATTGATATTGAGCTGATTCAAGTGGCTATGGAAAGCTAAGAGAGAGAGATACAACTCTTATGAAGACACCCAAAGCAAATTCGGACGTTTGGATGGTGCTACAGCGCGAAAAAGAGGCGCTGAAGCGTAACAGCGCGCCCGCAGCGCCCAAAACGAGCGCCCGCAGCGCCGGGAGTGTTCTACGGGCGCTGCAGCGCCCTCCTTGCGCTGCAGCGCCGGGTCAAAACATGGGCAGTGTGGGTTTGTGTTTTGGCGCAGCGCCATTTTCGAGCGCTGCAGCGCCTATGGGGCGGACAAAACAATGAAAGCCCGATTTTTGGATCTAAAAGGAGGGTACTATAAATAGATACATGGGAGGCTTGATCTAGGGCATTGATGACACTTGGGGATGAAAACCAACACCACCAATACACAAGGGAAGAGTTGGGGAAGAGGATTGAAGACATTTATCATCTAGAAATAGATAAGATTCTTCTTTAATCTCTTTAATTCTTTCTTTGTTGTTTCTTGTATATCATTTGAGATGCATTCTCATTTGATTATGGGTATTTGTATTTTCATCATGAGCTAAACTTTATAATTCTAGAGGGATGATGTAATCTATGTTTGAACTTATGTTTTGATATTGTGGTTTGTCAATCTAGATTTCCCAATCTATTTGTGCTATTTGGATTTGTTGCTTCTAAATTACTTGATCAATAATTTAGAGTGTTTGGTGTATTTGATTTGACACTTGAGAGAGGTAATTGAATACATGACCTTGAAATAGCATAACCTAGGATTTCATAGAATTGAGAGATTTGTGAATCCTTTGAAGTTATTTATTAAGATTCATAGTTTTTATTGAGATTTCAATTGGTGATTTTTATAGAGATATTGATTTCCCAATTGTGATCTAAAATCATTTGGCACTCGAGAGAGGAAATGATTATTGTAGAAATCTTGACTTATAAATTGGTAATTTGTGATTGATATACTATATTGATAACATAAGGGAAAACTAGATCCATCACACCTCTAGAATTCATTCTCCCATAGATTTAGATGTTTATATTTTGATTAGTTATATCTAGTTGTTTTTATTTATAAATTGAGACATCCACCTATTATTGATCTCAAAATATAGCGTAGGTAATTTATACTTGGTACTTATACACACATTCCCTGTGGATACGACAACCCTACTCATATCACTATATTAAAACTTGACACCGTAGACTTGCGGTTAGAAAAATCTCTAACAGTAATCAAGCCAAGTTTTTCATCACCAAAAGCAATTTTACAAACATCATCCAACAACATTCATTATTCACAACGTAAATATGCAAGAATTCCAACAAAAATCAATACATAGGCATTTTCTCAAGGGTTCCACCCAATTGAGATAAAGGAGTAGAATTCTTACCATTCAATCGGTAAAGACGAGCAATGATGATGATAATCGAGCTAGGTAATCCCCAAAATATGAATTTTATGCAACAAAACACATTTGAAGTGAATTGTGTGTGAAAATGTCAAAGGGGTCAAAATGGGGAAGAAAAACATCAAAATGCCAAAATGCAAGAGCAGAGACGGTTTTAACCAAAATTCTGCAGTGGGCGACCGGTCAGGGCATAGGGCGACCGGTCGAGCTAGTGGGCGACCGGTCTGCCCCTGCCCTGGCAGCCCACTGGTTATGTTCTATTTTGAAAGTCCGAAATTTGATCCAGAAATCCGATTTTTCGCCCCTTAGTTTTAAAAACGTGCAAAATGCAAACGTAGACCTCATTTAATACACATTATGTCATAATCAAGCTCGAAATGAGGTAAAATACTCGGCGGTGAGTGATTAAAAAGTCCGCGAGTTATCCTTGAGACGGAATTAAACACATCTCAAGTTTTTGTTAAATCATGCAATCCCTTAAAAAAATATCGAATCTTAATATGTTTAGTTCGATTATGACGAACCATATTTTGAAAAATAAAATTTACACCGGACTTGTTATCCCAAAAAATAATAACGTTTTAAAACTTTGGATGAACAAGTTATAAGAAGAAGTGCCTTACAAGTATTTGAATTTTGTTTTTAACGGCACTTTAAAGAGATTCGTTGGGATTGTTTTAAGTCGAGCATATAGACATAAGGCATATAGAATGTCGAGTCTAAAGAGTAATAAACGAATAAACATACCTCGAATTCATTTGTCAATCAGCATGCCTACCTCAACCTTTGTCAATTTTCACATTTGTGGCCATATAGGTTGAAATGGTTCTTTTTTCTTCAATGTCTCACTTGTTCTTTTGAGTGTGGAATATAATCACCTTCTTGGCATTGTTGAACTTGAATTCCAATGATCAAATTTGAGCTTCCCTCATCATGATCATCTTAGGTTCACCTTGCATTGACTTGGAAAAATATCTTGCACAAATATTCATTAGTAGCACCAAAACTTTTATCAACATAAATTTGCACAAGTAAACAACCTTGCCCTTTTTCAAGAAGTGTAGTATCAACTTTACCTTTTGTAAAATTATTTTGCAAAAATAGCTAAGTCTATCAAACCATATACGGGGTACTTGTATCAACTGTACAAGGCCTTTTTATAAAAATCATTTGGCCTAAAAATTTTAAACTCCGATAGACTTCTATTTGAATAAAACCATTTAGAAAATTGGATTTAACATCCATTTGGTAAAGCTTGAAATTTTCTCAAAACAAGAATGGGCAAGTAAAGTGCAAATAACTTCTAAATGTGCTATGAGAGCAAATATTACATCATGATAATTACCTTCTTCTTGACAATATCATTGAGCTACTAACCTTGTCTTGTTCATCAAACTTGTAAGTCTTGTAAAGTATATCCTTGGCCACATTGTCTAGGTTGTATCTTTTTCTGTCATCGTATGTCCACTCAGCTCTTGGCTTTTCAACCATAGCTGGTCAACTAGGAGGAGCAGCCTCCTCTTCCTCAGCCGCAGCAACTCTCCTTGCAGCTGTATTCACTTTCATTATTTGCAGTGGCCCATCCTCTATTACTATCCACATCGCATCATGTAAAGCTGATAGATGAGCCTGCATACGTATTTTCCAGTCATCAAATTCTTCAATGGTGAACATAGAAATGCATGTCAAATTTGTTTCCATGATAATAACTTTGCTGTAAAAAAATGGCTTTTGAAAGAACAACTGTTAAAAAAAAAACTTTTTTGAAAGATTGGAGATCTAGTTCAGTAACCAGTGCGGAAGGTTCAATGAACCAACCGCTCTGATACCACTTGTAGGTCCCAAGGGGTGTGAGTAAGGTTTAGAAGGGGGAGGGTTGAATAAACCTTACCAACTTTTCGAATTTAGTCCTTTTAAATAAGTTCATAGTTTCTTTCACAGCTATGTCCTTGATGGACAGCTAAGTTAGATAACCAGCAGAGTTAGCCACTCAACAGACTCGACTGAGCTATTGATAGAATAACTCAGCCGTTTAGTCTAATACTTAACCCGGCTGTGGTGAGATTTTCAGCGGAAGACTTAACACCCTTGAATTTTGGTTTAAGATTATTTTAACACTAGGTTTTAGCAGTTTGTTAATTACCAGTTGGATAGCAAATTATCAGCAAATATAAAATGATATGCAGAAATTAAATGTTGAAATATAAATGACACAATAAATTTTATATAGGTTCCAAGATGGGGCAATTCTTCTAATCCTCTCTTCTCCAACTCCTGGAGAAATCCACCAAGTATTGATCAGAGTACAAAGTGGTTATCAGTCCAGATACAAGTCTTGATCACACAGCTGACTTGATCCTTTGGGACTCACCGAGATGCCTTGGTCACACAAACCGGCTTCTCGTGCGACTCGGCCTTCTTCACAGGGCAGCTGCTTGCTACTACAGCTCACTTGCTCAAGCTTCTTGGATTTGATCACGAAGCCCTCCAATAACTTGAGACTGGTTCGACCTTGAACCTTTCTACAATCCTCCTTGGAATGTAGACCCCTTTTGATTCTTCAAAAGATTCCTCTTCAACAGTATGAAGTTGTCTTTCCTTCACAGCTAGGTGTTGGATTGATTTCCTTCGAAGTTTAGGCTTGAGGATTTGCTTGAATAACTTGAGAATATTTTTGCAGGTTACAGCTCTAATGATAACTTGAATGTTCGTGCTTCAGGTAACCTTTTCTCAAAGTGATTTCTCAGCCTTTTATAGTGAACTTTCAAAAATCTGCCCGTTGAAGAGATAGACTGATTTCAAAAGTCACTTGTATTCGTTGGCTTGTCTTGTTACAGTCCTTGATCTTGACATTTCCTCGTATTAAATGAACATTCAGCTTTTCAGAGTTTGACACAAGGTGCAGTGCTTCCCATTGGTTTATTCCTTTTGCACGCTTCCGGGGATCGAGCACTTTAAGACATGGCAAAGATGGAAATATTACTTGTTTAGGTAATATTCTTGACTTTTGTGCAACGGATTCTTTTCGGTTGTGTCTTGACTTGATCGCTTTTCCCCAGGTGACTTGAGTCTCGCTCCAATGATTGAAAGACTCATCTGTCACTTCAACTTGAGACTTGGCTTCTGGAGTTGACTTGACTGACACTTCACATAGCTGTATCATAGTTGATACTCCTTCAGTCGAGTTCTTGACTTCTTTTCCTAGCCACACTCAGCTGCCTCGCAGCGGAGTCTTCATTCAAGTCTTTAGTTAACTTCTTGTATATCCAGGCATAGCTGACTTGACTCACTCAAATGCAGCCCTATCTATTACAATACAAATTACAAGGAAAATGGGGTGCCAACTTTCTAGTCTAAGTTTTACATGGCATTCATCAAAATCTAATAAACAAATTTCCCAACACTCCGGATAGAAGTTTTCATTATTTTCTACTAGTTGTTTTTGTATATTCATTGTCAAGAAGTCAAATAGTTTTACTAGTGGAAGATTTAGCCCTAGTGGCACATCTACAAGCTTGTTGGCTTGTAGATAAATTTCATATATTGTGTTCTAGTCATTTATTTTATTTAGTTGCATGTGAACTAAGATGTGATTACATCTGAGATCACATTTAATATCTGTTCGAAAATTGTGAATATCTACATACGATTATTTCAATTGGCATCTAGAGCCAACACTTGATGATAATATGTGTTGATCCTGTGTGTTTTCTAGCATAGGTATTCCAAGTGTCTCTACTTTTTGTCCCCCAATCCTCAATGGCTCCAATTACTCTATTTGGGAGGTCAAAATACGGGCATACATCAAATCTATTGATGAAAGGACCTGACATTCAATTATTACAAGATCGTCTCCACCTAAACTGAATGATAATGATGGAGACTATCTTGCGAAATCTGAAATTGATTGGTCTAATGATGAAGTAGCATTAGCAAATCTCAATTTTAAAGCACTTTAAAACAATATCTGGAGCAATGGGTATGAATAAGTTCAAAATCATATCCAACTATACATCTGCCAAAAAATGCATGGGAAGCCATTCAAAAACACTATGAAGATTTTTCTAGTGTGCGACAAACAGAGCTAAGGTTGCTAACTACTAAGTTCGAAAATTTGAGAATGGAAGAAGATGAAGAAATTTGCATTTATAATGGGAAATTGTGTGGAACTTCAAATGAATCACAATCCTTTGGTGAGCCTATCTTAAATGCTAGATTAGTTAGTAAGACGATGAGATCCTTTCCCGAATGCTTTTAATATCAAATTTTTGTTGATTGAAGAAGCTAACGACACCCACAACGCTAGGTTTAGAAAAAACTTCTAGAAATCCTACAAACTTGTGAGTTTAATCTCGCATATTAAAATAAAAGAAAAGGGAAAAATTTAGCCTTTCAAGTGAATTCTAAAGTTACTGACGACTTGTTGAACTCGCTAATGAAATTGAGGAACTTGATCTAGAAGAAGATTCAATGCCACTTTTTGCAAAGAGATTTGACAAAATTCTCAAAGATAAAAGTCAGAACAAGTCTTCTAATTTCAAAAACCTTTTCAAATATAAGCAAAACAAATTCCCACAAAAGAACGTGTCTGAAAGGAATCAAGATAATTTCTTAGTTAAAAATCAAAATAAGTTTGATACCAAAACTCTTGATTCTATTAGATGTAAGGATTGCACTGGCCATTGTCATTACGTCGCCCAATGTGCTAATACTCTCTAAAAAAAGGAATCAGTTTGAGTGTAACCCTAAGTAATAATGAGTCTGATGATGAGAATACTGTTCAGAAAGAAGATCACACTAATCTCACCCAAAATGTGATCACACCTAGACAAATTATATATGTCACATCTGACAAATAATCTCCTTTAACTGTTGCTGACTTTATTATTTTAATTCTTTCTCTATATGCAATTCTAATGAATAAGTTGAATATGACTCAGATGATGAAGATTTGGAAGAAATGTATAAAGAATTGCACAAAGACTTACTCAAAAAGCCACAACAGATTGAGCGTCTCAATAAAGAAAATGATCGTCTCTCCAAGAAGAATAATTTGCAAAAAGGTGCAATTGCCCGGCCCGATTCAAATCAGCTCTCACAAAAAAGGACAGGGAATTTGACAAGGTAAAGTTTGAACTCAACGGTTCTCTTAAAACCTTGAAGAAGATTAATTTTGGAAAAGCAAAATCGGACGAAATTATATATTTAGGTAGTGATATAAAAGCTGGAATTGGTTACAAGACTTTTTTATTTGTTAAGGCTAAAGAGAAATGGAGAATCTTCGAATCTTCAAGGAATAAGAAGAGTGTCTCACAAAGTCTAAACCACAAAAACGCCACTTTATCTGTAACTATTGTCATGCATTGGACATATAAGACCATTTTGTTATAAGATGAAATTAGATTTGTTGAACAAAAATTCTGCATATAAGATATCATCAGAAATGTTAAGGAATCCTCGTCATCACATTTCGAATTTCACTAAATTTGTCTGGTTAAAGAAATTTGATATTAAATGCAATGTCTTCTATACTTCTTTAAGAGCTAACATTATAGGATCTTGGTATTTCGATAGCGGGTGTTCAAGACACATGACAGGTACTTTGGAATATTTGACTGACTATGAGGTGCATGATGGTGGGAATGCATGTAACTTATGGAGGTGGAGGTAAAGGAAAAATTATTGAAAATAGGACTTTGAATATTGATAGCCTTCCTAGACTACGGAATGTGCTATATATTGATGGTCTAAATGTAAATCTTATTAGTATTAGTCAATTGTGCGGCAATAATCTTTATGTTAAAGTCAATAAAAACACTTGTAAGGTTTTTAATGAATCTAACACATGCATTCTTGTTGGGTTAAGATCATAAGATAATTGTTATCGTTATGGAAATGATCCCACGTGTCACACTGCACATACAAGTGAATCTGACCTATGACATAAATAATTAGGCCATGCGAGTTTTAAGAAAATGATGAAACTTGTGAGATTAGAAGTTGTTCGTTGTTTGTCAAATATTTGCATGAAGAATGTCAATGTGTGTGGAAGTTGTCAAAAGGGAAAATAAAAGATAGTGTACATATGAGACCCAACCTCGGAGATCATTGTGATTATATCTAGAATAATTATATTGTGTTTTAAACTCACGCTACGACTCTATATAGTATAAACATATTTTGCGTCATTTGGTTTTATTTGTGATACTTCTAGTCAATTAAGTAGAATTCATGCTTTATTATTTTTAGGAATAGAATATAGTTAGCATCTCGACTATTTTAGAGGTGATAGTGATTCTTCTAGAAGACCCTAACCCGATACTTGATACACATTGTCCGAATTATTTTTTTCCACTCGGAAGAATCTAAACACTGCTCATTTTATCTATTTATTTTTATTACTCAATTTTTTCCATAGACTTATTATTATTACTATTATAGTAAAACCTCATAATTATGGTTTCTTATTTTATTAAAATGAAATTATCCACTATTCTTGATTCTCAAAAATTTCTTCATTGTTTTATCTTGATGGCCGAAACTTTTAGGATGGATCTTGATATTTAAAAATATCATTCATTTTAATTGGACCCAAATTCCAGCTAACACTTTTCAATAATTAGAGATTAAGTTACATTTCACCACATGTTTCGTCTTGCAAAGATGAAGCGACTATTTTTTACTTTTCAACTCCAATTCTCCCTTATTATCTTCACCACAAGATCGACTTTAGGTAGACTTGTGGATAAATGTTTCTATACCTCCACATTTGAAGACAAGATAAATTGGTTAGGAATAAAATAAAAAAAGACATAAGGTCGAGTGTTTTCATTGGCGTGGCCAGAAGCTCCAAAGACAACTGATGTAGTGGAAGGTACGTTTTTTGTATCTGAACACTTGGGTAATTTGATAGACCCTGGATCTACACATTCATTTGTTGCACCACATTTTATAAATAACTTGAATGCATGCATGGGGCGTATGCCATGTTGCTTGGAAATCTTGACTCCTTTGGGTGTTAGCCAAATAACTGATGTGATATTTAATGCATGCGATGTGAAGGTTGATGATGAGTTCTTTCCTGCTGATTTAGTTGAATTGTCTATATTAGATTATGGTGTCATCTTGGGGATGGATTGGTTTTGTACATGCTAACATAGATTGTCGCACAAAAATGGTGAAATTATGTATACCAGGGAAGCCCATAGTTGAACCGGTAGGAAAAGCAAGAGTTAATTTAACTCACATTATTTCAGTGATTAAAGCTAGAAAGGCTATATATAAGGAGCTTGAGGATATTTGGCAGTCCTAATTAATAAGCCTAGTGATAAAAAGACTATTGTTAGGAAGTTTATTGTTTAGATTTTGATGAATGCCATGTAAAACTTAGAATAGAAAGTTGGCACCCCAATTTTTGTCTTTGTAAAATGTATTGTAACAATTAGAGTCGCCAAGCCGAGTTAAGTCGCCTACGCCTAACATGCAAGAAGACAACTAAAGACTTGAAGGAAAACTCACGAGAGAGACAACAGTGACGGCAAAGAAGAGCAGACAGAACTCGATCAAGAAGAAGCGGTGAGATGCACTGAGTGGAACATCACCAAGTCAACTCAAGAGAAAGCCAAGTCTCAAGTTGAAGTGACAAGAGTCATCCAATGATTGGAAGCTGACTCTAAGTCACCTGGGGAAAGCAAGGAAATGCAATAAGTCAAGTCGAGATAATCAGAAAAGAACCGTTGCCGTAAATCAAGAGATTTACTTAAACAAGTAATATCTCCATACCACCTTTCTTGGAGTGCTCACCCTAAACGTGCAAAAGAAATAAACCAATGGGAAGCACTACACCGTGTCGAACTCGAAAAGGTGATAAAATAATTCATACGAGGAAATGGCAATTCCAAGAACTCGCAAGCCAACGATCGCAAAGTGACTTTCAAAAATGAGCCTATCTCTTCAACGGGCAAATTTTTGAAAGTTCACTATAAAAGGCTGAGGAGTTTGTTTGAGAAGGATGATGAATGACACACACGTGAGATATACAAGCTTATCAAAAACATTCTCAATCCTCAAGCCTTCATTTCGAAGTACATCAATCCAACACTTACCTGTGAAGGAAAGAGAACTTCAATTAGTTGAAGAGGAAAATACTGAAAACAAGGGGTCTACATTCCAGGAAGGATTGTAGAAAGGTTCAAGTTTGAACCAAGTCTTAAGCTTTTGGAGGGCTTCGTGATCAAATCCAAAGAGCTTGAGCAAGTGAGTTGTAGTAGCAAGGCAAAATGCCTGTGAAGAAGGTTCCTCGAGTCGCACGAGAAGCCACCGAGTAATCAAGGCGTCTCAGGTGATCGAGTCCCAAAGGATCAAGTCGGCCGTTGTGATCAAGACTTGTATCTGGACTGTTACCACTCTGTAAACTGATCATTACTTAGTGGATTCCTCCAGGAGTTGGAGAAGAGAGGAGTAGAAGAATTACCCCATCTTCGAACCTCTATAAAAACTCTATTGTGTCATTTACTTTACAGCACTTTAATACTTGCACTTTTAACTGCTCATATCTGCTGATAAATTTGCTATCCATTTGATAAAATTTATAAGTACTAAATCAAGCTCTAAAATCTTGCTTAATCATACTTAAGGGTGTTAAGTCTTCCGCTGAATATAAAACCACAAATTGAGTTAAATTATAGCCAACAAATGAGTTACTCCATCAACAACTCACCGAGTTTGTTGAGAGATTAACTCTCTTGAGTGACTAATTCGATTGTCCATCAAGGACACAAATGTGTAAATTAACTCAGTAGATTTAAAAGGACTAAATCAAAAATTTGGTAAGGTTTATTCAACCCCCTTCTAAACCTTACACTTACACCCCTTGGGACCTACAAGTGGTATCGGAGCGGTTGGTTCATTGAACCCTCCACACCGGTTCTACCGAACTAGATCTCCAAACTTTTCAAAGTCTCGCTTTAGTACTTAAGATTTCAAAATTCTTTTCTATCATTAAAAGTTATTATCATTGAAGCAAATCTAACACGCATTCCTATGTTCACTATTGAAGAATTTGATGATTGGAAAATTCGTATGTGCTCATCTATCAAAGATTACATGATGAGATGTGGATAGTGATAGAAGATGGGCCTCTCGCAAATATTAAAGGTGAACACAAATTGCACGAAGAGTTGCAAACAAGGAAGGAAAGATGATCTTTGCTCCCGGACCATGGTTGAAAAACCAAGAACTCGAGTGGACAAATGATGACAAAAAAAGATACAACCTGGACAATGTAGCCAAGGACATTCTTTACAAAACCTTAGACAAAGCCATGTTCAATAAAGTCAAATCTTGCAAAACGGCTAAGGAAATCAGGGACAAGTGACATTGATTTGTGAAGGCTCGAGCAAATCAAAGAAAACAAACTATCGATGGTCGTACAAAAATTTGAGAACTTTAAAATGATCTCGGGAGAAAACCTGGATCAACTAGATGCTCGGTTTACGTAAATCACAAATGAGCTATCTCGCACTTGGAAAGGAATATACACGAAAAATGTGTATGAAAATCCTAAAAAGTCTTCCAAATGAATGGGAAATGAAGGTCATGGCACCGAGACATTTCATGGACCTATCAAAGACATCCAACCATGAGTTATTCTCGGACCTCAAAGCCTATGAGTTTGAGCCGAGAAGAAAAGACCAGGAAGAGACAATTTGTACCCCAAAACAAATGCTCTAATTGTTAAAGATGGGAAGAGAGCCGAGGTCAAAGAAGTCATTGACCCGGAAGAAATAGCCCGATGGTTAAAAGGTTCAACAAGTTCTTCAATAAGAACTACAAGAGAGGAAAGGGTGAATCTTCCGTAAGACACTCGGCTCCCTCCAAATCAAGGGAAGACAGGCCAACCAAGAGAACAGATCATTAAAAAGTTGAGTATCAAAGGTCGACAACTCAAGAATGGAAAGAGTGATCAAAAAGTCAATATCTATGTTGGAATCAGACAACCAGGTCACTATGCCATTGATCGCTCATATCCTGTAGTCAACAAGTACAGGGATGAAGAAAAAAAAAAAGGTCTTGAGAAAGAAGACAAGAAAGGAAAAAGGCAATGATGGCTCACGAGATCACGAGACAAATAAGTCAAGAGAAACAAATGAAAGTCGAGAGCAAAGAAGGCGACTACTCAAGTGACTCAAGAAGAAACCCGATCCGCTTGATGGCCAAAGAACAAGATCAAGAAGATGAGGTACAATCTAACTCAACAAGCTCGGACACTAGTGATAGTGACGTGACACACACACTTCATCACCTACCGATCTTTATGATTCATTAGGCAAAATGATGAAAGATTTTGAACACATTAAATCCTCACACACACTATTGAATGAGGAAAACAACCTACTCAAAAGTCAAAACTCAAAGTCGACTAAGGAGCCGAGTACTCTAAGTCAAATAGCCGATGAGAATAAAAGTTTAAAGGCTGAAAATGCTAAATTAATAGCGAGAAATTGCTGCTATAGAAAAGAGGAGAATGACCTCAAGAATGTTATTGTCTCATTCACCAAGGCATCTAAATCATTGGATGATCTTATTATGAGTCAAAGAGAATGTGGAGACAAGACAGGCTTAGGATTTAATTCCTCTATGCTATGTCAAACCTCAAGAGTAATTTTGGAAAAAGGATCTTCAAGTCATAAAGAGTCCGAAAAATCCAAAACTATAAATGTTGCACACACATTCGCTCCAAAGCACAATAATAAGCAAACGGCCTTGGTTATAAAGGAAAAGGAAAACATCCAATTGAGTGTCTTTGAAAGGGCAAAGGATGAGAAGAGATTCACCGAGTCCCTCAAAGAAACTCCAAACAGAAAATACTCAGTAAAGAAGAAGCGAGCTACCAAAAACCCCAAAAATCCATAAAAGAAATACATATAATGGGAATGGTAGAAAATATCCAAGCCAAGTGATTGGAATAATGTGAACTATCGGCTAGACTTATGGAATACAAGCCCAAATGGCAAAGGCCTAGAACTCAAAGGGCCATTCCAAAAGCATAAGAGCTTTCATCAAACACATATGCACCTAGGCACTACACTCAAAAACACCATAATTACCCAAGGAAGGCAATTGCTAAAACATATATGCAGGCATACGGACAAAAGAGACAATTTGTATGAACCTAGAATCCCCAAGCAATTTGCCAGGATTAATTATGATTATGGCACTCGATAGATGGCAACCCCTTAGAGTCAAATCATTTGGCTATAGGTTGGTTGGATCATCTTATAACTCTAACCCCTCGGACCCGGACAAGCATGGGTACCTAAAACTTAATTTCCTTGATTGCGAGTTCAAGGAATGCAGTGAGTGCCAAGGAACCTGGTACATGGATAGTGGTTATTCCCGGACATATGACAGAAATAAAAGAAATCACAAAATTCAAGGAAGTTAAAGGAGCAAAAGTCATATTTGGAGGAAATGAAGCTCCAGTGAAATAAGAGGTATTGGATCCATCAAGAGGAATGGATTAGAAATCACGGATGTTGCATATGTTGAAGGACTAAACTTCAATCTACTAAGCATCGATCCAACTTTGTGACAAGGGCTACAATGTTGGATTCAACATGGGCATATGCCAAATCAAAGATATTGAATCAAATGAAGTGGTCTTTGCAAGGATGTGATGTAGAAAAAAATATGTATGTAGTGGATTGGTCAACTGCAACACCCAAAGACTGTCTACTTGCAAAGAGCACACTGAATCAAGTTAGGTGGCACACAAAAAGCCGAGTCATCCGAACTTCAAAACGATCAACAAACTTGCAAGAAGTCATCTTGTGGAAGGACTTCCGGACTCGAGATACAAGAAGGAGAGTATATGTGACGCATGTCGAAGGGAAAACAAATCAAGTCGTCATTTAAAGAAAAGACATGCCCATCCTCAACAAGAATATTGCACCGCTTCATATGGATCTATTTGGCCCATGGAACCCGCAAAGATAAGTGGAAAGAAATACACCTTGGTGGTAGTAGATGACTACTCAAGATACACATGGACAATTTTCATGTGTAAGAAGAAAGAAACTCTACATAAACTACCACAACCGATGAAGAGGATTCAAAACGAGAAGAGTCAAACCATTATCAAAATAAGATCGCAGACAGAGAACCGAGTTTGTCAATGGAATAATAACTTCGATCTTGTATTGAGAATGGTATTGGTCATGAACTATCGCAGCAAGGACTCCACAAACAGAATGGAGTTGCGAGAAAGAAGAAATAGAACCCTCAAAGAAGCAAAGAAGGACCATGTCTATCAAGCGAGTTACCAAAAGGATTTTGGGTGAAGCAATCAACACAAACTTGCTACACCCAAAACAGATGTATGATAAATAGACATCGACAAAGACTCCTATGAGATTTGGATGGAAGAAAACCAAATGTTGCATATTTGAGAATATTTGGATGTAAATGCTTCATCCACAACAATGGCAAAGACAATCTAAAGGCTTTCGATGCTAAAGGCGATGAAGGTATCTTCTTAGGATACTCAAATGAAAGCAAAGCCTGAGAATACTCAACAAAAGAACTATGGTCACAGAGGAATCCATTCATGTAGTATTCGATGAGCCAAATATAAATGGAGAAGACATTGAAGAGTCACCGATAAGTTTAATCATCCAACCATACTGAAGAGTCCCTATCTTTGAAGTTGAAGTGGAATTATCAATTCGAAAGAAGATGAGATAGTCAATCTCAAAAAATGCAATTTGAAAAATTTGCAAAATAAGTGATTACGAGAGAGTGACAACAAAGAACACACAATGGTAAAGTCGATCAATCCGGCTAACTTACTTCAACCCGATGTAAGATGGCCGAGAGACCATCCACGAACTTGTCATTGGAAATATAAGAGAAGGTATCAAGACAAGATCCAGAACTCAACAAGAAGCAATTTTTACATGCTTCATATCACAAATTGAGCCCAAAGATGTGTCACAAGCATTGGACGACACACATTGGATTCAAGCCATGCAAGAAGAGTCAATCAATTTGAGAGAAATAAAGTATGGGAATTAGTGCAAAGACCCATACATCAAAATGTTATTGGAACCAAATGGGTGTTCAGAAATAAAATGAACGAGGAAGGCTCTGTGGTAAGAAACAAAGCAAGATTGGTAGCCAAAGGATATTGCCAAGAAGAAGGAATAGATTTTGATGAAACATTTGCTCCTGTAGCAAGATTGGAAGCTATAAGGATGTTTCTTGCCTATGCGACTCACAAGAATTTCATTGTATATCAAATGGATGTAAAAAGTGCATTTCTAAATGGCTTATTAGAAGAAGAAGTGTATGTTGAACAACCTCCGGATTTGAGCGAGAAGACTCTTGGAGACAAGGTATACAAACTCAAGAAAGCCCTGTATGGATTGAAGCAAGCACCCAGAGCATGGTATGATACTCTGTCACAATTCCTAACTGAAAATGGATTCACAAAAGGAAAAGTAGATAGAACACTTTTCAGAATTCAAGACAAGAAGAGTATATCTTGCTTGTTCAAATATATGTGGATGACATCATTTTTGGATCCACCAACAAAGAGTCTGTGTGAAAAATTTTCAAACCTCATGCAAAGTAAATTTGGAATGAGCATGATGGGAGAGTCGACATTCTTCCTTGGACTTCAAGTGAAACAAATTTGAAGGATGGAACCTTCATAAGTCAAACAAAATACACCGAGAGATTTAATGAAGAAGTTTGGTATGGAGGAGAAGTCTTCAGAAAAATTCCAATGAACACATCACCAAAATGGACATGGATGCGGATGGCAAGCCCAGTAGATCAAACAAGATACTGAGCACTTATTGGATCATTGCTCTATCTCACAAAGAAGCGTGCCGACATCACCTTTGTTTGTAGGTGTATGTGCAAGATTTCAATCTGCTCCAAAAGAGAGCCATATGACAAAGCTAAGAGAATATTGAGATACTTAAAAGGAAGCCAAGAAGTAGGCCTATGGTATCCAAAGGAAGGTGGATTCAAGCTAATTGGCTATTCGATTCGACTATCTTTGGATGCGAGTGGACAGAAGAGTACTTCAGGCACATGCCAAATGCTAGGAAACAGACCGATTTCTGGTTTAGCAAGAAGCAAAATTCAATAGCCACCTCTACAAAATGAGGCGGGAATACATAGTGCGGGCATTGTTGCCCAAGTCCTATGGATGAGACAAAGTGAGAGATTATGAAGTTGAAGAAAAAGAAATTCCAATCATGTGTGATAACACAAGTGCAATTGCAATCACTCAAAATCTGTGTTGCACTCAAGAACAAAACATATTGATGTCGATATCACTTCATAAGAGACCATGTTGAAAAGAAGGACATCATCCTGGAATATATCTCAACCGATAAACAACTAGCCGACATCTTCACAAAACCATTATGTGAGTCAAGATTTGAAGAACTCAAACATGAGTTGGGGCTAATTGAGCTAAGCCGAGACACGAAGAATCAAAGAAAAGAAATGGAACAGAAAGGAGGAGAAAAAGAACAAAACAAAAAAAAAAAAAAAAAATGGAGCATTTCAAGAATCACCAGATCGGAAAGTCACTATACCAAGTCACCGATAATGAGTCACTAAGAGAAATGTGAGAAGCGAGTTAAATCGGCTAAGAGATAAAATTTGAATAACTTATGAGCAAAGTGACAAAAACGCAATCGTTTGACTTAAGCGGGAATGCTTTAAGAAACACGTCAAAGATAATGATGATGTGTACAGACATAAAGCTGCACACCAAGCCTATGATTGGATATAAATGTTGCCGCATTAAATACGAGACATGAACTGCTCAATATGCGTGCGAAATCGAAGCCGTTGATTTTGATCACAATTCAAAAACCGCCTGCACGTCCTTTCATAAACCATATTTAAACCATTTTCGTCCGTTTCTCTCTCACACTTCTAAAAACTGTTCATCTATTTCTCTCAAAAGCAAAAGCAAAATACTCTCGAAACCCTATCGATCTCCAAATCATTTTCTGAGTTTTTCCTTGAAATAATTCTGAGAAATGGCACCAACTTATGACTTTACCAAGTTGGGAAAGCAAATCCACACCGGTTCGACGGTGGATTTCGACGGAATGGTGAAGCAGGGGTCCGACGACACCCTGGTAAAGAAAATCGCGGAGAAGTTGGAAACGTCCGGACTAAAACCGTTTCTAACACTAGAATATCCGATGACCAACGTGGAGGAAGTCGCACAATTCTACGTGAATGCCGAGATTCACGATGAAGGAATCAAGTCATCTATTCACGGGGAAGCAAATGACTATCACCGCCAAGGATTTGGTGAATATTGCTCACTACCGCCAGAAGGAGCATCCGAGATTAAAGAAGGCGATGTGAACCTGGGCCGACACATGGAAAGAAATAGCCAAGTCCGACGTTGTTGACAAAATAATATACACAAAGAAACAAGAGATCACTGAAGGAGGATTATCACAAATTGTTGGACATAGTTGCCAAGTGTATCGACATCAAATTTGGCGGCTTTGACCAACTGTCAAAGGCAAAGCTGATTGTGATGGCTGCAATCATCGAGGAAAAGAAGATAAACTGGGCTGAGTTTATCTACAGCAGACTCTGCCAGAACGTGGGGAACAAGTCCTTCAAAGAAGATGGGTCATTTGGAGGATCCCTAGGATATGGCCTGGTGATTGGCCGGCTATTGGAGGTGAAAGGAGTCCCTCTTAGACATGGGAAGGCTTTCCATGTTAACAAGAGGATGTTCAGAGCTAACCTCTCTGGCGCTCAGAAGCGAGCTTACGCCAAGAGAGGCGACACCATGAGGGGAATCACCGACCCCGAAGATACAAATGCTTCCTCTCCTCTCGACGAAGAAAGCTACCCTGCAGGTGCTGCTAAGAAGATCTGCGCCTGCCCCTGCAAAAAAGAAAACCAAACATGCTATCGCCCCAGCAGAGTCACCGCCCCTCGTAGCCGTGTCACCCGCCTGCAGCAGCGGTCGAGAAGGACTCACAAATACCTTCTCCGATCGTCAAAAAGAGGAGAACCGAGAAGCCAAGACGGCCGGCTCCTCGAAACAAACACCGCACCGGCCCCACCCCCAAGACTCGAGAGGACACCGTCTCTCGAACCGTAAAATCCCTCCTGGTACAAACTAAGAGATGAAGAAGACTTGTAAAGCGATCCGAGCAGAGAAACCAAATGAGTCAGTCACTCGGCTAGCACAAATACTGAGACTACAAGAAGTAGAGTCTCCGGATGTAGTTGATGAAACAGCCAAGTCTCTTGAAGGCGATCACAGAGGCAACCCTAAGACACACCAGTAGCTCACACAAATGAGCACAAGAAGAACCAGCCCAAGCGGATAGTGACGTTATGATCCTATCTCCACCTTACCCGGACATCCAAAATCGTCTGCGTGAGTGGAGAAAATGGAAGTTGAGCAAGTCAAGGAACAGCAGTTCCAACGGCCCGAGTTCATAGAAGAAGAAGAGGAACTGCTAAATTTCCTTGGATTAGCTCTTGTGCTCCCAGCTACGGATGAAGACAATCGCATCGACATTCTCGCAGATCTACAAGGACAAGGAGAGAGAAAAACGAGTGAAGAAGCCGAAGCACGTGAGAAGGCAAGCATCCGCCTATATCTCCGGCACCACGAACACACACATCCTCTCCTTGATGTCTTCTCCGATGTCGGTGACGAGGAACCGAGAATGCTCACGCCACGTAAGAATTGCAAATGCAAAGCAAGCATTGCATGAATCAAGAATCCTTCACGAGCAAAGACTAATGGAGGGACCAGGAGAGTCCTCCGAACACACCGAAATCGATCCAATGGGAGTGGTTCAAGAAATAGCCACCGTTGTTGCTTTGCTACCACCTCCCACTCACTCGGAAGAAGGCAATAAGGAGCCAAGCGATGAAACCGGGATAGTGGGGACCCCGGTCGAGCCAACCCCTATTGAAGGTGTGCTACCACCGCCCCAACGGCCGAACCATCAATCGAAACAGCCGGAGCTTGGAGACGAGTGACCCCATTCCAAGTCACTCACCGTGCGTGCGCCCGGGGGAAATCTCCTCCACCGCAGCAAGGTCGGAGGATGCTTTGCGAGATGACTCCACGAAGAATGTAGGAGGCGAAGTAGAGAAAACTCAAACACAAGAAGAACAAGAAAGTTGTCATCAACGAAGCTCGCATTGAAACCTGTCTCACCGAGGTGACAACGCTCTGAAGGCTAATGACGCCGCCGATGCAATCGAGGCACGAGGAAGGAATGTACCGGGAGTTAACACTGGGCGATGAAAGTGCAATCCATGGGGTTGAGACTCCAATGGATGCCATCAGAAGACCCTAAGACAAATGACATCTTGTCGAAAGGGTGGACTAGGCCTCGCAGCAGAGAGACTGCCGGAGGTAATGAAGGCCCACGGGAGGTTGAGACTTCCGGGTAAAGAAGTCAAGTAGAGAACATCCCTCCTACTATCATCGACCCATCCGAGAAGGAGATCGCACTTCATGATTCCCAGGACAACCCCGATGTCACTTTTCCGGGATCCGAAGGCGAGGAAGAAGTTCGAGTCATCCCCATGACAAATCCAAAAGACTCACCGCGGATGTTCCAAGCACGAGCAAGTCGATCCCAAGACTACTCGTCAAACCTTTAATTTTGATGATGAGCCACCTATGGAAATCTCATCATCGTCCGATGACGCTCGATAAGGCCGAGGACCATCAATCAAATGGAGAAATCAGAGACCAACGAAGTTTAAGACAAATGAGGCTCGGCAAGCGGGCCCATCTTGCACAATGTAACCCAAACAACAAGAGACCACCGCTCAAGCTCCTCAAGCTGCAGCAGATCGATTCCTAAAAGAACATCACGCGCACCGCTCATCATCGAACAGATCCCAGTTAGGGATGGCAATTTCCTCCGAACCCGACGGAGGATCCGATACCCGACCCTAACGGAGGAGGGTATGGAGGGTAGTTTTGTACCCGATTAAATAAATGGGTACGCGTGGGTATGGGTATTTTCGGGTATGGGTATGGAGGTGGGTCTAGGTACATCCTACCCATACCCTACCCGATTCCCGATTAAATAATAATATTATATATATAATATATCTACATATATATTTATTTATAATATTTTACATATATTTTTTATTTATACAACTCTATTTATTTATATTTAAAGAAAATGATTTTTCCCAAGTCTCAACCAAAATGTACTAACCCACTAACACTTTTGTTTAATCTTTTTAATATTTTGCTATATTTTTATAATATATAGTTCGCTAATTCTTATCTCGTATTCTTTTTCCTTATTGTTTCCTTTAGAATTTAGTAAATATCTATATTTTTATTTAAATAACTCAATTTTCTCTTTAAAAAAAGAAATAACTAAAATTTGAAAAAAATACAATTGTAAGTGGTAAGAGGGTATGGGTAGGGTATGAATACCCGATCCTCCGATGGGTATGGGGATGGGTATGAAAACTGAATACCCGATGGGTATGGGTATGGGTATGGGTATGAATATAATAATTGGGTATGGGGATGGAGGATGTAGAATCCTACCCGAATCCTACCCATTGCCATCCCTAATCCCAGTTGGCGGTGATGATTCTTTTGTAGCATCTTTCCCTTTTTCGCTGGAGATACCAGAACTCCACGAAGAATCAAAAAACGAACAGGCACGCTATCACGCACTCAGCTCCTGTTCTTCCAACAGACACCATTGTTCCAGCGAATTATGACTTCAATGTTGTATGGCCATCGCCTACAACAAGAATCACCAAGCTCGAGAAGTATTCAAGGCACTCTTTGCCGAGATTGAAAGGATGGAGAGGCATCAGCCTCTTTGGACATGCGATTGGACAACAGAGATGCCACCCTTACGGATTTAAGAGGCATAACATTCGGATAAGGAATGGTGGCAACAAAGAAGAAACAATGCGTGTGGAACAGGTGAGATACTTGAGACAATTGTTCAATAAGTCACTGGTGTGGAGAGCTGAAAATACCGATGCAAAGACAAAGCCGAGAGAGCACATTGAGCATATGCATGAAGCTCACACTTTGCCGAGATCAAGCCGCTGCGTGAGCAACATACACATGATCTACAGCGTTTGGAAGAACACATGACAAGAAAATTCAGCCTTCTCATGGTGAGATGAAGCCGATTTCACAGAAATCCAACGCTACTCGTTCAATTCCGTCTTGCATACAACGCAGCAGACTTGAAGCAAGCAATTCAACCATCGAAGACTCGACTTCATGCTTGCCAAAGATGTTCCCTGGGGTTCCTCTATCCTTTGATGATGCCAAAAAGGGGGAAGAGGAATACCTTAAAGCAAAGAAAATCAAGCCGAAAAGAAAGGAGCAAATCGAGTCGGGAAAATCACCGAGGAAGTCTTGAAACGAAGAAAGGAAAACATGTTGAGGGGAAGGATCAACGGATGTGACATTGATGATTGCACAAACCCCCAACAAGGTCCTCACACAAATGTGACATTATAAGCGGCAAACTCCCGGTGACTCTCGCCACTCCAACACTCTTTGTATCTATGGTGAGAAGAGAAAATCAATTGAAGCAGGGGATGAAGGAAGTGGAAGGAAGAATGGATGCCAGGTGATGAACATCTTGAAAGAACACGGAGGCATTCCAAAGAGACAGAGACACCTATGCCATCTCGGATGTTGGGACAGCCACGATCGATCGACGAATTTAAAACTCTCGAGTCCGAGGGATACTTTACAAATATGTCTATGGCTCAAGCTTGGGATCTCAGATCTTGGGAAAAGGGTCTCACATTATGTGAAGAAGGCGACAGCAGAGACAACCGGCAACACTGCTGGGTCACTCCGCCGTCACTCACCGGAAAGAAGAAGACCCCAAGATCGATATCGCCCGAGGTAGGGGAAGAAGCGATGGTGGAGGAAGAAGCTTGGACCTAGGCCTCGCCCAAGAATATTGAATACGTAGATCCGGGAAAGAAAGGAGGGATCTACTTGGGTGGGCTTGACCAAGTGGCAAATTTGAAAGTGGCAAAAACTAACGCCGAGTATGCAAAAAGAATAGAAGAAGAGAACAAAAGACAAACTCGGCTATGGGAGGAGAGACAGAAAGACTAAGAAGAGATGAAGTCGCCAGGAAGGCATATGAGAAGAAAAAAAGAAGCAAACTGATGACGAGAAGAAGAAAGAAGATCTTGATCAAGATGAAAGAAGGAGACAAAAGGAGATGAAGTGTTGTTGTCCAACCCTTCGTGTATTTTGTAAATACATACAATGTAAGTCTTCTCGTAATAAAGTTATAAATTCTTTATTTTCAAGTATGGACAATTATGGGCTCGATACACCTTGTAAACATTGTGTTGAGGAACAAGAATGATATGATCAATAAAAAGAATTGATTATGCGCATACATTCTATGTCAATACACTATCTGTATGTATCATTGATGTTTGCATCTTTGAATGATTTAAGTTTTGGCATCATCAAAAAGGGGGAAATTGTTAGGAAGTTTATTGTTTAGATTTTGATGAATGCCATGTAAAACTTAGAATAGAAAGTTGGCACCCCAATTTTTGTCAGAAAATGTATTGTAACAATTAGAGTGGCCAAGCCGAGTTAAGTCGCCTACGCCCTAACATGCAAGAAGACAATCAAGACTTGAAGGAAAACTCACGAGAGACAAAAGTAGTACGGCAAAGAAGAGCGACAGAACTCGATCAAGAAGCGGTGAGATGCAAATGAGTGGAACATCACCAAGTCAACTCAAGAGAAGCCAAGTCTCAAGTTGAAGTGACAAGAGTCATCCAATGATTGGAAGTCGACTCTAAGTCACATGGGGAAAGCAAGGAAATGCAAATAAGTCGAGATAATCAGAAAAGAACCGTTGCCGTAAATCAAGAGATTTACTTAAACAAGTAATATCTCCATACCACCTTTCTTGGAGTGCTCACCCCCTGAAGCGTGCAAAAGAAATAAACCAATGGGAAGCACTACACCGTGTCGAACTCAAAAGGTGATAAAACAATTCATACGAGGAAATGGCAATTCCAAGAACTCGCAAGCCAACGATCGCAAAGTGACTTTCAAAAATGAGCCTATCTCTTCAACGGGCAAATTTTTGAAAGTTCACTATAAAAGGCCGAGGAGTTTGTTTGAGAAGGATGATGAATGACACACACGTGAGATATACAAGCTTATCAAAAACATTCTCAATCCTCAAGCCTTCATTTCAAGTACATCAATCCAACACTTACCCGTGAAGGAAAGAGAACTTCAATTAGTTGAAGAGGAAAATATCGAAAACAAGGGGTCTACATTCCAGGAAGGATTGTAGAAAGGTTCAAGTTTGAACCAAGTCTTAAGCTTTTGGAGGGCTTCGTGATCAAATCCAAAGAGCTTGAGCAAGTGAGTCAGAGTAGCAAGACAAGACAACCGCCCTGTGAAGAAGCCGAGTCGCACGAGAAGCCACCGAGTAATCAAGGCGTCTCCAGACGAGTCCCAAAGGATCAAGTCGGCCATTGTGATCAAGACTTGTATCCGGATCTGTACCACTCAAACCGATCATTACTTAGTGGATTACTCCGGGAGTTGGAGAAGAGAGGAGTAGAAGAATTACCCCATCTTCGAACCTCTATAAAAACTCTATTGTGTCATTTACTTTACAAAGACTTTAATACTTGCACTTTTAACCGCTCATATCTGCTGATAAATTTGCTATCCATTTGATAAAATTTATAAGTACTAAATCAAGCTCTAAAATCTTGCTTAATCATACTTAAGGGTGTTAAGTCTTCCGCTGAATATAAAACCACAAATTGAGTTAAATTATAGCCAACAGTGAGTTACTCCATCAACATGTCACCAAATGAGTTTGTTTGAGAGATTAACTCTCTTGAGTGACTAATTCGATCGTCCATCAAGGACACAAACTGTGTAGAATTAACTCTCAGAGATTTAAAAGGACTAAATCGAAAATTTGGTAAGGTTTATTCAACCCCCCCTTCTAAACCTTACACTTACACCCCTTGGGACCTACAACTATTGATGAAGTACTTGTGGTATCAGATTACTCAGATGTTTTTCCGATGGAACTAATTTCATTACCCCCTGATAGGGAAATTGAACTCACTATTGACATAATACCGGGAACTACACCAGTTGTTAATATGGCATATAGAATGGATCCACTTGAGCTTCAAGAAATGAAACCTCAATTGCAGAAGTTATTAGAATTGGGATTTATTCGTCCGAGTACTTCTCCAAAGGGAGCCCCATTGTTATTTGTTAAGAATAAAGATTGATCATTGAGATTATGTATTGATGGGCTTAATAGTGTTACTATTAATAATAAGTATCCTTTGCCAAGAATAGATGAGTTATTTGATCAACTTTAAGAAGCCAAGGTATATTCAAAGTTAGATTTGTAGCAAGGATATCACCAATTAAAAATTAAAGAGGATGACGTACCAATAACAACTTTACAGACAAGGTACGGGCATTTTGAATTTGTGGTGATGCCATTTGGATTAACTAATGCTCCTGCAGTATTTATGGATTTAATGCATTGAGTATTTCGACCTTATTTGGATAAATTTGTAGTTATCTTTATTGATGACATACTCGTATATTCAAAGCTGGAGATGGAGCATGAAAGTCACTTGAAGTCTGTGTCGGAGACCTTAAGACAACACAAAATGTATGCCAAATTCAGTAAATATGAATTTTGGTTGAAGGAAGTTGCATTTCTAGGACATATAATTTCCGATAATGGAATTGCAGCATATCTATCAAAAGTTCAAACTGTTGTTGATTGGAAGAGACCAGAGACTGTAACGAAAATTAGAAGTTTCTTGGGACTTGCCGGATATTATCGTAGATTTATTAAGAAGTTTTCCAAGATAGCAGTATCATTGTCAATATTAACACAAAAGCAAGTAAGCTTTAAGTGGGATGAGAAATGTGAGTCGAGCTTTCAAGAATTGAAGAAAAGTCTCACTACAGCACCTGTACTGACATTACCTGAAGGATTAGAGGGATTTGTTGTTTATATCGATGCATCTCGAGAAGGACTTGGTGCGGTATTAACACAACATGGCAAGGTAACTTCATATGCCTCAAGAAAACTTAAACCTTATGAGATATGTTGGGAAATTTATTTTATAGATTTTGATGAATGTCATGTAAAACTTAAACTAGGAAGTTAGCACCCAGATAGGGCTGGAAAAGCTGAAGTCAAGTCAGCTATGGCAGGAAATACAAGAAGTCAACTGAAGACTAAAGTGAAGACTCCGTTGTGGAACAGCTGAGTACGGCCAAGAAGGAAGATCAAGAACTTGACTGAAGATGTATCAGCTGAGGAACAGATGTGTGAAGTGTCAGTCAAAGTCATCTCAAGAAGCCAAGTCACAAGTTGAAAGTGACAGTTTAGCCTTCAAATGATTGGAGCAGACTCAAGTCACCTGGGGAAATAGGCAGCAGCCAAGAGAAGTCAACTGAAAGGAATCCGTTGCACAGAAGTCAAGAAAATTACTTAAATAAGTAATACTTCCATACTGCCAGGTCTTAAAGTGCTCGTCCCGAAGCGTGCAAAAGGAATAAACCAATGGGAAGCACTTGCCTCGTGTCGAACCTCGAAAAGTCGAACATTCATTTAATACGAGGAAAGGTCTACATCTCAAGATTGAAGACCAAGAAAAGACATACCAACGAACACTAGTGTCTTTTGAAAATCACCCTATCTCTTCAATAGGCAGATTTTTGAAAGTTCACTATAAAAGGCGGAGGAAATCCATTGAGAAAAGGTTACCTTGCACACCTGAGAAATCAAGCATTATTCAAGCTATTAACCTGCAAATATTCTCAAGGATATTCAAGCAAATCCTCAAGCCTGAAACTCAAAGGAAATCAATCCAACACAAAGCTGTGAAGGAAAGACAACTTCAAACTGTTGAAGAGGAAACTTTTGAAGAATCAAAAGGGGTCTACTTTCTAAGGAGGATTGTAGAAAGGTTCAAGGTCGAACCAGCATCAAGTTATTGGAGGGTTTAATGATCAAATCCAAGAGCTTGAGAAAGTGAGTCAAGAGCAGTAGCAAAGCGCCGCCTGTGAAGAAGCTGAGTCGGACGAGAAGCCAGCTGTGTGACCAAGGTTGTCTCTAGACTGTTCACCACTTTGTAAGAGAGGATTAGAAGAATTACCCCATCTTCGAACCTCTATAAAAATCAACTGTCATTTATTTTTCAGCACATTTACATTTCTGCATATCTATTTTATATCTGCTGATAAACTTATTTGTTATCCAAACTGATTAATAACCAAGTGCTAAAATCAAGTGTTAAAACAAGTTTAAAACAAATCAAGGGGTGTTAATTCTTCCGCTGATAAAACCAACACAGCCAAGTTAAGTTCCAGGTTAAACAGTTGAGTTATTCTATCAACAGCTCTATCGAGTCTGTTGAGTGGCTAACTCTGCTGAATAACCAATTTAGCTGTCCCTCAAGGACTTAGCTGTTTGAGTTAACTCTGTAATTTCTTTAAAAGAACTAAATCGAAAATTTGGTAAGGTTTATTCAACCCCCCTTTCTAAACCTTACTCACACCCCTTGGGACCTACAAGTGGTATCAGAGCAGTTGGTTCATTGAGCCTTCCGCACTGGTTACTGAAATAGATCTCTATCTTTTCTAAGCGATTTTTAACACTTGTATTTTCAAAATCTTTCATTCTTAGCAAAAGTTATTATCATGGAAGCAAATTTGGCACGCATTCCTATGTTCACCGTTGAAGAATTTGATGACTGGAAAATTCGTATGCAGGCTCATCTATCTGCTTTACATGATGAAATGTGGCTAGTGATAGAGGATGGGCCACTGCAAATACTTAAGGTGAACACAACCGTAAGAATAGCGATGTAGTAGCGCGTGATGAAGACAGACCATCCATGGTTGAAAAGCCAAGGACTCGAGTGGACTAACAATGACAAAGATACAACTTGGACAATGTAGCCAAGGACATACTGTACAAGACATTGGACAAAGCAATGTTCAATAAAGTCAAATCTTGCAAATCTGCAAAAGAAATCTAGGATAAATTAACATTTGTGAAGGATCTGAGCAAATTAAAGAAAATAAATTTTATGTTGCCGTACAGAAATTTGAAAATTTTAAAATGCTTGCAGGTGAAACCTTGGATCAGCTGGATGCCAGATTCACTGAAATCACAAATGAACTATCATCACTTGGGAAAGAATATACACAAAAATAAATGTGTATGAAGATTCTGAGAAGCCTCCCAGCTGAATGGGAAATGAAGGTCATGGCCCTGAGACATTCAATGAACCTCACAAGAACATCCAATCATGAGCTATTCTCAGATCTCAAAGCCTATGAGTTTGAGCTGAGAAGAAAGGAGCAAGAGGAGATAGATGTACCTAAGACAACTGTTCTTATTGTCAAGGATGGAAAGAGAGCTGAAGTCAAGGAAGTCATAGACCAGGAGGAGATTGCCCTATTGGTTAAAAGATTCAACAAGTTCTTCAATAAGAACTATAAAAGAAACAAGGGTGAAACCTCCAGGAGACATTCAGCTCCCATCTAAGTCAAGGGAAGACAGGCCACCCAAGAGAGCTGAGCATCAAAGAGTTGAGTATCAAAGAGTTGATAACCCAAGGATAGAAAGAGTTAATCAAAGAGCTGAGAACCTATGTTGGAACTGCAGACAACCAGGACATATTGCCATTGACTGCTCCTATCCACCAGTCAATAAATACAGGAATGAAGAAGAAAGAAAAGTCTTCAGAGAAAGAAGGCAGGAAAAGAAGAAAGCCATGTTGGCTGCTGAGACTGCTGAGACCCTAAGTCAAAAGAAGTAGTAGACTCAAAGAGTAGTGAAGCTGACTACTTAAGTGACTCTGAGAAGCCTTGATCTGTCTTATGGCTAAAGAACAAGACCAACCAGACCAGGAAGATGAGGTACACTCTAACTCATCTCATTCAGATTCAAGTGATAGTGATCGTGACACACACACTTCATCACCCACTGATCTTTATGATTCATTAGGCAAAATGATGAAAGACTTTGAGCACATAAAATCCTCACACACACTCATAAATAAGGAATATAACCAACTTAAAAGCCAAAACTCACAGCTGACTAAGGAGCTAAGTACTCTAAGTCACATAGCTGATGAGAACAAAGAGCTGAAGGCTGAGAATGCCAAACTAATAGCAGAGAAAGCTGCTGTAGAAAAGAGAGAAAATGATCTTAAAAATGCAATAGCCTCATTTACAAAGGCATCCAAATCATTAGATGACCTTATCATGAGTCAAAAAGAACGTGGAGGTAAGACAGGCTTATGATTCAATTCCTTTGTGCACAGTCAAACTCCTAAAGTAATTTTGGAAAAAGGATCTTCAAGTAATGAAGCATCTCAAAAACCCAAAACACCAAATGTTGCACCCACGCTCATTCCAAAGCACAATCACAAACAAACTGGCCTTGGATATAGAGGTAAAGAAAAATAGCCAGTTGAGTATGCTGAGAGGACAGCTGAGAAGAAATCCAGCAGAGTTCCTCAGCAAACTCCAAATAGAAAGTACTCTGTGAAGAACAAACAGAGCTACCAAAAACCCCAGAAGTTTTATCAAAGAAACACATATGATGGGAATGGTATAAACTACCCAAGTCAAGTTGATTGGAATAATGTGAAAAATCAGCAAAGACCAATGGAATACAAGCCTAGATGGCAAAGACCAAGACCTCAACAAAGGTCTCCAAAGGCAAAAGAGTTATTATCAGCACACACATACACCCAGGCACTACACTCAGAAATATCACAACTACCCAAAGAAAGCAATTGCTAAAACACACACACACAGGCATACAGACAAAAGAGACAGTTGTATGAACCTAAAGCCCCCAAGCAATTTGCCAAAGTGAATTATGATTATGGCCAGATAGATGGCAACCTCTTAGAGTCAAGTCATTTGGCTATAGGTTGGTTGGATCATCTTACAAAGACTAACCCCTCGGATCGAGGCAAGTATGGGTACCTAAAAACTAGTTTCCTTGATCGCAGTTCAAGGAACAAAATTGAGTGCCAAGGAACCTGGTACATGGATAGTGGTTGTTCCAGACATATGACAGGAAACAAGAAAAATCTGTCAAGATTCAAGGAGATTAGAAGTGCAAAAGTTATATTTGGAGGAAATGAAGCTCCAGGGGAAATCAAAGGCACAGGATCTATCAAGAAAAATGGATTGGAAATCACAGATGTTGCATATGTTGAAGGCCTCAACTTCAACCTGTTAAGCATCAACCAACTCTGTGACAATGGCTACAATGTTGGATTCAATATGGGACTGTGCCAGATTAAAGATACTGAATCAAATGAAATAGTGTTGCAAGGATCAAAACATAAGAATATGTATGTGGTAGATCGGTCTCTTTGCCACACCAAGCACTGTCATAGCAAAAAGCACAAGAATCAAGTTGGTTGTGGCACAAGAAGCTGAGTCATCTGAACTTCAAGACAATCAACAAGCTTGCAAGGAGTCGTCTTGTGGAAGGATTGCTAGACTCAGTGTACAAGAAGGAAAGTGTATGTGATGCATGCCAGATGGGAAAGCAAATCAAATCTTCATTCAAGGAGAAGTCTAGTCCTTCGTCAACAAGGATATTGCATCTGTTGCATATGGATTTATTTGGTCCAATTGAACCACCCAACATAAGTGGAAATAAATACATCTTAGTGGTGGTAGATGATTATTCAAGATATACATGGACAATCTTCATGTGCAAAAAGAAGGAAACTTTGCAAAAGTTGCCACAATTGATGAAAAGAGTTCAAAATGAAAAGAGCTAAAACATTATAAAAATAAGGTCTAATAGAGGAACTGAGTTTGTCAATGGAATAATGACTCAGTACAGTGTTGAAAATGGTATTGCTCATGAGTTATCTACAGCAAGAACTCCACAGCAGAATGGAGTAGCTGAAAGAAGGAATATAACTCTCAAAGAAGCTGCAAGGACCATGTTAGCTGAAGTTGGATTGCCTAAGAGATTTTGGGCTGAAGCCATCAACACTACATGCTATACTCAAAATAGATGCATGATAAACAGGCAATTGATCAAGACTCCCTATGAGATATGGACAGGGAGAGAGCCAAATGTTGCATATTTTAGATAATTTGGATGTAAATGCTTCATCTACAACAATGGCAAGGATAATCTAAAGGCTTTTGATGCTAAAGCTGATGAAGGTATCTTTTTGGGATACTCAGCTGAGAGCAAAGCCTATAGAGTCTTGAACAAGAGGACTATGGTCACAAAGAATCTATTCATGTGGTTTTTGATGAACCTAATGTGAATGGAGAAGACATTGAAGAGTTAGGCGATAAGTTTGAATCACCCAACCGTGCGAAAGAGTCCTTATGTTGAGGCGTATAAGAGTAATCAACCAAGATGAAGATGAGATAGCTGAATCTCAAAGACAATCGGAAAATCTACAAACAATGGTGATGAAAGAGCTACTCAAGACAACACAAAAGCGAGACAAATTTGAACCCAACCGATTTGCTTCAACCTTGATGTGAGATGGTTGAGAGACCATCCACCGAGCTAGTTATTGGAGATGTTAGAGATGGTGTAAGAACCAGATCCGAGCTCGGAAGAAACAATGTTCACTTGTTTTATTTCCCAAATAGACTCAAAAGATGTGTCTCAAGAATTGGATGACACACATTGGATTCAAGCCATGCAGGAAGAGTCAATCGGTTTGAAAGGAACAAAGTATGAGAATTGGTGTAGAGACCAACCCATCAGAATGTTATTGGCACAAAATGGGTTTTCAGAAACAAGATGAATGAGGAAGGATCTGTGGTAAGAAACAAAGCAAGATTGGTAGCCAAAGGGTATTGCCAAGAAGAGGGAATAGATTTTGATGAAACTTTTGCTCCTGTTGCAAGATTAGAAGCAATAAGGATGTTTCTTGCCTATGCTGCACACAAGAACTTCACTGTATATCAAATGGATGTGAAAAGTGCATTCTTAAATGGACTGTTGGAGGAAGAAGTCTATGTTGAACAACCTCCAGTTTTTTAGCAAAAGACCATTGGTGATAAGGTGTACAAGCTCAAGAAAGCATTATATGGATTGAAACAGGCACCAAGAGCATGGTATGATACATTGTCTCAATTTCTAACTAATAATGGATTCACCAAAGGCAAAGTGGACAGAACACTCTTCAGAATTCAATATGGAGAGAGTATACTGCTTGTTCAAATATATGTGGATGACATCATTTTTGGATCCACAAATAAAGAGCTGTGTGATTAGTTCTCAAATCTCATGCAAGGCAAATTTGAAATGAGCATGATGGGAGACCTGACTTTCTTCATAGGACTTCAAGTTAAGCAATTGAAGGATGGAACATTCATAAGTCAAACAAAGTACACCAGAGATTTAATGAAGAAATTTTGTATGGAAGAGAAGTCTTCTGTGAAAATACCAACGAACACATCAGTCAAGATGGACATGGATGCAGATGGTAAAGCTGTAGATCAAACAAGATATAGAGCACTTATTGGATCAATGCTCTATTTAACACCCAGCAGACCAGACATCACCTTTGCAGTAGGTGTATGTGCAAGATTTCAATATGCACCAAAGGAGAGCCACATGACTGCAACTAAGAAAATCCTAAGATATTTGAAGGGATGCTAGGAAGTTGGATTATGGTATCCAAAGAAAGGCGGATTCAAGCTTATTGGTTACTCAGACTCAGACTATGCTGGATGTAGAGTTGACAGAAAAAGTAATTCATGTACATGTCAAATGCTTGGAAATACGTTAGTTTCCTGGTTTAGTAAGAAGCAAAACTCAATAGCCACATCCACAAACAAGCGAGAATACATAGTCAAAGGCGCTTGTTATGCCCAAGTCTTATGGATGAGACAACAGCTGAGAGATTATGAAATTGAAGAAAAAGAAATTCCAATTATGTGTGATAACACTAGTGCTATTGTAATCACTCAGAATCCTGTATTGCATTCAAGAACAAAGCACATTGATGTCAGATATCATTTTATAAGAGATCATGTTGAAAAGAAAGACATCACCTTGGAATACATCTCAACCGATAAGCGATTTAGACATATTCACCAAGCCCTTATGTGAATCAAGATTTGAAGAGTTTAAGCATGAGCTAGGGTTAATTGAGCTGAGTTAACACTCAGAAGACTCAATCAAAAGAAATGGAAGATAAAAAGTGAGAATTAAACAAGTTTTTCACATCAGCCAAGTGAAACAGCCATATCGGAAAGTCAGTTGTATCGAGTTAGGTGACAACTGAGTCACTTAATGAAAAGAGAGAAGAAGTTAAGTCATTTTTTAGATAAGCTGAGTCATTTATGAGCTAAGTGACAAAAACACAATCATTTTTAATGAGCGGGAATGTTTTTAAGGATGACGTCAGCGTAATAATGACGGGTACAGTCAAAAGCTGCACAGTAAACATATGATTGGATATAAATGCTGCCGCATTAAATGTGAGGAATTAAATACGGTTATATGTGCTAAATCTGAGTCATTGATCTTGATTAAATTTCAAAAATCAAAGACATGTCCTTTCATAACCCTTATATATTCATTTTTCCAGTTCTCTCTCTTTCACTCGGAAACTGTTCATCTTCAAGTTAAAGAAAGCAAGCCATTTTTCTCTCTCGAAAACCCTAAGTGTCCTCCAACCAGTTCTTCAAGTTTTAATCGGTAAAAATTCCTAAAAATGGCACCGAAGTTTGATTTCGTCAAGTTATCGAAGCAAATCCACTCAGGATTGTCCGTGGATTTTAAAGGCATGTTGAAGCATGGTTCAGATGAAACCCTAGTGAAGAAAATTGCAGAAATGTTGGAAAAGTCCGGTGTTAAGGCTTTTCTGACTTTGGAGTATTCGCACACCTACCTTGAAGAGGTGGCGCAGTTCTACGTCAATGTGGAAGTGCAGGATGAAGGAATCAAGTCCTTTGTCCACCGCAAGGACATTATGATAATAGCTAAGGACCTTGCGGAGCACTGTTTGTTGCCGTCTGAGGGCATGAATGAGAAAACGAAGCTGATGTTGACTTGGCTGCTGCATGGAAAGAGGTAGCCAAACCAGAGTGTGCTGCTAAGGTGGTCTACACAACTGAGAAGAAATAACTGAAGGACGACTATCACAAGTTGATGGATGTTGTGTCTAAGTGTGTAGATATGAAGTTTGGCAGCTTCAACCAGCTGTCAAAGAATAAGCTGATCATCATGGTTGTGATCATGCAGAGCAAGAAAGTCAACTGGGTGGAGATCGTGTACAGCAGACTCTACCAGAACGTTGTAAATAAATCATTCAAGGAAAATGGAAGTGAAGGGCATTCCCCTTCGACATGGAAAACCTTTCCATGTCAATAAGAAGATGTTTAGGGTGAATCTCTTAGGAGCCCAGAAGAGAGCCCACGCGAAGAGGGCGGATACAAGTGAGGGGGAATCAGCTGAACCCGAGGACACAACTGTTACCTCTCTTTCTAAGAAGAAAGTTGCCCCTGCAGCTGCGAAGAAGAAGTCTGCCCCTGCAGCAAAGATAAAGGACGCACCTGCCCCTGCAGCTGAGTCACCTGCCCATGCAGTCGTGTCTTCTGCCCCTGCAACCGAGGCTGAGAAGGAAGCCCAAATCCCTTCTCCAGCCATACGGAAAAAGAGGACTGCTAAATCAAGGAAGGCAGCTCCCTCTAAGAAGGATGCCCCGACCCCCGCCGCCAGAGAATCAGAAGAAGAAACAGAACCAGAAATTCCTCTGGTTAAGACCAAAAGAAGAAGAATCTTCAAACTTTCAAAGCGTGAACAGATAGCTGAATCTGCCACTCAGCTGGAGCAAACACCAGAGACTGCTGAAGCTCAGGAAGTGCAGTCTCCTGAAGTAATAGATGAAACTGCCAAGTCTGCTGAGGGTGATCAGCAGAGGCCTACAGAAGACTTAGTTGTGCAGAGGACAGCTGAGGACAACATAGCAACTGAGACAACTGAACTTCTAGTTGAAAAAGTTATCTCTCCACCTACTACAGACGTTGCTGAAAGGTGAAAAGCAGCGGAGCATCTTGCCTTCCATCCCAGAAAAGAAAAGACAAGAAGAAGATGATGATGATGATGTCATCATGTATTCTCCTATATACCAAGACATTCAGCTACGTCTACGTGAATGGAGGGTGTGGAAGCTAAGCCACTCAAGGGTGCAGTTGGAACGCCCTGAGTTTATCAAAGAAGAGGAAGAATTGCTGCAATTTCTTGGAGTCACCACTGTGCTTCAGGCCCTTGATGAATATAACTGCCTGAATATTCTTCAAATCTTCAAGGAGAAGGATCATGCCAAAGCAGCCTAGGAAGCAGAAGCTCACGAGAAAGCCAAGATATGCCCGCTTACTAGAACACTAGAACACACTCACCCTCATCTGGATGTGTTCTCAGAGAGTGATGAAGACATGGATCCCGTTGCTGCAACAGGAAAGTCAGATTTGTAGCAAGCTCTTAGGGAATCCAGAATAATGCATGAGCAACACATGTCGGAAGGACAAGGAGAGTCGTCTCAATCTCTCCTGCAAATTGACCCATTAGGAGTGGTGCGTGATTACCACATACATCGGCTGCCGCACCCACGCCCCCGTGCTATCGGAAGATGGGTACAAGGGAATTGGCAATGAGACCCAGGAATTTGGGCACCCAAACCCAACCCCTCATCAAGGTGTTTTACCACCCGCCCGGCGGCCGAGCACTCAACGGAAGTAGCAGCGAGTCTGGATAAGAGTGACCCCATCATCAATCACTCAGCTGGTGTGCCAGCTGAGGGGGAAACTCACTCCACTACAGCAAGGTCGGAGGATGCTACAGATGACTCTATATTGAAGAAAGGTGGCGAAGTGGAAACCGAGAAAGAACCATAGCAGATTGACATTGACGAAGCTCGGACAGTTGAGTCTGTCCCAGCTGAAGTGTCAGCTGCTTTGAAGGCTGATGACACTGTTGTTGCAGCCGAGGCATAGGATGGAAATGCCCCAGGAGTTAACACTCTGGGCACTGAAAACACAATCCAAGGGGTTGAGAATCCTATGGATGCCACTAATGAAGACCCTAAGATAGCTGCGACTGTCGAAGGGAATGTCGAAGGCCTCGCTGCAGTTGAGACTGCTGGAGGTGTTGAAGGCCCAAGGGAAGTTGAGACCTCCCTTGGTAAAGCTCAAGAGGTTCAGAACATCCCTCATGTTTATAGTGCTGAATCTGAGAAGGAGATTAGTGCACTTCATGACTCCTAGGAAAATCCTGACATATCATTTCTGGGGTCCGAAGATGAAGCTGAGTCCACACCCGTTGCACCTCAAAAGAACCCAGCTGAGGATGTTCTCCAGCAGACTAGTCAGCCGAGTTACAAAGTTACAAAGTCAAAACATTCAACTTCAATGATGAACCAAGCCCCCAGGTTTCATCATCATCCGATGACGCTGATGTTGCAGCCGAGGACCCGGTATTTCACTTAGAAAAATCTACTGAGGCCGACGAAGCTGTTAAGACAGCTGAGGCTCAGTCAGTTGGACAACCTACTTAACAAGGCCCAGCTGTACCCGAGTCATCTACGTAGGCTCCCACAGTTGCGCAGTACCAACTCCACCAGAACATCACAGCATAGACTCGCACATTCAATCCTTTATGTGTGAGATAATGCTTTTGAGCAAGTTTTTCCCTTTTCAATCGAAATTTGCGAGCTAGAGGAAGATACCACTAAAGAGCAAAGACCGATTCACCATTCGAGAAGATCCTATAATCCCTCTGACTCTATTGTGCCAAAGAAACTTTGATTTCGATGTGAATGGCCAAGAATGAATCGCGTGTGACAAATGAGATCCGTGAAGTCTTCAAGAAGATCCGTGAAGAGATTGAGAAGATTGAACGGCACCAGCCTCACTAGATTTACTCCTGGACAATAGAGATGCCACCCTCACAAAGAGATTTGAGAGGGATAGTGGTAATGATCAGGGAATGGACTCAACAGCAGAGTGCAATGCGATATGAGCAACTTCGCTATTTCAAAGCATTGTACAATAAGATGCTTGTTTGGAGTGCTGACAATGCTGATATGAAGCAGAGGATGTAGGCGTATATTGAGAGATTGCATGCCTCCCACACAACAGAAATGGAGCTCCTGTATGAATTCCAACGAAAAGAAATTTTGCATCTTGAGGAGACCATGAATGCGAAATTCAACCTTCTCATGGCTGAAATGAAACTGGTGGCAGCCGAGTCAAAAGCCACTCGTTCGTTTCAAATTTGACGGCTATGCCGCAGCCAGACTCAAGCGAACTCAGCTCTCAACAGACTCGACTTCATGCTCGCAGGCATGTTCCCTGGGGTTCCTCTCTCCTTTGACGATGCCAAAAAGGGTAAAGATGAGTACCTAAGGAATCTGAAAGAAGAAACAGCAGATGAGAAGAAGAAGGGAAAGGCAGCTGAGGGGGAACATTCGAAGGACCTGACTTTAATGATTGCTGAAACCCCTCAGCAGGGACATGTGACAGCCTCAATCATCAGCAAACTTCCAGTGACTCTGTCTATCGAACACTCTGTTGTGCCAATTTCAGAGAAAAGGAAGATCATAGAAGCAGGGATGGTAGAGTTTGATAGAAAGACGGATGCCCGCATTGAAGAAGTGTTGAAACATTACGGCGGCATTCTGGCAGGGAAAGATCAAGATGCTATTCCAGATGACAGATCCGAGCCAAGATTAGTTGAAAAATCCAAGACGTTCGAATCCAAAGGCTATTTACAGAAGATGTTTGTACCCCAAGCCTGGGATCTGTACTGGGAGAAGGGTCTTAAATTGTGCGAAGAAGTTGATAAGCGGCCATCACTACCGCCACCATTCAGTTGGTAAGCAGAAGACTCATGTACAGTATACACCCAGAGGAGGAGGAAGAAGTGGTGGAGGAAGAGGTTTTCGACCTAGACCACTACCCAAATATATCGAATATGTAGATCCTGGAAAGAAGGGAAGGATCTACTGGGTTGGGTATGATGAAGTAGCTAATCTGGAAGTGGCCAGGAAGAATGCTGAATACGTGAAAAGACGGGAAGAGGAAAACAGAAGGCAATCAGAGCAATGGCTCGAAACAAAGCGCAGGGATGATGTTGCGAAAAGAGCTTATGAAAAGAAAAAAGCAGCTGAAGAAGAAATAAAAAGAAAGAGAGTTGTTGATGACAGAGCTGAAGAGGAAAGAAGGAGGCAGCGAAGGCGATGAAGTGTTGTTGCGAACCCTTCATGTATTTTACTCTTGTAAATATATTTTTGTGTAAGTCATCTGTATATTCAGTAAAGTGTTTTGTAATTTCTCTCTTTGTATTTGTATCCTAGCATAGATGTTTGTAATTTGCTTAGATATGAGTATGCTCTGATACACTTTGTAAACGGCTGTGTATAGGACAAGAATGTTATGATCAATAAAATGATTGATTCTACGCATACATTCTTTGTTACTGCTTTGTCTATATGTATCTTTGCTGTTTACATGTTGCTTAATGTTTTTAAGTTTTGGCATCATCAAAAAGGGGGAATTGTTGGGAAATTTATTTTATAGATTTTGATGAATACCATGTAAAACTTAAACTAGAAAGTCGGCACCCTCTTTTCCTTGTAATTTTCATTGTAATAGATAGGGCTGGAAAAGTCAAGTCAAGTCAAGCTATGCCAGAAATACAAGAAGTTAATCAAGACGAAGTGAAGAATCCGGCTGTGGAACAATTGAGTACGGCCAAGAAGGAAGATCAAGAACTTGATCAAGATGTATCGGTTGAGGAACAAATTGTGTGAAGTGTCGACAAAAGTCATCTCAAGAAGCCAAGTCACAAGTTGAAAGTGACAGTTGAGTCTTCAAATGATTGGAGCAGACTCAAGTCACCTGGGGAAATAGGCAGCAGCCAAGAGAAGTCAACTGAAAGGAATCCGTTGCACAGAAGTCAAGAAAATTACTTAAATAAGTAATACTTCCATGCTGCCAGGTCTTAAAGTGCTCGTCCCAAAAGCGTGCAAAAGGAATAAACTAATGGGAAGCACTGCACCTCGTGTAAGAACCTGAAAAGCTGAACATTCATTTAATACGAGGAAAGGTCTACATCTCAAGATTGAACACCAAGAAAAGACAAGCCAACGAACCCTAGTGTCTTTTGAAAATCAGCCTATCTCTTCAACGGGCAGATTTTTGAAAGTTCACTATAAAAGGCTGAGGAAATCCATTGAGAAAAGGTTACCTTGCACACCGAGAAATCAAACATTATTCAAGCTATTAACCTGCAAATATTCTCAAAGATATTCAAGCAAATCCTCAAGCTTGAAACTCGAAGGAAATCAATCCAACACAAAGCTGTGAAGGAAAGACAACTTCAAACTGTTGAAAAGGAAACTTTTGAAGAATCAAAAAGGGTCTATTTCCCAAGGAGGATTATCGAAAGGTTCAAGGTCGAACCAGCATCAAGTTATTGGAGGGCTTCATGATCAAATCCAAGAGCTTGAAAAAGTGAGCTTAAGTAGCAAGGCAGCTGCCCTGTGAAGAAGCTGAGTCGGACAAGAAACCAACTGTGTGACCAAGGCTGTCTCTAGACTGTTCACCACTTTGTAAACGGATCGGTTACTTAGTGGATTCCTCCAGGAGTTGAAGAAGAGAGGATTAGAAGAATTACCCCATCTTCGAACCTCTATAAAAATCAACTGTGTCATTTATTTTTCAGCACATTTACATTTCTGCATATCTATTTTATATATGTTGATAAACTTATTTGCTATCCAAACTGATTAATAACCAAGTGCTAAAATCAAGTGTTAAAATACGTTTAAAACAAATCAAAGGGTGTTAAGTCTTCCGCTGATAAAACCAACATAGCCAAGTTAAGTTCCAGGTTAAGCAATTGAGTTATTCTATCAACAGCTCTATCGAGTCTGTTGAGTAGCTAACTCTACTGAATAACCAACTTAGATGTCCCTCAATGACTTAGTTGTTTGTGTTAACTCTGTAATTTCTTTAAAAGGACTAAATCACAAATTTGGTAAGGTTTATTCAACCCCCGCTTCTAAACCTTACTCACACCCCTTGGGACCTACAAGGTAAATTACCCAACACATGATTTGGAATTAGCAGCAATAGTGTTCACTTTGAAAAATTGGCGACATTATCTATATGGTGCCGAATTTACTGTTTTTACTTATCATAAGAGTCTCAAATATTTATTCTTGCAGAAAGACCTGAATTTGAGACAAAGAAGAAGGATTGAGTTAATTGAGGGCTATCATTTTGACATACAATATCTTCCTGGCAAAGCGAATGTCATGGCAGATGCTTTAAGTAGAAAAACGTATGTTGCCAGATTGATGATACGAGAATGGAAGTCTTTAGAGGAACTAAGTTATTGGAATCCTAAGAAAGTTGGAATTCAACTCTTATGTGCCAACTTGTCTGTGAAATAAGATTTGTTGACTGAGATTCTATTATCACAACAGAGAGATCATAAATTTGGGCAATTTAAAAATAAAATGATACAAAGAAGGAAATCCGATTTTAAGTTAGGGGATGATGACATTTTGCGATTTAAAAATCTTCTTTGCATACCCCATGATGAGGACTTGAAACTTAAGATATTAGCATAAGCTCATCAAATGTATACAAGTAGCCAAGTTTGTTGCTAAGTGTTTAAATTGTTAACGAGTAAAGGTTGAACATCAGAGACAATCAGGATTGTTGCAACCATTGGCCATTCCTGAGTGGAAATGGGAAAAGATTACCATGGATTTTGTTATAGATTTGCCGAGAACACGAAACGGGCATGATGCCATCTGGGTAGTAGTGGATCGTTTGACAAAATCGGCGCATTTTCTACATATCAGAAAAACAGATAATATACATAGATTAGCTCAAATATATATAAGAGAAATTATCAGACTTCATGGAGTTCCTGAGGATATTGTATCTGATAGAGATCCCAGATTTGTCTCCAGATTTTGGAAAAGTTTACACGAAGGATTAGGAACAAAGTTAAGTTTTAGTACTGTTGCACATCCTGAGATGAATGGACTATCCGAGAGAACTATCCAAACTCTAGAAGATATGTTAAGAGCATGTGCATTGGATTTTAAGGGTAATTGGGATTCCCACCTGTTTGATAAATGATTTTATCATGATTTTGATGATTTTGTTTTTATACCAAAACAATGTTTTTAAAGGTTGTCCAAATACTCCTAAATGATTTAAAATGGTTTTAATATTTTCCGGAGTATTTCTACAAGTTTATTTTCGATATAAATTGGACAACACTTTTGATGATTTTGTGTTAATGTGTTTTTACACCAAAACGATGGTTCTAAAATATTGTCCTAATACTCCCGATCGGTCTAAAATATTTTTACTATTTTTTGGAGTATTTCTTGAAGTTTATTTTCGATATAAAATTGGACAATACTTTTGTTTTGAGGCCAATCGGTCGCCTCTATAGGCATCCCGTGCACTGAAAATTGTGAAAAATAGTGAATAAGCTATTTGGTTTGAAAAAAGGGTGGTTGACGGTCAACGGGGTGGTAGACCGGTGTGGTCGACCGGTCGACCGGCGTCGACCGGTCGCGATCGACCGGTCGACCGGCGGGTGACCGTACTGGGAGCATTTTCTCAAAACGTAACTTTCGACTCGTTTTTGGTTCTCGCTCGACCGGCTGGACATAGGGTCGACCGGTCGGACCCCCCGTCGACCGGTCGCCCTGTGTAAATGTGTTTTCTCATTTTCTAACGTCTATTTGTGCGCGACCGGTCGCCCTAAAGTTTGACAGCAAAATTCTAACCGTTGTGCAGCAGACAACTTTTCCCTAAATTGTGGGATTGATTTCTAACAGCTTTTTTCTTCAATTGTCTTGCAATTTTTTACAGAATTCATGTCCCCAAGAGGAGCCGATCATGTACAAGACATCTTCTATAAATAGAGGAAGAATTGAAGCAACACAACAAGAGAGAAAACTACAACACAACAAGATACACTCAAGAATACATTTGTTCTTACATTGTCTTATTTCTTGTTGTAATTTGCCTAGCTATTCACTTTCACATTCTTGAGGTCTAGGCTATTCTTGATTACACTTGCACTCTATTGTATTATCAATTATCGAGTTGCAATCTTGAATTTGTGGTCGTCATTCAAACACAAGATATCCTTGTGAGTGTTCTTGTGGTAAGAACACACTTGGGTGATCTAGGTGATAGGTGTAAGAAGATTGTGGTAATCTTCTTGTTGAGGTGTTGAAGAGTGTGGTGCTCTTCAAGGGTGAAGATTGTGGTAATCTTCACAAGGTGCCGTTTGGAGATTGTGGTAATCTTCAAGTGAGATTGTGGTAATCTCAAAGGTGGTGTTGAAGAAGAGTGTGGTGCTCTTCAAGGTGTTGGTGTAAGATTTTGTTGTAATAATTTTGGTAATTATTAATAAAATCTTTTTCTCTTTTCGAAATCCATCCCGGATATACTGGGGTGGTAGAGGATTAGGCCCTAGGTGGGTTGAACCTCTTTAAATCGACGTGTGTTGTTTACATTCCGCACATTTGTTATTATCTTTGAGCATTCGGTTGGAAAAAGAGGGCGAAATCGAAAAGATGGAGATAATCTATTCACCCCCCCCTAGATTATCGTAGCCGCTTGGACTTACAAGTGGTATCAAAGCCAAACTCTTTGGCAAGCTCGTTTCACATCGCGAGTGAAGAGAAACGATCGACGGCTACGAACGAAGCTCATCTATCCGGCACCTCCACCACCAAGCCACCTCGGTTTGATTCCAAAAATTTTATAGTTTGGAAAGAAAGAATGGAATGCTATTTACAAGGTTGCGGGTTCGATATTTGGAACACCGTCATCAATGGAGAATCCATTCCGATGAAAGATACACCACACACCTCAAAAGGCTTCAAAAAGCTCAATGATGAAGAGAAGAAAATCATCTCCTTAAATGGTAAAGCTCTTAATATTTTACATTGTTCACTTACCACTTTGGAATTTGATCATGTTGTAGGTATTCGGTCGGCACATGAAGTATGGCAAAAATTAGAAGCCATCTATGAAGTATATGCAAATGAAAGGAGCAACTCAAAAGCATCTACTTCACAAATGGACACAACATCAAATTCAACAACATGGTATAAGCCTTCTACAACCTCCCATGATGAACAAGTTGAACAATGCCTCATGGGCATCGAAGAAGAAAACGAGGTAAGTTCTAAACCCTCTACTTCTTATGACAATGAATTGCAAAATGAATATAGTGACTTGCAAAATGATTATGATGAGCTACAAGATGAATTCCAAAACTTACTTGTTAAATACAAAAATTTGAAAAAGGAATTCATTGTTTTAAAGAATGATAAGGATAGTTTATTTACTTCCTATGAATCACTATCATGTGCTCACACCACCACTCTTGACAAGGTTAGAAACCTTGAGAAAGAAAATAGTACTCTTGTTGAGGATATAAATTGCTTGAAAAATGATTTATCTAAATCCAACTTGAGTACCGATAAGATGACCAATATTGTTGATTGTTGTGATAATTCAAACTAGAACTTGATCATAAGCCTAAGGGTGTCAATCACATGAAAAGGAATCAAGTCTCTAAGCACGTTGGTCATTATGCTCCTAGAATTATTACATGCTTTTATTGCGGTAAAAAGGGTCATACGGTAAATACTTGTCGGGCTAGAAATAGCTCCAATTATTGTTGGAGACCTAAAAGTCTCAAGACTAATCCCAAAGGACCCAAACACATAAGGGTACCACAAAACAATGTCATATTAGGTACCCTAAAATAATGATCGTAGAAAATTTATACCGCTAAGAAGACATCAAATGACCGTTTCATTTGATCAAAGAAGGAGAAACTATTTTCGACAAAGCCAATTTCAAGAAGAGGGTATAATCAAAAATGGGAAGAACACAATCCTTGAAATGGCAAAGACATCATCAACAAGATGATTTTCAAAGAAGAAGAGACTTTCAACAATGGGAAAGCAACAAACCTTGGAAATGGTGCAATCAAAGAAGTCATCATCAACAAAGTGACTTCTCAAGGGGAAGATATCATCAACAATGGGAACGACACAACCCATGGAAATGGCGTAATTGGTAACGTATCTCCCTATTTGAATATGCATTTTATTTTGTTGTTATGCATGCTTTTATTTGTGTCTTAATTGCAAAATGAGTTTTCAAATATTTATTTTTTAATTAAGGTCTTCAATATATACTTGTGCTTTTAAAATATTTTTAAAAGAAGACCTTATATGATGTTTTTAAAACTCTTGTGCATTTTTGTAGACTAAGGTGTGTTATCATCTTTTATGGATTTTTATGGCATGAGCTTACTTGTGATATCTCTTAGCCTACACTTTTATCATTATGATTTGTGCTAGATATGTTTTAAGAATTGTGTAGGATTTACATATTTTCACAAATGGCCATTTACGTTATTATTTGTCAAGAAAGGCATAAATTATCGAGGTACGTTTACTTGTGTTAATTTTACTCTTATAGACTCGATATATGTATTGCCATGTGCCTATGCGCTTGTTTTTTATAGTATTTCATACAAGTGCCATTAAGAGGATTTTTAGATTTTTTGAAAGGCACTATTCGATATTTGATTGCACATATTTGCCGTATCAACTCTTGTTCAAATACTTTTTTAAATAAGGTCTCAACTATATGCTTTTCGGATTTTCAAATTTCAAAAGAGACCTTTTGTAGCTTTCTTAAGCTTATTTGAACTTGCATGATTTATTAGACTCTTGATGATCTTCTAAATGCATAGTATGTGTTTATTGCTTCATGGTCTATATATATAGTGTCTATTCCTACTATGCTCTTATGCAAGATATTTTTGTGATTGATGATTGAGGCATGTTTTTACACTTGGACTATTTTTTCTTGCTTATATAAGCGATGCCGTAATGAGTTTGTTAAGGTGTGTAGATGAGAAATGAAGAACTCCAAATATTAGTTACCTCAAAATATTTGGATGTAAATGTTCTATTATGAACACCTTAGATCAATTGGATGGCCTATGATGATAGTGATGAAGAAGACAAAAAGGGTATTCCGAACAAACTCGATGACCAAGGCAACATTGGTCGAACTAAGGCGAGGTTAGTAGCTCGAAGGTATTTTCAAGAAGAAGGTAATTAATTTTGTTGTAACATTTGCACTCATAGCACATTTAGTAGCTATTTGCATTTTACTTGCCCATTCTTGTTTTAAAGAAAATTTCAAGCTTTACCAAATGGATGTTAAATCCAACTTTCTAAACGGTTTTATTCAAATATAAGTCTATCGAGTCTAAAATTTTAGGCCAAATGATTCTTTGTACAATTGATAGACTTAGCTATTTTTGTAAAATGATTTTACAAAAGGTAAAGTTGATACTACACTTCTTGTTTTGAAAAAGGGCAAGGTTGTTTACTTGTGCAAATTTTTGTTGATAATGGTGCTACTAATGAATATTTGTGCAAGATATGTTTTTCTAAGTTGATACTAGGTGAGCTTGAGATGAGAATGATGGGGGAGCTCAATTTCTTGCTTGGACTACAAATTATTCAATGCCAAGAAGATGGTTATATAAGAACTCTTGAAGGAGTTAAGCATTGAAGGAAGAAGAACCATCTCAACCTCTATGGCTAAAGATTGACAAAGGTTGAGAAAGGCATATCGGCCGACAAACAAATTCGAGGTATGTTTTCTTGTATTATTCCTATAGACTCGACATTCCATATGCCTTATGTCTATATGCTCGACTTCAAAAACTATCCCAACGAATCTCATTAAAGTGCTATTAAAAGAAATTTTCAAATATTTGAAAGGCACTTCTTCGTATGACTTGTTGTATCCAAAGATTTAAAACGTTCTTATTTTTTTTGGGATAACAAGTTTGGTATCTATTATACGGTTATTCGTATTCAAAATTTGGTTCGTCATAATCGAACTAAACATATTGAGATTCGATATATTTTTTAAGGGATTGTGATTTTTAACAAAAACTTGAGATGTGTTTAATTCCGTCTCAAGGATAACTCGCGGACTTTTTGATCGTTAACCGCCGAGTATTTTACCTCATTTCGAGCTTGATTATGACATAATGTATATTGAATGAGGTCTACGTTTGCATTTTGCACGTTTTTAAAACTTAGGGGCGAAAAATCGGATTTTTGGTTGAAAATTCGGATTTTGGAAAAACTAACATGCAGTGGGCTGAAAAGATTGAGGGCAACCGTCGCCCTCAACGCCGACCGGCCGCCCCCCCGACCGTCGCCCTGGACAATTTCTTGGTTAAAAATGGTTCTGTTTCACAGACTTAGCCATTTTGGCTCTTTTGGTTCATTTTTCGTCCCCTTTGCAATTTGCACACACATTTCACTTCAAATGTGTTTTAATGCATGAATTATATATTTTGGGGATTATCTAGCTCGAGTATCATCATCATTGCTCGTCTTTACCGATAGAATGGTAAGAATTTCACTCTTTTAACTCAATTGGGTTGAATCCTTGAGTTTGTGATTTATATGTATTTTTCTTGATGCAATTCATATATTTTTGTGATGAGCTTATTGATTATTGATGAGTGACTTTTGTTAAAATTGCATTTGGTGATGAAAAACTTGGCTTGATTTCATTTACAAGGGCTATATATATCTTTCTCAATTTTTGACGCCCGCCAAGTGTTCGATAAAACATTTCAATGAAAAATTCATCACCTACATGATTCTCTCGATTTCAAAAGTCTTATACATTTATAGAGATCATGTTTTGCTTATCAAATGAGTTTTCATAAACCTCTACAAGTCGTATGATTCGACTTTTCCCCTATTTGGTTTATAAGCTTCAATGCTCAAATAGCTCGATACATCGGTTTAGTTGTGCTCTTTGATATGAATATATGATGTATTTATCGTGCTAACATTCTTTTTGATGATTCCAAAGGGGGAGAAATAGGTTATAAGCTCTTTAGCTCAAAGAAGCTAAGAAAAGCTTAACGAAAAGAAGCTATAAGTTGCGGCTATTGAAAGTCATGTTGTGGCTATTGAAAATCATAAGTTGTGGATCATATTTTGTCCACTCTTGGTATATTGTGGTTGTATATGTTTCTTAGTCCATTAGTTGTAGTATGGACCTATATATGTTTCTAACGATGTCTCTTTGACAGGGGGAGCTTTTAAGTTTTGATACTTAAGCTCAATATTGAAAAGCTAATCCTTTAGCTTTTGATTAAGTTGCTTCTATATAACTCTTGTTGTGCATGTTGATAGGGGGAGCATTTGCTATATGTGTTTGAATATCTCTACTCCCATCATTGTGATTATATTGCGTGGAATGTTGTCGCACAACGGAAAGTTCCTTTTTACCGGTAAAAATGTTTTGTTTTCAAAATCGACCTCGTTAAAATAGTTTTGGTTTGTAATCATCAAAAAGGGGGAGATTGTTTGATAAATGATTTTATCATGATTTTGATGATTTTGTTTTTATACCAAAACAATGTTTTTAAAGGTTGTCCAAATACTCCTAAATGATTTAAAATGGTTTTAATATTTTCCGGAGTATTTCTACAAGTTTATTTTCGATATAAATTGGACAACACTTTTGATGATTTTGTGTTAATGTGTTTTTACACCAAAACAATGGTTCTAAAATATTGTCCTAATACTCCCGATCGGTCTAAAATATTTTTACTATTTTTTGGAGTATTTCTTGAAGTTTATTTTCGATATAAAATTGGACAATACTTTTGTTTTGAGGCCAATCGGTCGCCCTATAGGGCATCCCGTACCTGAAAATTGTGAAAAATAGTGAATAAGCTATTTGCTGAAAAAAGGGGTGGTTGACCGGTCAACAGGGTGGTGGTAGACCGGTGTGTGGTCGACGATCGATCAAGGCGTCGACCGACGCGGTCGACGGTCGACCGGCGGTGACCGTACACAGGAGCATTTTCTCAAAAGCGAACTTTCTCGGACTCGTTTTTGGTTCTCGCTCGACCATTGGACATAGGTCGACCGTCGGACCCCGTCGACCGGTCGCCTGTGTAAATGTGTTTTCTCATTTTCTAACGTCTATTTGTGCGCGGACACGTCGCCTCAAGTTTTGACAAAAATTCTAACCGTTGTCAACGGCACAGACGGCTTTTCCCTAAATTGTGGGATTGATTTCTAACACTATTTTCTTCAATTGTCTTGCAATTTTTTACAGAATTCATGTCCCCAAGAGGAGCCTATCATGTACAAGACATCTTCTATAAATAGAGGAAGAATTGAAGCAACACAACAAGATACACTCAAGAATACATTTGTTCTTACATTGTCTTATTTCTTGTTGTAATTTGCCTAGCTATTCACTTTCACATTCTTGAGGTCTAGGCTATTCTTGATTACACTTGCACTCTATTGTATTATCAATTATCGAGTTGTAATCTTGAATTTGTGGTCGTCATTCAAACACAAGATATCCTTGTGAGTGTTCTTGTGGTAAGAACACACTTGGGTGATCTAGGTGATAGGTGTAAGAAGATTGTGGTAATCTTCTTGTTGAGGTGTTGAAGAGTGTGGTGCTCTTCAAGGGTGAAGATTGTGGTAATCTTCACAAGGTGCCGTTGGAGATTGTGGTAATCTTCAAGTGAGATTGTGGTAATCTCAAAGGTGGTGTTGAAGAAGAGTGTGGTGCTCTTCAAGGTGTTGGTGTAAGATTTTGTTGTAATAATTTTGGTAATTATTAATAAAATCTTTTTCTCTTTTTCGAAATCCATCCCTGATATCTTTGGGGTGGTAGAGGATTAGGCCCTAGGGGTTGAACCTCTTTAAATCGACGTGTGTTGTTTACATTCCGCACATTTGTTATTATCTTTGAGCATTCGGTTGGAAAAAGAGGGCGAAATCGAAAAGATGGAGATAATCTATTCCCCCCCTCTAGATTATTGTAGCCGCTGGACTTACACCACCTTCCTTTAGCAGAATTTGCCTATAACAATAGTTATCAAGAAACTATTGGGGATAGCAACATATGAAGCATTATATGGAAGGAAGTGTAAATGACCAGTCCATTGGGAGATAGATGATCAATGACTCCAAAAAAGAAGAGAGAATCAAGAGATGTGGTACAAAGGATAGACTTGATCCATGAAGCAATGGAAAAGGTGAGAATTATTAAAAAAAGAATTCGAAAAGCACAAAGTCGCTAGAAAGGCTATGCAGATCTCCGAAGAAAAGAATTAGAATTTAAGGCTGGAGATGAAGTATTTTTGTGATTATCACCAAGAAAAGGGTTAATTCAACCAAAGAAATGGGGGAAATTAAATCCGAGATATATCGGGCCTTATAAAATATTGGAAAGAATTGAAAATTTAGCATATCATTTGGAACTTATACAAGCATTAGGAGGAATGCATGATGTATTTCATGTTTCTTGCCTAAAGAAATATAATCCAGATCCAGAGCGCATCATAACTGATGAAATTTTAAAAATAACTGAAGATCTATCTTATACAGAGCGACCTCTGTGGATTATTGATAGAAAAATCCGAGAATTGAGAAATAAATGTATACCATTGGTTAAAGTGGTATGGCAGAAGCATTATAAACCAGAAGATGTCACTTGAGAGACTGAAGAAGAAATGAGAAAGAATTATCCAGAGTTATTCTAGAAGGAATTTGGAGGACCAAATTCTTTTAAGGAGGGGGAAAAATATGAGACCCAAACTCGGAGATCATTGTGATTACATCTAGAATAATTATATTGTGGTTTGAACTCACGCTACGACTCTATGCAGTATAAATATATTTTGCGTCATTTGGTTTTATTTGTGATACTTCTAGTCGATTAAGTAGAATTCATGATATATTATTTTTATGAATAGAATATAGTTAGCATCTCGATTATATTAGAGGCGATAGTGATTCTTCTAGAAGACCCTAACCCAATACTTGATACTCATTGTTCGAGTTATTATTATTTTTTTCCACTCGGAAGAATCTAAACACTACTCATTTTATCTATTTATTTGTATTATTCAATTTTGTCCTAGACTTATTATTATTACTAATATAGTAAAACCTCATAATTATGGTTTCTTATTTTATTAAAATGCAATTAGCCACTATTCTTGATTCTTAAAAAGTTCTTCATTGTTTTATCTTGATGGCCGAAACTTTTAGGATGGAACTTGATATTTAAAAACATCATTCATTTAATTGGACCCGAAATCCAGCCAACACTTTTCAATAATTGGAGATTAAGTTACATTTTCACCACATATTTTGTCTAGCAAAGATGAAGCAACTATTTTTGACTTTTCAACTCCAATTCTCCATTCTTATCTTCACCACATGACCGACTTTAGGTAGACTTGGGGATAAATATTTCTACACCTCCTCATTTGAAGACAAGATAAATTGGTTAGGAATTAAAAAAAAAAAGATGACAAAAACATCTTTATCTCTTTCTCTCTTTGTCGAAAACCCAACATGCAAAAGCAACAAGTTCCTTCAACTTTTATACCATAAAAACTCTTGAATCATCCTAGTAAATCCACCGTCCTAGTGAGACTAAGAAGAGAAAAGTCATTGCTTGAAGGACCGAGAGCTTGAAACTGGAAAAGAAAGAAGCTTAACTTCAACTTGGTCATGACCTTAAACTTTAGAGGTTTATTTTGGAGGATGTTTATGATTTAATTTGATGATTATGACCTTAAACTTTAGGTTCATCGTGATATTATAGGGGTTGTTTTGGAAGTGGAATTGAAGTAAGAAATTTCAAGTCTTCTTGTAGAGGTGGGTAAATTTCTTGAAACAAAATTCAATTATGGGTTGTTTGTATTTAATTCTTTTAAAAAAATAGTTATGGTGCATGAAACTAGTTTATATTCATGTGTATTTATTAATTGGATTTTGTTGTTTGTGAATTTTATGAATTATAATCTAATGTTGAATTTAATGGGAAAAGTGAGTCTAAATTGTAATAATCAAAAAATTAAAGGACTAAATTGAAATTTTCAAATTTTGGACTGTGGTACCTAACTAAAATTTTGGTACTGAATTGAATGGATTCTTAATTATTTAGAATAAATTTTGATGACAACAAAAAGCTTGGAGGCTATAATAAAGTTCTAAAAAAAATGAGGACTAAAATAAAATTTTAAGACGTGTGGATATAGAATCAAATCGGACTTAGAGGTGGTGGACGATTATCATAAGTGGCCATGGTTAAAATTTGTGAATTTTATAAGTAGGTTTGGACTAGTTTTACAATAAAAACAAAAAATGATGTTAAAATATAATTTGCTAAACTAAAGGACTGATTTACAAATAGAGAAGAAAAAACTAAAACTGTAACATGATAATACTATATTTATAGATTAATTAAGTCAGTTATATAAAAAAAACAAAGAAGAAAAGAAAAACTGAATTGTCAATTAAGGCAATTTAGAGTAAGTTACAAATACTAGAATTTAAAGGATTTCTTTTTAACCAAATTTTGAATAGCAAAATCCGAAATTTGGTCATTTTAAGTAGAGGTTGAATTGAAATTTTAATTTGATGATAAGAAATTCTAAATATTCTAATTTTATGAGTTACCTAATTAATCATTCGACTAAATTCCATGTCAATTAATATTTACTATATGCGATATAAACTGATGTTGTATCCTTGACTATTTGCTTCGGCCTATGACCCATTTTAAATTGTTAGGTGTGCTATTATGCTTGATTTGAGCATATGTGCCATTATCGAATGGATTGAATTGCCAAATTTGGTGTAATTAATCACTTAATGTGAACTTCTATATTGGTGAATTAGGCCCTAGTGAGGTGGGGAGTAGTCGTACCTAGATTGAGTAGGTCGCCTACGGTCTTTGTGTGCTCTCCCTAGTCGTAACCTACCACTGAAGGACGGAGTATCCAACAGATGAAGTGAGTCGTAGTATGGGTATATTCCGAAGTATGACGATCTATGGCTTTTAACCCACAACTAAAGCGACGCTAAGCCTAGTGGGGAAGAAATAAGGTAGTTTATAGCTTTGGCCAATATTGATCTGGGAAGTTTAAGGGAGAATGTCATAGCGGTTGCCCGATCAACACTATTATGACCATTAGTGTTCTTCAAATCCGTATTATCAACACGTGTGCGATGGTAAGTGATAATTGTGCACACTCCGGTAAGACTAAATGAGAAGGTTATTAAACGTGATGTTGATAATATTGTGAACAAGATGAATATATATTTATCTGCACGTAACTGGTAAAATTGCTCCTTGTGTTTTTCTTACATAAATTAATTCACATAAGTAATTATTCATTTTATAAATACGACCCATGGGTTTTACCCAGCTTTCAGATAGATAATATTTCAATGCATGAATATGCCCACATCCCCACCCATTGAGCTCGTTTAACTCACCCCACATTTTCAAATATTTTCAGGGGTGATAGACGATGCAGAGGAAACAAGCAGTGAATATTAGAGTCAAAGTTGATCGCGGATTTCTTCTGGGATATTTCGCAAGACATGTAATAGATTTAGGCTATTTTGGACTCAAATACTTAGTGTGGTTTTGTAACTTAAGAATTTGTTAGTTAGGATATTTTGGTTTTAAGTTTGTTTGTCTAGACTTGTTTGTGTAATAATATCGTGTTGTAAGTCTCTCGTGGATGTTAGTATGGATTTAGTATTAAATATTGACCTTATAGAGTTGTACTGCGCGGATTTTATGATGGAAATTAGGGCGTGACAATACACCAACTATTATCATATTTTCATAATATCGTTGTTTTGAATTGCTTCATATGGATCTTATGGGTCCAATTAAAGTTGAAAATATTGGTGGAAGGAAATATTCTTTTGATTTTTGATGATATTTCACGTTTTAATTTAGTCTCTTTTTTTACGTGAGACATCTGAAACATTTGAGTCATTTAAAAGTTGGCATATAAATGTCTACAATTTGTATGGTCTAATCATTGCTAGGATTTGGTCAGATCATGGTACAGAATCTGAGAACTCTTCTTTCTCATCTTTCCGTGATAGAAAATAGTTTTTTCATGAGTTTTCCGCACCTAAAACCCCACAACAAAATAGAGTGACAGAAAGAAAAAATTGTACATTAAAAGAGATTGTACATTTTATGTTAAGTTCAAAAAAACTCTCTAAGAGATTTGGGCAGAAGCGTTGAACACTGCTTACCACATTGTCAATCGTGTGTATTTGAGGCCAGAAAGTTCAATGACCCCTTATGAAATACTTTTAGGAAAGAAGTCAAACCTCAAATACGTTCATGTCTTTGGCTATATTTGTAATGATCAAGATAATCTTGTCAAATGACTCTAAAAATGACAAAAGTCTTTTCTTAGACTACTCTTCCAATAGCCATGCATATCAGATTTATAACCTTCGGACAATAATGATAATGAAATTTTTAATTTGTATTCGATGATCTTTCTAGTCTTCCATAAAACATGGAAGAAGAGAACTTTGATTATTTGATGGAAATGTCATGGGCTCAACAGTCACAGTATGTGCCAGATATTGTACTGAATGATACAGCATGTACAAGCACATTTTCGCAGCATGAATTGACTATTGTTACAGATGTCGTAAAAGATGTTGTCCCCAATGTCATAACATCTGATAGCACATTTGGATCTGAAGTGAATGGAACTATTTTTTACCCTCATAGTGATGCAAACTTGGAAGAACTTGATTCCATCACCAATGAAAGGTAAATTCAAAAGATTCATCTAATCTCTCAAGTCATAGGTGATGTATCTGAAGGCATAAGAACTAGAAGGAAAGAATGGTTAAACTATCGAGATATCATAAGACTGGTTTGTTTGTCTTCCTCTTGTTCTATGATAAGAACTTCTTGTTGTGTCACTACGTATGAGCCTAAAAATGTGTTTGATGCTTTGAAAGGATTTTAACTATTTATTGTGATAACTTAAGTACGATTGATATTTTAAAAAATCATGTCCAACATTCTCATACAAAACAAATAGATTTTAGAAATTATTTTATTTTAGATTTAGTTGAGAAAAATATAATTCGCACTGGTATATTGCAACTGAAAATCAGCTTGCCGACATCTTCACCAAAACTTTGGATTTTGAGAGGTTTATCAACTTTAGAAAATTTCTTGGTTTGTGCGCCATCCTAAACATCGCACGCAGCGATGCGCGAGCCACATGGTATGTGACGGGGCCCCTGGCCCTCCCAACCCATCCCCAACTTATTTTGTTCATGTATTTGTTTGCATAATTATATTTATGGCCCATTCATTTTTTTATTGTTATTTTTTGAATTGAATATTTAAGTTTTACAATAATTTTATATATGATTACATTTATTAATTAGTCTCTCTTTCCTAGCCATTTTTTGGCAATTTTATTTTTCCATCTTTTGCTTTCTTTTCTGCTCTATTTCTTTATTGTTATTTAATCTCTTATTTCTTGTCTTAACATATTATTTTGTTTAGTTTGCAGTAGAACTTACATAAGTATCACTTTTTACACTAAAACTATCACTTTTCACACAAAAAATATCACGATCACACGTCATTTCATGTCTCACGGTCTCACACCGTCTCACAAGAAACATGCTGGTTTGAGATTTTTAATTAGAAAATTCATTTCATTTGGGAGGATAGAGAGAGTCAGAAGAAAATTCTTTTGGGAATAAAGAGCAGTTGTAAGGAGGAAAATTAAGCTACCTTTTCCAGAAATTACATATTAACCCACCCAGATTTCTAGTTGTTTTCAAAACAGTCCTATGATTTAAACAATTGACCGATTTAACCCCATTTATTCTAGAAAATTTCATTTTTGTTCTTTCAGTTTTCCAAATCCTTCAAAACAATTCATTGACTCTATTTCTTGGAGAATCTACCACTATTTTAGTTCAAGCTCCATTCTTCATTTCATTTAATTCTCCAAATCCTAATTTCCCTTAAATTCATTTATTAAGTTAAATTATTTTTCATATATAGAAAATGAGTATTTCAAGCTCATGCATTTGCATTTTTCAAGTTCACAAACTGCAAATGATGGTGGAGCTCAATTTCCTGCTTGGACTACAAATTATTCAATGCCAAGAAGATGGTTATATTTCAAAAGAACTCTTGAAGGAGTTAAGCATTGAAGAAAGAAGAACCATCTCAACCTCTATGGCTAAAGATTGACAAAGGTTGAGAAAGGCATATCGGCCGACAAACAAATTCGAGGTATGTTTTCTTGTATTATTTCTATAGACTCGACATTCCATATGCCTTATGTCTATATGCTCGACTTCAAAAACTATCTCAACGAATCTCATTAAAGTGCCGTTAAAAGAAATTTTCAAATATTTGAAAGGCACTTCTTCTTATGACTTGTTGTATCCAAAGTCTTAAAACGCTCTTATTTTCGGGATAACAAGTTCGGTGATAATAATTTTTCAAAATATGGTTCGTCATAATCAAACTAAACATATTGAGATTCAATATCTTTTTCTAAGGGATTGCATGTTTAACAAAAACTTGAGATGTGTTTAAATCGGTCTCAAGGATAACTCACGGACTTTTTAATCGTTAACCGCCGAGTTTTTACCTCATTTCAAGCTTAATTATGACACAATGTATATTGAATGAGGTTTACATTTTCATTTTGCACGTTTTTAAAACTTAGGGGCAAAAAATCGGATTTTTGATTGAAAATTCGGATTTTGAAAAACCTGGCAAGATAGTGGGCTGATGGGGTTGAGGGCAACCGGTCGCCCTAAGCCATTTTCTGGATAAAATGTGTTATGTCCTCAGCATTCTTATTATCACAAGTTTTCTTCTATATTTCGTCCCCTTTGCAAATTTCACACACATTTCACTTCAAATGTGTTTTGTTTCATAAAAATCATATTTTGGGGATTATCTAGCTCGATTATCATCATCATTGCTCGTCTTTACCGACCGAATGGTAAGAATTTCACTCTCTTTAGCTCAATTGGGTTGAACCCTTGAGAACTTGGTTTAAATGTCTATTTCTTGATGCAAATTATATATATTTGTGATGAGCTTATTGATTGTTGATAAATGATATTTATTAAATTGCATTTGGTGATGACAAACTTGGCTTGATTTCATTTACAAGGGCTATATATATATTTTTCAATTTTTTACGCCCGCCAAGTGTTCGATAAAACGTTTCAATGAAAAATTCATCACCTACATGATTCTCTCGATTTCAAAAGTCTTATATATTTATAGAGATCATGTTTTTCTGATCAAATGATCTTTCATAAGCTTCTACAAGTCGTATGATTCGACTCTTCCCTCATATTTGGTTTAAAAGCTTCAATGTTCAAATAGCTCGATACATCGGTTTACTTGCGCACTTTGATATGAATATATGATTTATTTATCGTGCTAACATTCTTTTTGATGATTCCAAAGGGGGAGAAACAGGTTATAAGCTCTTTAGCTCAAAGAAGCTAAGATAAGCTTAACGAAAAGAAGCTATAAGCTATGGTTTCATAAAGCCATAAGTTGTGGATCATATTTAGTTCACTTGGTGTTTTATGGTTGTGTATGATTCTTGGTCCATTGGTTGTAGTATGGACTAATATATGTCTCTAACGATGTCTCTTTGACAGGGGGAGCTTTTAAGTTTTGATACTTAAGCTCAATATTGAAAAGCTAAGCCTTTAACTTTTGATTTAGTTGCTTCTTTATAACTCTTGTTGTGCATGTTGATAGGGGGAGTATTTGTAATATGTGGTTTAATATCTCAACTCCCATCCTTGTGTTAATATTGCGCGAAATGTTGTCACTCTCAACGGATATTGATTTTTTACCGGAAAACTTGTTTTGTTTTCAAAATCGCCTCTCAAAATTGTTTTGTTTTCAAAATTGGCCTTGTTGAATTGTATTGGTTTGTAATCATCAAAAAGGGGGAGATTGTTTGATAAATGGTTTTATCATGATTTTGATGATTTTGTTTTTACACCAAAACAATGTTTTTTAAAGGTTGTCCAAATACTCCTAAATGATTTAAAAATGGTTTTAATATTTTCCGGAGTATTTCTTCAAGTCTATTTTTGACAAAATTGGACAACGCATTTAATGTTTTTGTGTCAATGTGTTTTTACATCCAAACTATGCTTCTAAATATTGTCCTAATACTCCCGATCGGCCTAAAATGTTTTTACTATTTTTCGGAGTATTTCTCGGAGATTATTTTCGATAAAATATTGGACAACACTTTGGTTTTGAGGCCAACCGGTCGCCCTATAGGGCAACCCGTACCTGAGGAGTACGTTGAAACAAAAATGAGACTGAGGCGTTATATTACAGGTCGGCCGGCGCCTGAGGGGTCGGCCGTGCGTCGACCGACGCCCCCCCATCGACCTGACACAAGATAATGTGTTTCTTCTGTTCTTCAAAACATGAAGGTCGACCAGCTAGTGGTGTTGTCGACCGGTCGAGCACCCCCTCGACCGGTCGCCGCCCGTGTTTTTTGCTAAAGCGATTTCAAACTCCTATTTCTCGCGACCGGTCATCTAAGTTTGACAAAGAAAATTCGAATCGTTGTGCAACAGACGACTTTTCCTTAATTTGTGGGATTGATTTCTAACAGCTATAATCTTGATTTTAATTGCAATTTTTTGTAGATATCAGATTCCAAGAGGAGCCTATCAAGTATCAATCATCTCCTATATATAGAGGAAGATTTGAAGCACAACAAAAAGAGAGAACAACACAACACAACAAGATATACTCAAGCAAACACTTGGTCTTTCATTGTTATTATTCTTGTTGTAATTTGCCTAACTTATCACTTTCACTTCCTTGAGGTCTAGGCTATTCTTGATTACACTTGCACTCAATTGTATAATTCATTATCGAGTTGTAATCTTGAATTTTTGGGTTATCATTCAACACAAGATATCCTTGTGAGTGTTCTTGTGGTAAGAACACACTTGGGTGATCTAGGTGTTAGGTGTAAGAAGATTGTGGTAATCTTCTTGTTGAGGTGTTGAAGAATTTGGTATTCTTCAAGATTGAAGATTGTGGTAATCTTCACAAGGTGCCGTTGGAGATTGTGGTAATCTTCAAGAGAGATTGTGGTAATCTCAAAGGTGGTGTTGAAGAAGAGTGTGGTACTCTTCAAGGTGTTGTAAGTTGGTGTTGTATTAATTTTGGTAATTAATAAAATCTTTTTTTTTTTGAAATCCATCCCGGATATACTGGGGTGGTAGAGGATTAGGCCCTAGGTGGGTTGAACCTCTATAAATCGACGTGTGTTGTTTACATTCCACACCTTTACTATTGTCTTTGAGCATTCGGTTCGAAAAAGAGGGCGAAATTGAAAATATGGAGATAATCTATTCACCCCCCCTCTAGATTATCGTAGCCGCTTGGACTTACAGTGAGTTCAGGGTAGCTATGGAGGATGTACGATGGAATTTGGGGGATGATCTGGATAAAGTTTGATTGAGACGCCTAAAATGGTGACCAGGGAGTGCGCGCGTGCACCGCGTGTCTTGGGTGTTGTAGTTGATTGCCTTCCTCCCAGGGTAGCTGGAGTTGCTTTTCTTATGATGGCTGGAGCTGTTTTGGGTCCTGGTTTCTTCCAGCAAATGTCTTCCTTCATTAAGGTTGCTGTGGAAGAGGCCGTGAGTAGCCAGATGAGAGAATTTGTCCAGCCTGTGGTGATAAAGGCGCAGACTGGTCCGATGCATGATATGAGGCCTCCCCCGACTGGGGGAAACGGGGACGAAGAGCGCCAGTGTTGGAGGAAGAGAGTACCTCTGCGGCCTTTACTCAAACGGCCACGGAGATGAATATGGACTGGAGCGAGAAGATAGAAAATCTGCATAGGGAGGTGAGAGAGCTAAAGAAAAAGGTGTCTGAAAGTGGCTCAGGCCGATCAAGGAGGTGTACTCCTTTCTTAGAGGAGATTATGGATGATGAACTCCCTCCTCGTATCGAGCGCGGAGTTTTGACTATGATAGCACCACTGACCCATGGAATCACCTGTGCCGTTTTGAGAATGCTGTGGTGCTCCACAGGTTCTCCGATGGGGTGATGTGTTGGGTGTTTCTGAACACGCTGACCAAATTAGCGCAACAATGGTTTAGTCAGTTGTTGCCAAATTAGATCAGGAGTTTTGACGAATTCAGTTCTATGTTCTTGCACCAGTTTACCAGTTGTAGGAGGTACCACAAAACCCCGCTGACTTTATTCAGCATCAAATAAAGAGATAATGAGGGGCTGAGGAGTTACATTCAGAGGTTTATGAAGGCAAAGCTATAGATGCCCTCAGCGATTCAAGATATATTGGTTAATGCTCTTGCCCAGGGCTTGAAGGATGGGGATTTCTTTAAATCCCTAGTGATAGAGCCGGTGTGCACATTCGACGTACTCCTGGCAAGAGCTGAAAAATACATTAATCTGGAGAAGGCTAGGAAAACGAAGTGTGAAGAAGGGGACAAAAGGAAGGAGAGAAAGGATGATAGGGATGAAAGAGATCCAAGTAAGAAGCCTAGCCTCCCTAAACCTGACCTGATGGGGGGAAGGCCTAGGTATGAGAAGTATACACCCCTGGTGGCCCCCCAGGGGAATGTTTTCATGGAAATTGAACGCCATTCAGACCTAAGGTGGCTGAAAACTTATGCTGAGATGCCCAGGAAGGAGAAGTACAAAGAGTTTTGCAGGTTCCACAATGAGTATGGGCACACTACGGATCAGCGCACCCATTTGAAAGATGAGATAGAGAGGTTGATCCAGGCGGGTCATTTGAAGGAGTTTGTGTACGTGGATAAGAGGAGTCCTAAGGTTAATTACCAGAGAGGTCATAATAATTACCAGCAGAGGCAGGAACCCAAGAAGAGAGCAGAAGAGAAAAGGGATCTCCCCCCTTCCGCGGCGGCAATACAGATGGTGATAGGGGGTCCGTCTGGTAGAGATTCACGACGGGCCAGGAAGAGCTACGTTAGTGCTGCTACTGTGGAGCGTGCTTAGGAGCGGATGAGAGTGGAGCAGGTGTCTGTGGGACCGAACATTCAATTTGGGCCCAAAGATAGCCGTGGCATTGCGACTCCGCATAGCGATGCCCTTGTTATCACAGCAACCATAGCGAATTGTGATGTTCAGAGAGTTTTTGTTGATACAGGTAGCTCCGCTGACATAATATTCTATGAATGCTATAGAAAGATGGATCTGCAGGTGGAGTTGGAGATGGTGGATACGACTCTAGTTGGTTTTGCTGGAGGTTCGATTCAGTCGTTGGGGATGTTACTTTACCCGTCTCTTTGGGCAAAGAACCATACATGAAGACTAGGATGATGCGATTTTTAGTGGTTCATGCACCATCATCATATAATGTGATGATCTGGAGACCTTCTCTTAATCTTTTCCAGGCTGTTGTTTTGGTGTATCATTTAAAGATCACATTCCTAGTGGATGATGAGGTTGGAGAAGTTGAGGAGATCGAAGACATGGAGAGGAAGTTGTACGTAGAGAGTCTCCAAATGGCAGAGAGAGTAGGAGCTCATGATGACGGTAAGGGCAAGGAGAAACTCATCAAATTAGATGAGGACCCGGTGGAGCATGTGATGCCAACTGAGGAGTTGCTGACCATAGAAGTTGGTTCCAGGCGACCCTAGCAAGGTCGCCAAGATTGGTGTCGCCTCAGGGAGGACCTGAGGGAGGAGCTGATTGAGTTTCTGAGGAGGAATGTAGATGTGTTTGCGTGGTTGGCAAAAGAGTTCGTTGGTATTGATCCTACCATAGCTGAGCACAGGTTGAATATAAACCCCTCGTACAGTCCTGTGAAGCAGAAGAAGAGGAATTTTGGCCCTAAGAAGGATGCGATTGTGCGCACTTAGGTACAGAACTTGTTGGAGGTGGGGCATGTCCATGAGATACAATTCCCGGAATGGTTGTCCAATTCAGTGTTGGTACTGAAACTCAGGATGATTGGAGGATGTGCATAGATTTCCGAGATTTGAATAAGGCATGCCCAAAGGATTACTACCCATTTCCGTGGATAGATCAACTTATTGATTCCACTTCGGGATGTGAGTTGCTCAGTATGATGGATGCTTCGCAGGGATACCATCAGATCAGACTAGCGGAGGAGGACCAAAAGCGGGTAAGTTTCATTACTTCTTTTGGTACCTTTTGCTATGTAGTTATGCCTTTTGGTTTGAAGGGGGCAACCTATCAGAGGTTGGTAGATAAAATGTTCCAGAGCCAGCTAGGGAGATATGGAGGTGTATGTTGACGATATGCTGGTGAAAAGTGTAAGGGCTGAGAGTCATACTAGAGACTTAGCAGAAACCTTCGATACATTGAGGAAATACCAGATGAAGATGAACCTAAAGAAGTGTGCATTTGGGGTCAGATGGGTAAATTCTTAGGTTATATGGTAACTGAAAAGGGGATAAAAGCCAATCCCGAGAAGGTGAGAGCCATTAGAGAGATGGCTCCACCTCGGGATGTGAAAGATGTGCAGAGCTTGACAGAAAAATTAGCTGCTTTGAACAGGTTTATCTCTCGCTCGGCGGAGCGAAGTTTGCCATTTTTCAAGGTGTTGAGGAATTCTAAGAAGTTTGCTTGGGATGAGGAATGTCAAGCGGCGTTTGAAGAGTTGAAAGATTATCTGGCTAAGTTATCCTTATTAACTAAACCAATTTCAGGGGAGCCCTTGTATTTGTACATTTCAGTGGGACAACCAGAGATTAGTACGGTGTTGCTGATGGAGGAAGGATCAGTATAGAAGCCGATATACTATGTTAGCAAAGTGTTGAGAAATGCAGAGCTTAGGTATGCTGAAATTGAGAAGGTTGGGTTGGCACTTGTAACGATGGAAAGAAGGTTGAGGCCATATTTTCTTTCGCATAAAATTGTTGTGAGGACTAATTTCCCCTTGAAAGCAGTATTGAGTAAACCGAAGGTCGTGGGTAGGCTGGTGAAATGGGCTATCGAGCTCAGCGAATATGATATAGAGTTCCAAAGCAGAACGACGATTAAGGCACAGGCTTTGGCGGATTTTCTCCAAGAATTGACAAAAGCCCCAAGTGAGGGAGGGGCATAGATTTTGTTTGTAGATGGTTTAGTGGCTAGTTCGGGATGTGGAGTTGGCATCGTGTTGATAAGTCCATAAGGGGTAGAAAGTGACTTTGCGGTAAGATTGGACTACAAGCTTTCCAATAATGAAGTTGAGTATGAGGCTTTTATTCGAGGGATTCGAATGGCCATAGAAGTGGGAGCAACGAGCATACTGGTCCATTTGGACTCGCAATTGGTTTATAAGCAAGTTATGGGAGAGTTTGAGGTTCGAGAAGAAATGATGAAAAAATATGTGAATGTGTATAAGGCATTGGAGAAGATGGTAGGCAAAGTACGGATCTGTCAAATACCTAAGGAGGAGAATACTCGGGCAAATTTTTTGGCAAAGATAGCCAGCTCCGTTGAATATGCTCCGAAGAGGAATATCACCTTGCTCAAAGCAAAGGTTTTCGCTCTAAGTCTTGAGGCCGGGGAATTGGAGGAAGAAGATGATTGGTTAATTCCCATCATGGCATATTTGAAGGAGGGCGCACTCCTGAAGGACAGGAAGGAAGCTTCTCGGGTAAAAATTCGTGCAACTCATTTTTGCATAGTTAGAGAAAAGTTGTATAAAAGAGGGTTTGGGATGTCGTTGCTGAGGTGTCTTGGTAAAACATAAGGAGAATATGTTCTGAGAGAAATACACGAGGGGTGTTGTGGAAACCATATGGGGGCCAGGATCCTGGTCAGGAAGGTCTTGAGAGTGGGGTACTTTTGGCAAAATCTAAAAAGTGAGGCTCAAAAGTTAGTGGAGGCTTTTGAAAAATGTCAAGTGCGTGCGCCGCTCATACATCAGCATGCCGAAGGGTTGATGACAATAAGTTCGGCCTATCCTTTCGCTAGATGGGGGATTGCTATTGTGGGACCATTCCCTCTAGCTTCATGACAACGGAAATTCCTTTTGGTGGCGATAGACTACTTCAGTAAATGGGTTGAGGCTGAAGCTCTGGCAAAGATAACCGAGGACACGATGATAAAGTTTATTTGGCAAAATATTTACTGCCGATTTGGGGTGCCAAGGGTCCTTGTTTCGGACAATGGAACACAGTTCAGTGGGGCTAGTATCAAGGCTTGGTGCGAGGAAATGAAAATAAATCAGCACTTCACGTTGGTAGCTCATCCGCAGGCTAATGAACAAGTGGAGGTGACTAATAGAATCTTGGTGCAAGGGCTCAAGACTAGGCTGGAAAGAGCTGGCGGAACGTGTGTGCAAGAGTTGAGCTTGGTATTATGGGCTTACAGAACAAACCCGAAGGAGGCTACGGGGGAAAGTCCATTTAGTTTGGCTTATGGGATGGATGCGGTGATACCGGCAGAAATTGGAATGGAGACTCATAGAATCCAAACATTTGAAGGGAAAGAGAATGAAATGTTAGCACGTGAAGCTGTGGATTTGATCAACGAGAAAGGGGAGATGGCCTTTTTACAGATGGAAAGGACAAGGGAGCGAATCAGGGCGGCACATAATAGTAAAGTGATGAAGAAAATTTTCCAAGTGGGAGATTTGGTCCTGAGGAGGGCCGATGCGAGTAAGAACAAGGGAAAGCTAGACCCGAAGTGGGCCTTCTAGACCCGAATTAGGAGGGCCCACTTCGGTGATCAAAGTTTTGGCTGGAGGAGCTTACGCGTTCGAGGAACTGAACGGGAAGACATTACCTTGGGCATGGAATATTAGAAACTTGAAGAAATACTATCCATAGAAATTTAGAAATTGATGTATGAAATGATGCAATTTCCTCTTTTGTGAAGTTCAATGAAAAGTGTTCTCTTATCTGAAATCCTGTTGAAAACTGTTTGCTACGTGTTTGGAGCTTGGCTCGAGCCAACACTCCAAACGCCATAAGCGCGATGGCCCAGAGGGCAAGTCAAGGTCGAGCTTGGACACTTGTCCTCAAATCGAAAAAACAATCAAGTGTTTGGAGCTTGGCTCGAGCCAACACTCCAAACACCTCGGGCGCAAGAGCCCATAGGGCAAGTCAAGCTTGAGCTTGGATAATTGTCCTCAAGTCAAAAAAAACAATCAAGTGTTTAGTGCTCGGCTCGAGCAAACAGTCCAAACACCTCGGACGCGAGAGCCCAGAGGGAAAGTTCGTCGCCTCAATTTGAAAAAATGATCAAACACTCCAAACACCTCGGGCGCGAGAGCCCAGAGGGCAAGTCAAGCTCGATCTTGGATACTTGTCCTCAAATTAAAAAAAATAATCAAGTGTTTGAGCTCGGCTCGAGCCAACACTCCAAACACCTCGGTGCAAGGGTCCATAGGGCAAGTTAAGCTCGAGCTTGGATAGTTGTATCTATGGGGGAGAGACTTCTCTCGGAGGAAGAATCCGATTCTGTAGCCTTGGCATCATGCAGCTCGAGATGGTTCTCCATAATTTGGGATGTATCTATTTCATCTGACCACCTAACTAGGTCGGTCAGGTAAGGGTCGGAATGGGTCGATGAAGAGGCCATTATTTAAAAGAAATAGGGAAAATTAAATAAGGAAAAGGAAAAGGGGAGTACCTAGAAAAAAGAGAACGGAAAAATGAGGAGATGGGAGGAGCACCGCCGGAGAGCTGGTCGGAAATCGCTTGGAGCCGCTGGAAATCGACTTAAGGGGGAAGAGCAAGAAGTGTTTGCAAGAAGTGAAATGGTCCCCCCCTTGGTTTTCCTTTTATAATGAAGAGTGAAATGGAAAGATGATCAGGTCCATTGATTCAAAATCCATCCAATGATTTAGAAGCGTCCTCGGGAAGGTGGAGGGACGTCTTGTTAGTTGAAAGGGCGTCCTTAACATAAAAGAGCGGGAAATGAATTAGGGTTGAGAAAACCCTAAAAAAGGTCTGATCAGTCCAAATAAATGTTGAGGGTTTTGAAACCTTAGTTTAGATCGTCTAGGCAAATTTCGAGGGCTTTGAAGCCCTAGTTTTAGATCACGAAGATAATTGATTGCGAAGGAATTAGCAAAACCTCGGGATAACTGTGATCTTGTAAGATCGATGTAGCTCGGGATTTATCGAACAGGTGAGAAGTTCAGAGGTCGGTCGAAATTATAACAAGACAATTATGTCCGAAGTAGGTGAATTACTTTGGGGCATAATTGGGGGGACTGATTGATGGGGACCTATTTAGACCGACCCGTTTATATGGGCTTGGTGAAAGGCGTGGGATAATAATGGAAGTCCAAGTTGGTAGAGCCCAACATGAAAGGTTAGGCCCGATCTCTAGAGAGGGACCAATTATGATGGCCAATGAGGTTGGGCCGACCTCTCGGTATGGGACCGACCTCTCATGGATGGGCCGACCTCTAGACATAGGTTTGGACTCTGAGTAAGGCTTGCGATCGGGCTGGAGTTAATGGTTTGGCGAAGCCCGAGCTCTAGGCCCAAAGGGCCGATGTCAGTGTGTTGGGCTCCAATCATGGGACAAACCTAAGGGCCTACCAATCTAAGTGGATTGGGCCCCTGAATGGGCAAACTTAAGGCCCTCCCGAGCTATTGGGCCTGGGAGGTGTGCGGCGCAATATGAATAATTAACCTAGGCATGTGTATTAATTAGGGTTTTAGTATGGCTTGATACGTACGCAACCCTAATTGTCAAACCTATAAATAGGATGCAATAAAGGTACACCTCTAGTTAGAATTCCAATACACGCACTTTTATATAATGTCCTACTTTACATATATTCTCTCTCTAGAGCAATCTGACTTGAGCGTAGGAGTGGGTACGCCGAAAAACTCTTTCGACCCCCCCTCTAATGGTGGTTTTACATGTCTTAGGTCAATCGCACATCAGAGCTTGGTTTTATTGGACGGCTGGCATTCCTAGACCGACCACATATATAATATCAATGTTATATAATAGTTTCCTTTTTTAAAAATGCATAACGACGCACTTAGGATTGTGGTAAACTTATTTGTTTCAACGCATGTTAAGAGCTATATGTTAGTAGTTAGAAAATGGACTTTTTAATAAGTTATTTCTCAAAAAGTCTCTAGTTCTAATGGATTGTTTGGATGAGTGACTTTTCCAAAAGTCCATATTAAATTAACCACCAAACATCTATTATTATTAAAATGGACTTTTAGATCTAAAAAATTATTTGAAAAATATTCCCAAATAAGCACTTTCACAAATGTTGTGTTGAATGGACTACGCTATTTTTATATATTTGACATGTATCATTAATGTTAAGAATAGAATAAGGATCACCATTGACATGTATCATTAATGTTAGGGATAATTACAAAAAACTCCCTAAAATTTGGGCTAATTACAAAAAATCTAGAGATATTTCAAAATTACAAAAAGCCCCTTCAAATTTGTATCTGTCTTAAATTTAAAGGGATAATTGTTAATATTTTAGAAATATCAGGGGGGAAATGTAAGATGAATCAAACCTCAAGCGGTTTTTTACAATTTTAAAAAATTTATGTTTGTTTTTTTTTTTTTTGTAATTTGTCCGAACCTAAAGAAGTTTTTTGTAATTAGCCATTAATGTTAAGATTAGAATAAGGATCACCACTTAACATATATCAATTAATGCTAAGAATAGAATAAGGATCAATAAGGATCACCACTTAAAATTAACAGAGAATTCAGTTTGTCAAGGAACTTACAAGAAGTGGGCTTTTTTAACAGATTATAACGTTTTTTTTTCATGTTACGGAAATGAACTGAAAAAAAAATGATTTATTTTTAAATTTGAGTGTTATATTAATTTTAATTTATTACTATAATATCTTGTAATATTGTAATTTATTTTTAAAAAATTCTAACAGTAGCTAAATAATTGTAAAATGTAGTTATAATAAGTTTCATAATTACATTTATTTATTTTACCTATTGGTATTTGATTGCTTTTGAAAATTTGGTCACAAATACAAAAAATAATTATTTCAATTAAAAAATATTGGCGGGTCTAGCGGGTTTTGGAGCGGGCGGGGTGTGTCCCGATTTGTTCAAACTCACCCCAAACTTGCCCATTGCCATCCCTACTATAATCTCATGAGTGAAATACAGTATATTATAAATAAAAGCAATTGAAAAAAATCACTTACTTATAATATTAATCCAATAAAATTATTATTTAAATATAACATTAAATAATACAGTTTATTATGTTAAAACAATACTTAATGATAACATTGCATCACACTACATGGATATATTATTATTTAAAAGGATATGTAATAGTGCAACAAACTCAAATGTGCAGATATGGGTGCTAAAGTTGTCTGGATTCCACCTGGCATGCAAAATTCGGTCATTTTAAATTTCAGAGTTGTCAGATGTTTTGCAGAAGTCGACCACATATTAGACGACTTCACCACATACAAGACGACTTCACCATATTAATTTAGTTTCAGGTACCCTATTTGTAGGGTTTGGTGACTCCGTAATGGAGCATCTTGGTTCCTACTAGGGTTAGGGTGACTCTCAACGCCCCCGGCTTTCATCTCCGTCTCCGATATCACTTCCCCACAGCTACTTCTATGCTTTTCCGTGCTCTTCTACCAAGCCCCCTCCCCATAATATCCACACATATGCCCCCATGATATTCTCTGGCATTATTCCCTCATGCCCTTGCATCCAGTCTGTGTCAGCTTTATTCCCCAAGACCAAGACAACACATGCCCCCCATGCCGTTATTCTCTCACAATAACACCTTTGAAATCAGTGTTTTAAGTTTTTTTCCACTTTGTTTACCTGTCTGTTTCACTTATCCTTATTCTAGGTTTTTTTTTCTAATGCAGTAACCTTGCAGGGCTTAAGCTTTAGTTTCATCTTTCGACTTTCTTCGTCCCTCGTTTGCCTCTTTTTTTCCTTGTGCCTCCTTTTGACTCTCAACACCCCATTTTTTTCCCTTCCTGATGAGTCTCAGGTCTCGGTTCTTTGTGTGAATCGATTTTGGTTGAGAGCTGCCTAATTTCCTGTTCGGTTTTTTTTTTCTTCTAACAGTGACTTCATTCATTGCAGGTTTCACTGTATTCCAAGATCGGTTTGGTGCGAGTATGGCAACGGATGGAAACAAATTATCAAATACGGAGGAGGAAGAAGAACCAATCATTATAGTGGGATCGGAAGAGGAAATTGACAAAAAATCTTCACTATGTCTCATAGGTAAAGTGGCAACGCAAAAATCCTTCAATGCTTTTGGACTATTGGAAACAATGAAAAAAGTATGGAAACCAACAAATGGAAGGACAGCGAGAGAAATCGAGTCAAATTTATTCTCTTTTCAATTCAACCATTGGAGGGGTGTTGATATGATTCTTTCGATGGAGGCATGGAGCCATGGCACTACGATAAAAATATTTTAGTGTTGAGGAGATTGGAAAGTGGTGCACAACCTTCCTCTCTAAATTTTGAGTTTTTACCCTTTTGGATCTGAGTTTACGATCTGCCAATGGTTGGACGACAACAATCAGTGTTGAAAGCAATTGGAAACCGATGTGGGCAATTTATCGAAGTTGACCCTAAATCTCTTGATGGAGTAGATCGAAGTGTTCGAATCAAGATCCTTTTGGACACTACGAAACCATTAAAGCGACGAACGAAAATAGCTATTGGTCAGGGACAACCCATTTGGATTCCGATAAAATACGAGCGATTACCATCCTTTTCTTACATATGTGGTTGTCTAGGACATACAAAAAGGGAATGTGAAGTTGTGGAGGATCGTGAAGAATTCATGGAGCTGGAAGACGACGAGCTTCCGTTTGGAGACGAATTAAGAGCATCACCGATGAAACATGCCCGTGTGTCGGTGGAAGGGACATCTAAATCTACTTGCATGAACCTAAGGAAACAACTATTCGTGGGACGAAAGGACGACTGGAGAACAGCTAGGAAAGGAGAAATATACGCGGACCAATACAAACCCACAAATAATACAAGAAGTGTCGGAGATTGCTTATAAATTGAATGAAGTGGGTGTCAAGGACAAGGCTCTAGTCAGTTCAAATCCTTCATCAACCTAAACCACACAAAATGACACAAACCAAACCACAAAAATCAAACTACCTATAGAACTACCCACCACAGAAACAAAAAATCAAGAAAACACAAATCTAAACCCATCTTCACCATTCCCTAAACCAACTGAACCCATAATATACCAAACTGAAACCACAATCACACCTATATCTTTAATCCTCCAACACGATTCCATAACTACAAATGAGAACCATCCACACATTACCACAATAGATAACCCTAGCCAAAACCACAACATAACCATAATCACAAATACCCAAGGCGAACACGACCACAACACTGACCCAAATCCCAAACCTCGTCTCCGAAAAGTCACAATAAACAAACGAGAATTACCCAGCACTGACAATGAAATAAATGGCCATACTAAGCTAATTAGAGACAAAAGAAAGGGAATGCGGAAATACTTAAGGATATGGCCACAAAAAAATATCGTCACTCCAAAGAAGGTTCAGTTCTAGAAAATACTTCAATGGCGGAGGCTGGATTCCAGCTCCGCCGATCGCCATGAGTCTCTTGAGCTGGAATTGTCGCGGGCTTGGGAACCAAGTGATAGTTCGAGCTTTAAGAAAGATCCTACATTCAGAGAAGCCGGGGATCGTGTTTTTGATGGAAACTAAATTGAATGATACTCGGATGTCCCAGCTGAATTCTTTACATTTTCATTTTAATGGTTGTTTCTCGGTAAATTGCGAAGGAGATCGTACTAATAAAAGAGGAGGATTATGTGTGTTGTGGAGGAACCCGTATACCCTTTCGCTTGTCTCTTTTTCACACCACCATCGCTTTAACGTGATGATAATGATACAAACCAAATTTGGTCACTAACATGTCTATATGGATGGGCGGATCGCGAAAAGACAAATGGCAAACATGGCAGCTACTAAGGAATTTAAACCCGGGTAATAATCAACCATGGTTATGCATGGGAGATTATAACGAAATTTTATGGATTCACGAGAAAATAGGAGGCAACACAAAACCTCTAAGCTGTATGGAAAAATTTTGAAATGCAGTCGAGGATTGTGAATTGTCGAATTTAGGTTTCTCGGGTTATCGATTCACTTGGACAAACGGCCAAGCATATGGGAATAACATTCAAGAGCGATTAGATCGAGCAATAGCAACAGAGAAGTGGCGTGATTTATTTCCAGGACATAGAGTGGAACACCTACCCCATTTTCACTCCGATCATAATCCTTTGATTGTCTACATGGATGGAGCTAATAGAGTTTTTATGCAGAATAGGAAACGGCATGGATACCTATTTCGTTTTGAAACCCGATGGGCAAAATACCAAAAATATGCAGAAATCATCCAGTCGTCATGGGCAGACAACTCAATACAGAAAAATCTGGGACAAAAAATTAAAGACTGCAGTGACGCCCTAAGACAATGGGATAGATAAAAGTTCGGAAGAACGGATCGATTCAAAAACCGCAAAAACGCCTTGAAGTACTCCAAACATGCAAATCAAACAACAGCCACGATTGAGGAGGAAAAATTAATTGAAGCAAAACTCGACGAACTTTACAAGATAGAGGAGATTTTTTGGCACCAACGATCAAGAGCCCTATGGATAAAAGCAGGATATCGAAATACAAGCTTCTTTCATAGAAAAGCTTCACAGTGGAGAAATCGAAATGATATTTTGCGACTAAAGCGAAATGTCGATGAGTGGGTTGAGGATGAAAAAATCATAGCGGGGTTGCTCATCGACTATTTTGAAAATTTGTTTACATCCGTTGCTAATACAGACACACAAAAGGTCTTGGAATCCATTGAACCAAAGGTCTCACCACAAATGAATGAATCACTCATGGAGCCATTTACTGAACAAGAAATATATCAAGCCCTCAAACAAATGCATCCACTCAAAGCCCCGGGACCTGACAGTATGTGCCCTTTATTTTTTCAAAAATATTGGCATATCATTTCCCCTGATTTTGTATCCTCCTGCTTAAATATCCTAATAATGCGGGAGACCCTAAGGTTTTTAATCACACCTTTATTGTTTTAATCCCAAAAATTAAACACCCTGAATCTCCTAAAAATTTTCGACCTATTAGCCTATGCAATGTAATTTTTAGGGCGATCACAGAAGCTATAGCTAATAGGTTGAAAACAGTCCTACCTGATATCATCTCAAAAAACCAAAGCGCTTTTGTTCCAGGGAGGTTAATCACGGACAACGCTATGGTGGCTTTTGAAATTTTCCACTCAATGAAAAATAAAGTGAGGGGAAAAAATGGATACTTCGCACTAAAACTAGATATGAGTAAAGCTTATGACCGAGTTGAATGGAATTTTCTCGAATCAATTTTGCATAAAATGGGTTTTGAAAAAATGTGGATTGATCTAGTGATGTGATGTGTGTGTTCGGTATCTTATTCGATTCTCTTTAACGGTACACCCACTAAGAGCTTTACTCCTAGTCGGGGGATCCATCAAGGGGACCCTCTCTCTCCTTATCTATTTCTTTTCTGTGCAGAAGGATTCTCAGCCCTATATAGGCAAGCGGAAGCAAAAGGGGATATTCAAGGAATTAATATTACAAAGCGGGCGCCATCAGTCTCACACCTATTATTTGCCGATGATAGTATACTCTTATTTCTAGCATCGAGAAGTGAAGTAGACAAGGTGAAAGAAATCTTACAAACCTATGAGAATGCCTTGGGTCAGAAAGTAAATTACGAGAAGTCCAAATTATCAAGCACCAAAAATGTGGATGATCATTTCATGGCAAAATGGGGGGACAAACTAGGAGTGAAACAAGTTGACCAACTTGGAAAGTACTTGGGAATACCGGCAATAATTGGGCGAAAAAAGAAAGAAATATTCCATACTATACAAGAAAGGGTGATGAGTAAGATGAAAGGATGGAAGAAAATTACACTATCTCAAGCCGGAAAGGAGATATTAATAAAATTAGTGATACAAGCAATTCCTACCTACCATGAGTTGTTTTCTTCTACCATCCACAACCTGTGAGGAATTGGAAAGGGCAGTCACTCGATTTTGGTGGGGGAATCAAAATGGTGTTCGAAAAACCCATTGGGTTAGTTGGGATTGTCTCGCGCAATCAAAATTCTCGGGAGGTATGGGTTTTCGCAAGATACAGATTTTTAATTTGGCATTATTAGCTAAGCAAGTATGGCGTTTAATATTAAATCCAAATTCGTTGGCCGCGTGCTTGCTAAAGGCCAAATATTTTCCTCGGGGCAACCTTATGAACGCAACATTGGGATACCAACCTAGTTTCTTATGGAGAAGTCTCTTAGCCGCACGCAAGGTGGTAGAGGACGGCATGGCATGGCAAGTGGGTAATGGAACAAACATTCGAATCCGACACGATAGATGGATAGGAATGTGAAGCCCCCAAAAGCCTTCGCAATGTGCGAGTGAAATAACAGACGAGTCAACTGTTTCAGACTTAATTGATTGGGAATCAAAAACTTGGAGGACTGAGATGATTAGGCGTAATTTCAACAAAAAAGAGGCGGATCAGATTGCATATTAGCCGACGGCTACCACCCGATAAAATGTTCTGGCGATACACGACAAATGGTCTATTTTCAGTTAAATCGGCTTACCAGGTGTGGAAAGCAAAATCAGAACAAGGTGCCACAAGTTGTGCATCCTCCAGTATAAATAATTCGGCTTGGAAAAAAATATGGCACCTTCGAATCCCTCCCAAAATGAAGCATTTCGTATGGCGGGCGTGTTTGGATGCATTAGCTACGAAAGAAAAAATATTACAAAGAGGTATGGAAACTGATCCGATTTGTGCTTTATGTGGTGAAAAAACTGAAAATTTAACCCATTTGATGCTCGAATGCTCGGAAACCAGACTTGTGTGGCAAAGATGTCCACTACGCATGTATAGCTCCATGAATCAATTTGCATCTTTCAAAAATCTTCTCTGGTGCAATATGGCCACACAACCATAAGATTTTGTTGAATATCTATGTATTGTAGCGTGGTGTATTTGGACGGCTCGAAACCAACATTATTTTGAACAGTGCAATTTGATGGACAAGGTGCTACGAAGAGCTCACGGCTTGTTTCTCGAATTATTTGAAGAATCCACAAAATCGAAAATATCCACAGATAATTCCAAAGATATAATAAAATGGATACCACCTCCAACAGGAAGTCTCAAGCTTAATTCAGATGGAGCTATATATGCAAACGGTACAATTGGACTCGGTTTTATTATCGAAATTCACAAGGAGGGGTCGTCTTGGCGGAGCTAAAAACTTAATCATGGAGAGCAAGAGTGTGATTGTTGAAAGTTTGGCACTTCTATTCGCAATTCAAGCAAAGATATGAGGCGGGTATTCAAGGGTTACACGTAGAAAGTGATTGCAAAGTGATGATCGATGGACTAAAAGGAAAAGAGATTCAAGACCCCCATGGAGACCTGTTGAGAGATGACATCCTTAACATGGCGGCATCAGTCAATTGTCTTAGTTTTAATTTTATTCGTAGAGATGCAAACAATGTGGCTCTTAGCCTAGCCCATTTCATTAAAATTCCTTGTACCGAGTTTGTTTGGACTGATAAGGTTCCTCAGGCTATTGAGGGTATCCTACATGGAGATGTACTTCCAACTTAATCAATGAAATTCTTTTCTTTGTCAATAAAAAGACGACTTCACCATATTTAAATTAAAAAAACAAACACCCTTCAAAAAAAATTAAAATTAAAAAAACAACACGCCAACTTTCTTTAAAGTCGGAGAGTTATGGCCCGACTTTTCTATTAAATAAATAAAGAGATTGTCTCTTGTAGGACCGTCTTACGGATCTTATTCCGTAAGATGGATCCTGAACCCGCCCGCCCGCCCGGCTCGGCCGGATCCAAATGATCCAGATCAACTTTATTAAAAAAAAAAATCTGCTTCACTCAATTCAGTCGGATCCTAAATCTAAGGAATACGCTGGCCCAAAACACCTGTACCCCAGCCCAATTCGCAACGCCGGCCCACACATTCACCCCAGCCCTAGTCGACGTGCCCTGCACTCAAGCCCTAGTCGATGCGGCCACAGCTCAAACCAGTCTCATCCTCCCCGCTTCTCCAACTCGAAATCTTCAATAAAATTTTTGCAATTTAACAGCAATTTCTTTAATAAAGAAGTAAAAGATGTTCAAAAATTGCATATTCTTTTGGAGTTCGACCTTCTTTGAGCTTCAAAAATCAAAAGTTCGATTTTCTATGAAATTTTCACCTTCTTGAAGCTCCAGTCCAGTTTGATTTTATATACATACAAAAGTTCTACCAAAAAGCATTACTTATTACTACATTGAACAACAAATATTGATTACAAAGACGACTTCTGCAATGGAGAATGAAGATGCAAATGATTTACTCATTCAGGAAGGTAATGCACTAAGTTTTGTTGCATGATCCATACCTTTTGCTGTAAAGGTGGTACTAATCAGTCAAATAATGATACTATTGAATTTCAATATGATACTTTTGCAATGAAAAGAGATACTATAACATTTTGGAATTTAACAGCTTATATTAACATATTCAAAAAAATTCACCTCTTATTTTTTATTTATTTCCTACTTATATGTGAAAAATTGGATTCGAGTTGTTGTTTCTAGTGATGAAGAAAGATAGAAGTCATTGGAGATGAAGATATAAATGATGTGGACACTCTTTTGACAGCAGTACGAGAACTAGTGGAGACAGTATTAGATATTAATGCAAAAGTATTACATTTTAATAAAAAGATATCATTTCTATTTTAACATGTACTTGTGTTTAATTGAAATGTTCACGTATCACATCAACGACATTGTTGATATATCCGTTCTCTAGTTGGGATTAAAAGGAAGACAAGAGATGATATGCATAAATTGTATTGCGATCACAATGCGAAACTAGGATTTAGTGTTCGCAAAGCAACAACTAGGACACAATCTGATGGAGTTGTGCTGGAGAAATACTTTGTCTGCTCTTGTGAGGGGTTTAAGATATCGGGAAATCTGAGAATAAATTCCAACAATGAAAAAAAGAAAAATTTTCACGTACAGGATGTAATGCTACAATGAGAGTGAAACTAAATGAAGGTCTTTATGAGGTTTTGAGTCATATTATAGAACACAATCATCCACTTACTAGGAAAGAGTGGAGCCACCTTCATCGCTCTGAAAGAAAAATTACAAGTGAAAAGGGCAAAGTCATAGAAGATATGGTTTCTTCCGGAATGAGACCAACAGATTCTTATAGGTATATGGCACATGAAGCAGGTGGCGATGAAAGTGTTGGGCACACTATCAAAGATCATCTAAATTTTGTAAATCGTTTGAAACTGAAAGAAATAGAAGGTGGGGATGCACAGACACTAGTGGAGGCTTTTGAAAAATGTCAAGTGCGTGCGCTGCTCATACATCAGCATGCCGAAGGGTTGATGACAATGAGTTCGGCCTATCCTTTCGCTAGATGGGGGATTGATATTGTGGGACCATTCCCTCTAGCTTCATGACAACGGAAATTCCTTTTGTTGGCGATAGACTACTTCAGTAAATGGGTTGAGGCTGAAGCTCTGGCAAAGATAACCGAGGACACGATGATGAAGTTTATTTGGCAAAATATTTACTGCCAATTTGGGGTGCCAAGGGTCCTTGTTTCGGACAATGGAACACTGTTCAGTGGGGCTAGTATCAAGGCTTGGTGCGAGGAAATGAAAATAAATCAGCACTTCACGTTGGTAGCTCATCCGCAGGCTAATGAACAAGTGGAGGTGACTAATAGAATCTTGGTGCAAGGGCTCAAGACTAGGCTGGAAAGAGCTGGCGGAACGTGTGTGCAAGAGTTGAGCTTGGTATTATGGGCTTACAGAACAAACCCGAAGGAGGCTACGGGGGAAAGTCCGTTTAGTTTGGCTTATGGGATGGATGCGGTGATACCGGCAGAAATTGGGATGGAGACTCATAGAATCCAAACATTTGAAGGGAAAGAGAATGAAATGTTAGCACGTGAAGCTCTGGATTTGATCAACGAGAAAGGGGAGATGGCCTTTTTACAGATGGAAAGGACAAGGGAGCGAATCAGGGCGGCACATAATAAATAGTAAAGTGATGAAGAAAAATTTCCAAGTGGGAGATCTGGTCCTGAGGAGGGCCGATGCGAGTAAGAACAAGGGAAAGCTAGACCCGAAGTGGGCCTTCTAGACCCGAATTGGGAGGGCCCACTTCGGTGATCAAAGTTTTGGCTGGAGGAGCTTACGCGTTCGAGGAACTGAACGGGAAGACATTACCTCGGGCATGGAATATTAGAAACTTGAAGAAATACTATCCATAGAAATTTAGAAATTGATGTATGAAATGATGCAATTTCCTCTTTTCTGAAGTTCAATGAAAAGTGCTCTCTTATCTGAAATCTTGTTGAAAACTGTTTGCTACGTGTTTGGAGCTTGGCTCGAGCCAACACTCCAAACGCTTTAAGCGCGATGGCCTAGAGGGCGAGTCAAGGTCGAGCTTGGACACTTGTCCTCAAATCGAAAAAACGATCAAGTGTTTGGAGCTTGGCTCGAGCCAACACTCCAAACACCTCGGGCGCAAGAGCCCATAGGGCAAGTCAAGCTTGAGCTTGGATATTTGTCCTCAAATCAAAAAAACAATCAAGTGTTTAGTGCTCGGCTCGAGCAAACAGTCCAAACACCTCGGACGCGAGAGCCCAGAGGGAAAGTCCGTCGCCTCAATTTGAAAAAATGATCAAACACTCCAAACACCTTGGGCGCGAGAGCCCAGAGGGCAAGTCAAGCTCGATCTTGGATATTTGTCCTCAAATTAAAAAAACAGTCAAGTGTTTGAGCTCGGCTCGAGCCAACACTCCAAACACCTCGGCGCAAGGGTCCATAGGGCAAGTCAAGCTCGAGCTTGGATAGTTGTATCTATGGGGGAGAGACTTCTCTCGGAGGAAGAATCTGATTCTGTAGCCTTGGCATCATGCAGCTCGAGATGGTTCTCCATAATTTGGGATGTATCTATTTCATCTGACCACCTAACTAGGTCGGTCAGGTAAGGGTCGGAATGGGTCGATGAAGAGGCCATTATTTAAAAGAAATAGGGAAAATTAAATAAGGAAAAGGAAGAGGGGAGTACCTAGAAAAAAGAGAACGGAAAAATGAGGAGATGGGAGGAGCACCGCCGGAGAGCTGGTCGGAAATCGCTTGGAGCCGCTGGAAATCGCCTTAAGGGGGAAGAGCAAGAAGTGTTTGCAAGAAGTGAAATGGTCCCCCCCCTTGGTTTTCCTTTTATAATGAAGAGTGAAATGGCAAGATGATCAGGTCCATTGATTCAAAATCCATCCAACGATTTAGAAGCGTCCTCGGGAAGGTGGAGGGACGTCTTGTTAGTTGAAAGGGCGTCCTTGACATAAAAGAGCGGGAAATGAATTAGGGTTGAGAAAACCCTAAAAAAGGTCAGATCAGTCCAAATAAATGTTGAGGGTTTTGAAACCTTAGTTTAGATCGTCTAGGCAAATTTCGAGGGCTTTGAAGCCCTAGTTTTAGATCACGAAGATAATTGATTGCGAAGGAATTAGCAAAACCTCGGGATAACTGTGATCTTGTAAGATCGATCTAGCTCGGGATTTATCGAACGGGTGAGAAGTTCAGAGGTCGGTCGAAATTATAACAAGACAATTATGTCCGAAGTAGGTGAATTACTTTGGGGCATAATTGGGGGGACTGATTGATGGGGTCCTATTTAGACCGACCCGTTTATATGGGTTTGGTGAAAGGCATGGGATAATAATGGAAGTCCAAGTTGGTAGAGCCCAACATGAAAGGTTAGGCCCGATCTCTAGAGAGGGACCAATTATGATGGCCAATGAGGTTGGGCCGACCTCTCAGGGCTGGACCGAATGGATGGGCCGACCTCTAGACATAGGTTTGGACTCTGAGTAAGGCTTGCGATCGGGCTGGAGTTAATGGTTTGGCGAAGCCTGAGCTCTGGGCCCAAAGGGCCGATGTCAGTGTGTTGGGCTCCAATCATGGGACAAACCTAAGGGCCTACCAATCTAAGTGGATTGGGCCCCTGAATGGGCAAACTTAAGGGCCTCCCGAGATATTGGGCCTGCGAGGTGTGCGGCGCAATATGAACAATTAACCTAGGCATGTGTATTAATTAGGGTTTTAGTATGGCTTGATACGTACGCAACCCTAATTGGCAAACCTATAAATAGGATGCAATAAAGGTACACCTCTAGTTAGAATTCCAATACACGCACTTTTATATAATGTCCTACTTTACATATATTCTCTCTCTAGAGCAATCTGACTTGAGCGTAGGAGTGGGTACGCCGAAAAATCCTTTCGACCCCCCCTCTAATGGTGGTTTTACATGTCTTAGGTCAATCGCACATTAGAGCTTGGTTTTATTGGACGGCTGGCATTCCTAGACCAACCACATATATAATATCAATGTTATATAATAGTTTCCTTTTTTAAAAATGCATAACGACGCACTTAGGATTGTGGTAAACTTATTTGTTTCAACGCATGTTAAGAGCTATATGTTAGTAGTTAGAAAATGGACTTTTAATAAGTTATTTCTCAAAAAGTCTCTAGTTCTAATGGATTGTTTGAAGGAGTGACTTTTCCAAAAGTCCATATTAAATTAACCACCAAACATCTATTATTATGAAAATGGACTTTTAGATCTAAAAAAGTATTTGAAAAATATTCCCAAATAAGCACTTTCACAAATGTTGTGTTGAATGGACTACGCTATTTTTATATATTTGACATGTATCATTAATGTTAAGAATAGAATAAGGATCACCATTGACATGTATCATTAATGTTAGGGATAATTACAAAAAACTCCCTAAAATTTGGGCTAATTACAAAAAAATCTAGAGATATTTCAAAATTACAAAAAGCCCCTTCAGATTTGTATCTGTCTTAAATTTAAAGGGATAATTGTTAATATTTTAGAAATATCAGGGGGGGAAATGTAAGACGAATCAAACCTCAAGCGGTGTTTTACAATTTTAAAAAATTTATGTTTTTTTTTTTTTTTTGTAATTTGTCCGAACCTAAAGAAGTTTTTTGTAATTAGCCATTAATGTTAAGATTAGAATAAGGATCACCACTTAACATATATCAATTAATGCTAAGAATAGAATAAGGATCAATAAGGATCACCACTTAAAATTAACAGAGAATTCAGTTTGTCAAGGAACTTACAAGAAGTGGGCTTTTTTAACAGATTATAACGTTTTTTTTTTCATGTTACGGAAATGAACTGAAAAAAAAATGATTTATTTTTTAATTTGAGTGTTATATTAATTTTAATTTATTACTATAATATCTTGTAATATTGTAATTTATTTTTAAAAAATCCTAACAGTAGCTAAATAATTGTAAAATGTAGTTATAATAAGTTTCATAATTACATTTATTTATTTTACCTATTGGTATTTGATTTCTTTTGAAAATTTGGTCACAAATACAAAAAATAATTATTTCAATTAAAAAAATATTGGCGGGTCTAGCGGGTTTTGGAGCGGGCGGGGTGTGTCCCGAATTTGTTCAAACTCACCCCAAACTTGCCCAGTTGCCATCCCTACTATAATCTCATGAGTGAAATACAGTATATTATAAATAAAAGCAATTGAAAAAAAAATCACTTACTTATAATATTAATCCAATAAAATTATTATTTAAATATAACATTAAATAATACAGTTTATTATGTTAAAACAATACTTAATGATAACATTGCATCACACTACATGGATATATTATTATTTAAAAGGATATGTAATAGTGCAACAAACTCAAATGTGCAGATATGGGTGCTAAAGTTGTCTGGATTCCACCTGACATGCAAAATTCGGTCATTTTAAATTTCAGAGTTGTCAGATGTTTTGCAGAAGTCGACCACATATTAGACGACTTCACCACATACAAGACGACTTCACCATATTAATTTAGTTTCAAGTACCCTATCTGTAGGGTTTGGTGACTCCGTAATGGAGCATCTTGGTTTCTACTAGGGTTAGGGTGACTCTCAACGCCCCCGACTTTCATCTCCGTCGCCGATATCACTTCCCCACAGCTACTTCTATGCTTTTCCGTGCTCTTCTACCAAGCCCCCCTCCCCATAATATCCACACATATGCCCCCATGATATTCTGTGGCATTATTCCCTCATGCCCGTGCATCCAGTCTGTGTCAGCTTTATTCCCCAAGACCAAGACAACACATGCCCCCCATACCGTTATTCTCTCACAATAACACCTTTGAAATCAGTGTTTTAAGTTTTTTTCCACTTTGTTTACCTGTCCGTTTCACTTATCCTTATTCTAGGTGTTTTTTTTCTAATACAGTAACCTTGCAGGGCTTAAGCTTTAGTTTCATCTTTCGACTTTCTTCGTCCCTCGTTTGCCTCTTTTTTTTTCCTTGTGCCTCCTTTTGACTCTCAACACCCCATTTTTTTCCCTTCCTGGTGAGTCTCAGGTCTCGGTTCTTTGTGTGAATCGATTTTGGTTGAGAGCTGCCTAATTTCCTGTTCGGTTTTTTTTTCTTCTAACAGTGACTTCATTCATTGCAGGTTTCACTGTATTCCAAGATCGGTTTGGTGCGAGTATGGCAACGGATGGAAACAAATTATCAAATACGGAGGAGGAAGAAGAACCAATCATTATAGTGGGATCGGAAGAGGAAATTGACAAAAAATCCTCACTATGTCTCATAGGTAAAGTGGCAATGCAAAAATCCTTCAATGCTTTTGGACTATTGGAAACAATGAAAAAAGTATGGAAACCAACAAATGGAAGGACAGCGAGAGAAATCGAGTCAAATTTATTCTCTTTTCAATTCAACCATTGGAGGGATGTTGATAAGATTCTTTCGATGGAGGCATGGAGCCATGGCACTACGATAAAAATATTTTAGTGTTGAGGAGATTGGAAAGTGGTGCACAACCTTCCTCTCTAAATTTTGAGTTTGTACCCTTTTGGATCTGAGTTTACGATCTACCAATGGTTGGACGACAACAATCAGTGTTGAAAGCAATTGGAAACCGATGTGGGCAATTTATCGAAGTTGACCCTAAATCTCTTGATGGAGTAGATTGAAGTGTTTGAATCAAGATCTTTTTGGACACTACGAAACCGTTAAAGCGACGAACGAAAATAGCTATTGGTCAGGGACAACCCATTTGGATTCCGATAAAATACGAGCGATTACCATCCTTTTGTTACATATGTGGTTGTCTAGGACATACAAAAAGGGAATGTGAAGTTGTGGAAGATCGTGAAGAATTCATGGAGCTAGAAGACGACGAGCTTCCATTTGGAGACGAATTAAGAGCATCACCGATGAAACATGCCCGTGTGTCGGTGGAAGGGACATCAAAATCTACTTGCATGAACATAAGGAAACAACTATTCGTGGGACGAAAGGACGACTGGAGAACAGCTAGGAAAGGAGAAATATACGCGGACCAATACAAACCCACAAATAATACAAGAAGTGTCGGAGATTGCTTATAAATTGAATGAAGTGGGTGTCAAGGACAAGGTTCTAGTCAGTTCAAATCCTTCATCAACCTAAACCACACAAAATGACACAAACCAAACCACAAAAACCAAACTACCTATAGAACTACCCACCACAGAAACAAAAAATCAAGAAAACACAAATCTAAACCCATCTTCACCATTCCCTAAACCAACTGAACCCATAATATACCAAACTGAAACCACAATCACACCTATATCTTTAATCCTCCAACACGATTCCATAACTACAAATGAGAACCATCCACACATTACCACAACAGATAACCCTAGCCAAAACCACAACATAACCATAATCACAAATACCCAAGACGAACACGACCACAACACTGACCCAAATCCCAAACCCCGTCTCCGAAAAGTCACAATAAACAAACGCGAATTACCCAGCACTGACAATGAAATAAATGGCCATACTAAGCTAATTAGAGACAAAAGAAAACCTCAAGGGAATAGGGAATGCGGAAATACTAAAGGATATGGCCACAAAAAAATATCGTCACTCCGAAGAAGGTTCAGTTCTAGAAAATACTTCAATGGCGGAGGCTGGATTCCATCTCCGCCGATCGCCATGAGTCTCTTGAGCTGGAATTGTCGCGGGCTTGGGAACCAAGTGATGGTTCAAGCTTTAAAAAAGATCCTACATTCAGAGAAGCCGGTGATCGTGTTTTTGATGGAAACTAAATTGAATGATACTCGGATGTCCTAGCTGAATTCTTTACATTTTCATTTTAATGGTTGTTTCTCGGTAAATTGCGAAGGAGATCGTACTAATAAAAGAGGAGGATTATGTGTGTTGTGGAGGAACCCGTATACCCTTTCGCTTGTCTCTTTTTCACACCACCACTGCTCTTTTAACGTGACAGATAATGATACAAACCAAATTTGGTCACTAACATGTCTATATGGATGGGCGGATCAGCAGCACAATGGCAAACATGGCAGCTACTAAGGAATTTAAACCCGGGTAATAATCAACCATGGTTATGCATGGGAGATTATAACGAAATTTTATGGATTCACGAGAAAATAGGAGGCAACACAAAACCTCTAAGCTGTATGGAAAAATTTTGAAATGCAATCGAGGATTGTGAATTGTCGGATTTAGGTTTCTCGGGTTATCGATTCACTTGGACAAACGGCCAAGCATATGGGAATAACATTCAAGAACGATTAGACCGAGCAATAGCAACAGAGAAGTGGCGTGATTTATTTCCAGGACATAGAGTGGAACACCTACCCCGTTTTCACTCTGATCATAATCCGTTGATTGTCTACATGGATGGAGCTAATAGAGTTTTTATGCAGAATAGGAAACGGCATGGATACCTATTTCATTTTGTAACCCGATGGGCAAAATACCAAAAATATGCAGAAATCATCCAGACGTCATGGGCAGACAACTCAATACAGAAAAATCTGGGACAAAAAATTAAAGACTGAATTGACGCCCCAAGACAATGGGATAGATAAAAGTTCGGAAGTAACCGGGATCAGATTCAAAAACAGCAAAAACGCCTTGAAGTACTCCAAACATGCAGTCAAACAACAGCCACGATTGAGGAGGAAAAATTAATTGAAGCAAAACTCGACGAACTTTACAAGATAGAGGTGATTTTTTGTCACCAACGATCAAGAGCCCTATGGATAAAAGCAGGAGATCGAAATACAAGCTTCTTTCATAGAAAAGCTTCACAGTGGAGAAATCGAAATGATATTTTGCGACTAAAGAGAAATGTCGATGAGTGGGTTGAGGATGAAAAAATCATAGCGGGGTTGCTCATCGACTATTTTGAAAATTTGTTTACATCCGTTGCTAATACAGACACACAAAAGGTCTTGGAATCCATTGAACCAAAGGTCTCACCACAATTTAATGAATCACTCATGGAGCCATTTACTGAACAAGAAATATATCAAACCCTCAAACAAATGTATCCACTCAAAGCCCCGGGACCTGGCGGTATGTGCCCTTTAGTTTTTCAAAAATATTGGCATATCATTTCCCCTGATTTTGTATCCTCCTGCTTAAATATCCTAAATAATGCGGGAGACCCTAAGGTTTTTAATCACACCTTTATTGTTTTAATCCCAAAAATTAAACACCCTGAATCTCCTAAAAATTTTCGACCTATTAGCCTATGCAATGTAATTTTTAGGGCGATCACAGAAGCTATAGCTAATAGGTTGAAAACAGTCCTACCTGATATCATCTCAAAAAACCAAAGCGCTTTTGTTCCAGGGAGGTTAATCACGGACAACGCTATGGCGGCTTTTGAAATTTTCCATTCAATGAAAAATAAAGTGAGGGGAAAAAATGGATACTTCGCACTAAAACTAGATATGAGTAAAGCTTATGGCCGAGTTGAATGGAATTTTCTTGAATCGGTTTTGCATAAAATGGGTTTTGAAAAAATGTGGATTGATCTAGTGATGCGATGTGTGTGTTCGGTATCTTATTCGATTCTCCTTAATCCGCACACCCACTAAGAGCTTTACTCCTAGTCGGGGATCCGTCAAGGGGACCCTCTCTCTCCTTATCTATTTCTTTTTTGTGCAGAAGGATTCTCAGCCCTATTTAGGCAAGCGGAAGCAAAAGGGGATATTCACGGAATTAATATTACAAAGCGGGCGCCATCAGTCTCACACCTATTGTTTGCCGATGATAGTATACTCTTCTTTCTAGCATCGAGAAGTGAAGTAGACAAGGTGAAAGAAATCTTACAAACCTATGAGAATGCCTTGGGTCAGAAAGTAAATTACGAGAAGTCCGAATTATCAAGCACCAAAAATGTGGATGATCATTTCATGGAAGCCATGGGGGACAAACTAGGAGTGAAACAAGTTGACCAACTTGGAAAGTACTTGGGAATACCGGCAATAATTGGGCGAAAAAAGAAAGAAATATTCCATACTATACAAGAAAGGGTGATGAGTAAGATGAAAGGATGGAAGAAAATTACACTCTCAAGCCGGAAATGAGATATTAATAAAATTAGTGATACAAGCAATTCCTACCTACCATGAGTTGTTTTCTTCTACCATCCACAACCTGTGAGGAATTGGAAAGGGCAGTCACTCGATTTTGGTGGGGGAATCGAAATGGTGTTCGAAAAACCCATTGGGTTAGTTGGGATTGTCTCGCGCAATCAAAATTCTCGGGAGGTATGGGTTTTCGCAAGATACAGATTTTTAATTTGGCATTATTAGCTAAGCAAGTATGGCGTTTAATATTAAATCCAAATTCGTTGGCCGCGTGCTTGCTAAAGGCCAAATATTTTCCTCGGGGCAACCTTATGAACGCAACATTGGGATACCAACCTAGTTTCTTATGGAGAAGTCTCTTAGCCGCATGCAAGGTGGTAGAGGACGGCATGGCATGGCAAGTGGGTAATGGAACAAACATTCAAATCCGACACGATAGATGGATAGGAATGCGAAGCCCCCAAAAGCCTTCGCAATGTGCGAGTGAAATAACAGACGAGTCAACTGTTTCAGACTTAATTGATTGGGAATCAAAAACTTGGATGACTGAGATGATTAGGCGTAATTTCAACAAAAAAGAGGCGGATCAGATTGCATATTAGCCGACGGCTACCACCCGATAAAATGTTCTGGCGATACACAACAAATGGTCTATTTTCAGTTAAATCGGCTTACCAGGTGTGGAAAGCAAAATCGAACAAGGTGCCACAAGTTGTGCATCCTCCAAAGATAAATAATTCGGCTTGAAAAAAATATGGCACCTTCGAATCCCTCCCAAATTGAAGCATTTCGTATGGCGGGCGTGTTTGGATGCATTAGCTACGAAAGCAAAAATATTACAAAGAGGTATGGAAACTGATCCGATTTGTGCTTTATGTGGTGAAAAAACTGAAAATTTAACCCATTTGATGCTCGAATGCTCGGAAACCAGACTTGTGTGGCAAAGATGTCCACTACGCATGGATAGCTCCATGAATCAATTTGTATCTTTCAAAAATCTTCTCTGGTGCAATATGGCCACACAACCACAAGATTTTGTTGAATATCTATGTATTGTAGCGTGGTGTATTTGGGCGGCTCGAAACCAACATTATTTCGAACAGGTACAATTTGATGGACAGAAGGTGCTACGAAGAGCTCACGGCTTGTTTCTGGAATTATTTGAAGAATCCACAAAATCGAAAATATCCACAGATAATTCCAAAGATATAATAAAATGGATACCACCTCCAACAGGAAGTCTCAAGCTTAATTCGGATGGAGCTATATATGCAAATGGTACAATTGGACTCGGTTTTATTATCGAAATTCACAAGGAGGGGTCGTCTTGGAGCTAAAAACTTAATCATGGAGAGCAGCGATAGTGTGATTGTTGAAAGTTTGGCACTTCTATTCGCAATTCAAGCAAAGATATGAGGCGGGTATTCAAGGGTTACACGTAGAAAGTGATTGCGAAGTGATGATCGATGGACTAAAAGGAAAAGAGATTCAAGACCCCCATGGAGACTGTTGAGAGATGACATCCTTAACATGGCGGCATCGACCAATTGTCTTAGTTTTAATTTTATTCGTAGAGATGCAAACAATGTGGCTCATAGCCTAGCCCATTTCATTAAAATTCCTTGTACCGAGTTTGTTTGGACTGATAAGGTTCCTCAGGCTATTGAGGGTATCCTACATGGAGATGTACTTCCAACTTAATCAATGAAATTCTTTTCTTTGTCAATAAAAAGACGACTTCACCATATTTAAATTAAAAAAACAAACACCCTTCAAAAAAAATTAAAATTAAAAAAACAAAACGCCAACTTTCTTTAAAGTCGGAGAGTTTTGGCCCGACTTTTCTATTAAATAAATAAAGAGATGGTCTCTTGTAGGACCGTCTTACGGATCTTATTCCGTAAGACGGATCCTGAACCCGCCCGCCCGCCCAAGCTCGCTGGATCCAGCCGGATCCAGTCAACTTTATTAAAAAAAAATCACTGTTCCAGCTCAATTCAGCCGGATCCTAAATCTAAGGAATACGCTGGCCCAAAACACCTGTACCCCAGCCCAACTCGCAACGCCAGCCCACACATTCACCCCAGCCCTAGTCGACGTGCCCTGCACTCAAGCCCTAGTCGATGCGCCCACAGCTCAAACCAGTCTCATCCTCCCCGCTTCTCCAACTCGAAATCTTCAATAAAATTTTTTCAATTTAACAGCAATTTCTTTAATAAAGAAGTAAAAGATGTTCAAAAATTGCATATTCTTTTGGAGTTCGACCTTCTTTGAGCTTCAAAAATCAAAAGTTCGATTTTCTATGAAATTTTCACCTTCTTGAAGCTCCAGTCCAGTTTGATTTTATATACATACAAAAGTTCTACCAAAAAGCATTACTTATTACTACATTGAACAACAAATATTGATTACAAAGACGACTTCTGCAATGGAGAATGAAGATGCAAATGATTTACTCATTCAGGAAGGTAATGCACTAAGTTTTGTTGCATGATCCATACCTTTTCTTTGTAAAGGTGGTACTAATCAGTCAAATAATGATACTATTGAATTTCAATATGATACTTTTGCAATGAAAAGAGATACTATAACATTTTGGAATTTAACAGCTTATATTAACATATTCAAAAAAATTCACCTCTTATTTTTTTATTTATTTCCTACTTATATGTGAAAAATTGGATTCAGTAGTTGTTGTTTCTAGTGATGAAAAACAGATAGAAGTCATTGGAGATGAAGATATAAATGATGTGGACACTACTGAACAGAGTACAGAACTAGTGGAGATAGGTATTAGATATTAATGCAAAAGTATTACATTTTAATAAAAAGGTATCATTTCTATTTTAACATGTACTGTGTTTAATTGAAATGTTCACAGAATACATGAACGACATTGGTGATATATCTGGTTCTCTAGTTGGGATTAAAAGGAAGACAGTAGATGATATGCATAAATTGTATTGCGATCACAGTCGTAAACTAGGATTTAGTGTTCGCAAAGCAACAACTAGGACATAATCTGATGGAGTTGTGCTGGAGAAATACTTTGTCTGCTCTTGTGAGGGGTTTAAGATATCGGGAAATCTGAGAATAAACTCCAACAATGAAAAAAAGAAAAATTTTCACGTACAGGATGTAATGCTACAATGAGAGTGAAACTAAATGAAGGTCTTTATGAGGTTTTGAGTCATATTATAGAACACAATCATCCACTTACTAGGAAAGAGTGGAGCCACCTTCATCGCTCTGAAAGAAAAATTACAAGTGAAAAGGGCAAAGTCATAGAAGATATGGTTTCTTCCGGAATGAGACCAACAGATTCTTATAGGTATATGGCACATGAAGCGGGTGGCGATGAAAGTGTTGGGCACACTATCAAAGATCATCTAAATTTTGTAAATCGTTTGAAACTGAAAGAAATAGAAGGTGGGGATGCACAGACATTAGTTGAAATGTTGTATGAACGACAATCCGAGGAGGAGGACTTTTTTTTTAGAGTTAAATTAGACGATATGGCCAAATTAAGCAATATTTTTTGGAGAGACTCAATGATGAGAGAAGATTACGATATATTTGGAGATGTAGTAGTATTTGACACTACATATCGTACAAATAGATACAATTTGATTTGTGCTTCATTTGTTGGCATCAACAGTCATTGGAAAAATGTGATGTTTGGTTGTGCATTTTTATCAAATGAAAAATCTGAATCATTTGAGTGGCTTTTCGAGGTTTTCAAGAAATCCATGAGAGGGAAGTGTCCAATCACTATTTTCACTGATCAAGATGAATCATCTATTGTTTCAAGTACATCTAATAAATTGCGAGATCCTACTCGGACTGTTACGAAAGGAAGAAGAAAAAGGATAAAGGGTAGTTTAGAAAAGAGCAGGAATAAAACTGTTGATGTGACTGACTGTTCTCAACCCAAGGAGTTTGGTTCCAAGACTCCAAATGCTCGATTATTTTAGATAATTTTTTAAAGATTACAAATTGTAATTTTTATACTTTTGAAGCAATTAGTGATACTTTTGATTCTAATTATGATACTTTCAAGATCAAATGTTATGGTTTCATATTTTATATTGCATTAAAGAAATGTAACTTTTTACATAAATAGTGATACTTTCTCGATTATACATGATACTTTTTAGTTTTTCATGTATTTCCAAATGTGTCACCTGTTGTGTGAATTAGTGATACTTTTGATTCTAACTATGATACTTTCAAAATCAAATGTTATGGTTTCATATTTTATATTGCATTAAAGAAATGTTACTTTTTACATAAATAGTGATACTTTCTTGATTATACATGATACTTTTTAGTTTTTCATGTATTTCCAAATGTGTCACCTGTTGTGCGAATAAGTTTGTTTGCAAGACTCGAAAATTGCAGATTTATAGTACTTTTTAAATAAAAACAGATATGTTTTCCATTACAGATGATATTTTAAGAAAGATCTGCCATATTGAACTACAAATAAAATCCTATTAACTTTTTATTGCCAAAATAAACTGTAGAATCGTGTCAAAATGACGAAAGGAAATACAATTCAGAACATTTGCAAAGCCCAACTGCAAATCTATGGGACAAAATACAGAATCAAGATGTTTGTGATTAAAATTCTACAGGTTCATTTCTTCTGTTTTCTGGGACGTTTCTTGGGGCGCTCCTTAAGGGGTTCCTTGAAGTCATTGATAAATTTAAGAACATCCTTTTCCATTTGCACCTTCACTGCTCGTTCGAATCATCGACAGATAATTCTTGCACAAGATGCTTCTCTTAGCTTGCGTCTTTCAACAGGCTTCAAAACAAAAAAGAAAAAAAATAATATCAAAACAGATACAAATAATTGTAAACTACATATTGTTTTTCTAAGCAGTGTTCATACCTTGCACAAATCCGGAATTGAGTAAACATTACCCACAAAGTTTTCCATGTGGTGCATTAGAAACACACCACAGTCAATATTCCTGTCATTTCTTTGCCACAGAAAAGAAACATTTTCAAAGGAATATGACGCAACTTCATGAGCTTTGGCGTGATTTTCCTCTTCTAGAAACAGAGCCATTTGCATTTGCTGTCAAAGAACAAGATGTATTACAACTCAATTCAAGTAAACTTCATATATAATAATAATGACACTTTACCACCAAAGTCGCAAGCCCGTGGTATTCATCAACAACTTCATTGTGCACCGTTATTGTCGAGGTATTGAATTTTCTTCTCAACAAAATTAATCACCACAAAGAACAAAGTGACTTTCGTAACAATATGGGACAAATATCTACATATTTAAAAAAACAAATACTTCATCATTACAGCTTTTAATACCTTCAAGGAAAAAGAGACACTTTTCATACATATAGAGATACTTTTCACAAATAAAGAGATACTTTTCAAATAAAAAACTAAAGTTATTCTTACACGATCCACTTCATTCAGATTGGGTTTGTTCAACAACCTCATGAACACCCTCCAACAACCTCTAAGATCTCTAGCACAATTTTTTCCTTGGAAATGATCAACAAGATATAGTTGTTTGGCAAAAAATAAAAAATAAAAAAAATTGACCGACATAAAAATAAAAAAAAAGAAAATAGATACTACTTACAGAGTGCTGAGTGTTGAAATAAAAGTGTTTTGGATCGTTGGGCCCAACTGCTTTTTTGTTTAAGATGACAGACCATATGTCAATAACATTAACATAAATCAAGCTCGAGTCATTCAAATGAATCAATCCCATCCTTAAAGGGAAAAAACTCTCCAAAGATTTGCAAACACATTTGAACTGAGTAAAAACAATAAAAATAATCAACATGACATTTCTCATCAAAAAGGGGATATCTAATAAGTCTCAATGTTACTTACTCTATTTTAGGACTATGTGGAAAAAAATAGAAATCAACAATGTCTCTCTCTTTTCGGGTCATTCCAACCAAATAACGATTATTCTTCTTCATAAATTCAGAACGAAAAGAGCTCTTTTCGTTTATAGGCCAAGAACCACCTGTTTGATAGAGCACATCAGATATATAATTTATCAAATAAAATGACACTTATTCAAAGAAAACAGATACTTATTTGAAAAAAACTGATACTTTTCTCTAAAAAAATAGATACTTATTATAATGAAAGAGATACTTATTCAAACAAAAAAGATACTTTTCAGAATTTAACTAATACTTTACATATAGTACCTGAACTGCCTACAACTTGCTCTGCATGTTTAACCTGACCTTGAATTACTTCATCAATTTGACTATCATCCATTCCTTGGATTACGTCATCATCAATATTCGCTTCGTAGGTAGGTTGTTCTTCAACAACGGGTGACTCTGTGTCAGGGGTTAAAAGGTCAAAACTAGGCATTAGCTCATTATGCGCGGGCTCATTACGTTCTTTCATCTTCTGAAAATTCTTCACAACTTCATCGATATACTCGTGAAGTTTTGCACTTGAGAAGAACTCATCATCAGGTGATGAAGAAGTATTTGCCTGTTCCCGCTGCATTTCAGATCGAAGCCTCTCCATATGGATATGGCTTATGACTTCCATGTCCCTTTTCAGCAACAAACAGGCTTTGTGCACCCCCTGCAAATGTTGTAATACTTTTTCATCAAAAAAGGATACTTTTTCAGGATTATTACTTTAGGACGGATGTAGATGTTACGTTTAACTTACATTTTTAGCGATTTTCTCAATCTCATCATCAGTCGGCTGCCCCTCTGGTAGTACAAACTTGATGATTCTTGAAGATTCATCAAAATTCTCAGATTTTTCCTTCTCAACATGTTCTTTACCCGACTTTCCCCTCTCATCTTTACCTCCATCGGTCGAATCGCTTATTTTCTCTTCAACAACGAGCTTCGTTTTCCTAGAAATAGGAAAAACATCCTCCACCCACTCCCCTGGCCAAACTCTCGGCTCTCTCTTCTTTCACGCGCTTTCTTATGCGTTGCGCCCGATCTTGAATGAGAGGGAGATCAAATGGTTCAAAACCTTGCCATTTAAGACGATGCAAATATATGATCTCTACAGCGCCGAGAATACATCCACTTATATGGGTGGTTGATTTCTTGTTAAAATTATCAACCGCCCTTCCAAGTCTTTCCAACACAAGTGAACACCAATCAAAATGTGAAATGGCATCCACATCCAACAGCGACTTAAAGCATGAGATATCAACAAATCTATTTGCGATCAAAATGGGTCAACAAAGTAGATAAACTATACAAAACAAACATTCGTTTAAAATCATCACCTCCTTGTTTAAATTCACCCATCAACTTGGACTTCAAAGTGCCAACACTAGAAGTCCCATCAATACCAACTTTTTTCTTAAATTCACCAATTGGATCTAAACTATCATTCCATTTGAAGACTAAAACTTCCCGGTCAATCCTCGGTAGCATGAAAACATCACAAATGTCGTCGGCAAGAAATGACAAACCTCGTCCTCTCAATAAACTAAGCAACCGACTCTTCCCATTAAACCTTTGAACCAGCCACGGAATCATTTGAGCAGGTAAATGATGAACATTAAGGTTCAGTAACCCACCAAACCCAATATTCTTCACATCCTCTATTTGACTATCAGTCAAAGACTTCACAACATCAAATAAACCCTTAGGTCTACATTAGGTAAGAAAGTCGCTGCAAAAAATAAATAATATATAATTAATACAATCACATATATTATTTTGTGATACTTTTATCATGTATGAAATATGATACTATTTAGATAACAAAATGGTACTTTTGAATAAATATCTGATACTTTTAAATAAATTTTAGATACTACTCAAAATGATACTTCTAGCATATAAAACACTGATTTATTTAAATGATTAAAATACACGCACTTTACATAAGGCGTATATATATAGCATAGACTGATACTTTTCACAAAATTAATGATACTTCGAAATCAAAAACTAGTACTTTCAAGTACACTAACCTCTTCGTATCGTCGTCGGATAGCTTTTCTTTCTTTCGAGGATTTTTGCTAGCAGCTTTTTGTCACCAACAGCCTTGCTCATTTTTTTCACCGGTGATTTTTTTGTCCCAGCATCCTTACTCGATCGTCTCTTAGATACATCACCAACACCCTTATCCAGAATTATTTCTTCCTCGTCAACTTTTCCCTGCGTTGAAGTTTCATTTTTCGACGTTCCAGCAGGGGCTTCCTTCATTAATATATCGAGGTGTTTCAAACAGGGGTTTTATAGGGGGTCCTTTCAATCTTCGTATCATCACGGGTTTTTCGGTAGGGGTCCTTTCATTCTTGAATCAAATAGGCTTTCTTTAACAAGAGCTTCATTAGCCGACATTCCACCTACAGCTTGACTCGTCGACATCTCAGCATCAGATTTTATACCTGGATTATCAATAACTGGAGATTCCTTTATTTCATCCTTTATATCATCATCTTGGGGGTCCACCCTACCCCTTCCCCTACCCTTCCCCCTACCTCTCCTTGTTATCAATATCTTATGTCGTACCATCTTCAACTGTAATGTAAACCTACAAATAAATGTAAAAACTCAGTAAAACCATGAAATTTGACGAAAACACAAGACACTGAGCAATGGGACTGCAATATATTAAATCTACAAATGGTACATTAAATCCAATTTATGATACTAGTAAGCATTAAATATGATTCTTCCAAGATGCATATACTTATATATTAAGGCTATAAAAAACACATTGAGCAATGTATAAAAAACACACTGAGCCATGAATTCAAATAAACAAAGACATAAACAAATTTTCTTAGTGATAAAAAACACACTGAGACGTGAATTCAAAATAAACAGGAACATAGCCAAATTTCTCTAAAATAACCTATAGTTCCAATATAGAAAAAAAAGTGTAGGAATCGTAAAACTGCCAACAAAACTACACAAACTACCATCAGAGCACATAGGAAGCAGAAAATCTCCTCTACAATTTATGATTTTCGAAACAAATATAGAAAACTTGCGAAACAAATACAAATGAAATAGCTACAAACTTGGAAGCTTCAAAGCAACGGCCAAACACTATATACACCGTTGAGGATAAACACAAACGCAATGCCAATTCGGAAAAAAAAAATCGAACAAAATCGAAACCCTAGAATCGAACAAAAACGAAAAAAAACGGAGAAAAATAAAAATGTACTTACCAGTTGTTATCTCGAATGTAACAGTAGGTTAGAACTCCAGAAAACTGAGAAAAAGAACTCGAATAGAAAGCAAGAAATTTGAAGGAGCGGAACAAAAAACCAGCAGAAGAACGGGCGCGAAGAAGGAACTACTTTGGAACATGGGGTAGGGAACGTGGGGTAGGTTGGGTAATGCGTAGGGTCTGGGTAGCGTATTTGAGAAGGCAAGTTGAATTTAAAAATAAAAATAAAAATAAGGTTGGGCGGGTCGGGTCAGGCGGGTCAGTGGGGATCCGTCTTACAGGATCTGACCCGTAAGACGGTCTTTCCTGAGTTTTTGCCATAAATAAAAAACAAAAACTAAATAGGAGTCGGAGAGCTCTATGACGTTTTTGACTAAAAATATTTTTTTTCAGGTCATTTCCGTAACACGAGAAAAAAATGTTCTAATCTGTTAAAAAAGCCCAAGAAGTGAGAAGAAACCGCAAAATAAGTCAAATAAGACACAGAAAAAGAAAAAAAAAAAAGTTAAGCAGAGGGCTTACTTCAATGGGATTATGACCTTAAGCTCTTCATTTCCCATGTCTTATTGTTCCTGTTGAATTATCAAAGCAGACTCTGCTACTGATTTACGGCATAATTCTACCCGAATCAGCTGCAGTGTCGCAATATCGCCTAAAACCGAAGGGATTTCCTCCAGATCACCGCAATTTCGCAGCACTTGTTGCTCAAGTTTAGGAAAATGTTCATTTTCCGCATTCCACTTAGCAATTTGTACATTATCCAGTTTCAAATATCTAATTGTTCAAACTCATCGTCACTTGTACAGTTGTACTCCACCCATTCCCCTCCATTGCTACTCAAGTTTTTTCTTTCTTTTCTCTTCTTCCTTTTATTTTTTTCTTGTTTTTTTCTTTTTGTCAAATCTTCTCTTTCTTAAATCTGGAAAGAAAAAAAAATCACACGCACAATCATACCCACCTTTTATTTAATTGCTTCAATGGTTGATTTGAGGTGGATCTAGAAAATAAAAATTGATTGCTGGAAATGCCACATACCTAAGAAATTGTGAATACAGAAAGAATTATATTTTTGAATAACATGTATTACTTTTTGATTAAGTGACAACTAATAAAAGTGATACTTTTCGTGTAAAATTTAATACTTTTGTGGTAAAATATAATACTGTTAAAGTAAATAAAAATATTACTAAATTATTATAAAATGTAACTTGTTACTATTTTTTTTACATCGTCATTACATATGTTTAAATAAAAATTAATAAAAAATGATACTTTTTGGGGAAAAAAAGATATACCTTTAAAGGAAAAAGCAATACTTTTATCGTACACCATCAATTACATAATTTTAAACAAAATTAATAAAAAGTGGTACTTTTTGAATAAAAAGTAATACTTCTAAAGCAAAAAGTGAGACTTTCCAATAACCTCGTCAAATAGTTTTGACAATTAAGAAAATATGATACTTTTTGAATAAAAAGTAATACTTTTGAAGGAAAAAGTAATGCTTGTTTGCATCATCGAATAATTTTAAGTGACAATTAAAAAAATGTGATACTTTTTGAATAAAAAGTAATACTTTTGTAGGAAAAATAATACTTTTTATATATCGTCAATTATAGTCAGAGACCCAAAACCACCATGTAACACCATTATCATGTCTTGGTCTTCAACACCCTAAAGTGGCCATGAAAAGAACTAAGAAGATAGGAACACAGCCATTCTCCACCACTACCACTATCTACCTCCGGCCGTAAACGATCGACATGCCCTCACCATTGAAAACAACCTTCACCATGTTCAAAGACTTCATAATGTAAATTGGCGTACTATCACCATGCCTGGTGTAAAGACATCTCTCTCTCTGTTGGAAATTTGGGTTTGAGAAAGTGGGCGTCGTCCCGACTTTGACCAAATTTTCGGTGGCTAAGAATTTAATTTTGGAGGAATTAAATTGTATATTATTGATCTACTTTCCGAGTAGATGTTCGTAGTATTTTTTATTTCTCAAAACCGAATTTCGGTGAGTGAGAAATTAATACACGAAGTTGGCCACAAAAATGGGTATTATGAAAAGGGAGTTGAAAGGATTTTTCTTCATCCCACATAGCTTAGAAAGCTAAGTTTATCCTAGTTTATAAACTAGAAGATGTTATTAGTTGGATATACTATAACATAAGTGGATGATCACAAGCGGGCCACACGCGCGCGCGCGCCCGCCCGCCCGGCCCGGCCTGGCGTGGGCTTGGGTTGCAGCCGGGGCGGCCCGGCCCTATTGGGCCCGGGTCCAGGTCCACAACACTTTTGTCACTCGAAAATGGGCTTGGCCCAAATTCGTGACTGTTGGGTGTTGGGCCGCCGGATGAACCTGGACATTGCGGTGTCCATATTCATAGTTGACTGATGGAGTATGTAACTCCTCGGATAGTGGGGTTGTAACCCCATTGTGGTCATCAATGTGTTTGTAACACCTGGGAGTTACAAAGGAGGTTAATGCCCATTACCTTACCATGATTAATTCCCTGCAGGTGGAATTTTTTTGTCTCGCCTATAAATAGTGGTTCCATTGCAGATTTCAGACACAGAAAATCGCATACATTCTTGCATATTTCAAAGGTGTCGTCGAAAGTGTCGTAACATTTCGTATCACATTTTCAACAACATTTCACTCTGCATTCGAGTCCGGAAATTCGTTCGCTCCTTCGAGTTCGACAGTGCCTTTGTGTCCGGGGGTGCTACTGCATACGAGGGGCGTAAAGCCGTTTTATCTTTGGGGACATTACGTCAAACAGTGAGCTCGAGCCGGGACGTATTTGTCTTGCGGATAGAGTTCTACTCGACTCGGCTTTTTCCAGTTGTAATAGTCAGATTTCTATTTCCTTGTAATTTTCCATTTTCTGTTTGTAAAGTCATTGTTGAAGGCTCCCGTTGTAATCACTTTGTAAACAAAGCATATTTTATCAACAATCGCAAGACAAATAACGATCTTCATGATGGCGAGCACAAGCAGGACCCCGATCATCCCTCCCGCTCAGCCGAAAAACCGAGAAGTTCATGGGTTTTGACTTTAAGAGGTGGCAGCAAAAATGCTATTTTACCTCACCACTCGAGCTTGGCGAAATATCGGACGAGGATGCTCCGTGGTGGCTGAAAAACGAGACTAATCTTTGAAAAATGCGTTGCGTTTGATGCATGGGGCCAGGTGATTTCTGTGCGGAACTATGTCCTTAACGGGCTTAGTGATGCACTTTACGAAGTGTACTTGTGCGGTGAAATCCTCCAAAGAGTTGTGGGAATCTTTGGAGAAGAAGTACAAAACCGAGGATCTTTGGCACAAAGAAATTTGTGGTCGGTAAGTTCTTGGATTTTGTGATGGTTGATTCTAAAACCGTGATGGAACAAGTGCAAACGTTCTAGTTGATCCTACATGAAATCTCTGCCGATGGGATGGCCTTGTCGGAGGCATTCCAGGTGGCCGCGTTGATTGAGAAATTGCCTCCTAGTTGGAGGGACTTTAAAAATTATCTCAAGCATAAGCGAAAGGAGATGGGACTAGAGGATCGATTGTCAAACTCGAGGATTGAGGAAGACAATAGGGAGGATTGACTCTAAGTCCAGGCTTGACCAATGGAGTCGGCGAATTTGCTAGAGCATGGCTCGTCAAGCAATTCAAAGAAAAGACCTAAGAATAAAGGCAAGAAACCGGCAAGTGGAAAGTTCCAAGGGGATTGCTTCAATTGTGGCAAACCGGGGCATATGACAAAGGACTGTCGTCAGCCGAAGAAAAAGAAAACAAAACAACAGTCCAATGTCAATATGGTAGAGCAAAGGGAACTAACCGACGCGTTGATATGTCGGCGGTGGTGTTTGAAGCCAATTTGGTTGATAACCCGAAAGAATGGTTTGTGGATACCGGTCTTTACTTGCCATGTCTCGCTCGAAAGGGATGCATATTCTTACTATGTCCCGTCGACCGGAAGAAAGCTCCACATGGGGAATCACGCCTCTTCGATGTTGTTGGCGTTGAACGGTGGTCTTGAAGCTTACTTCGGGAAAGGAGTTGAAGTCAAGGATGTCTTTGCATGTCCCGGACATCCGAAAAAATCTAGTTTCGGGTTCATTGCTGGTTAACCATGGGTTTAGACTAGTTTTTGAATCTGAAAAGTTTGTATTGAGCAAGTTTGGACAGTTCCTTGGTAGGGGTTATCTAGACAAGGGATTGTTCAAAATGAATGTAATGATTGTACGCCGTTTAGGCGATGTTGAAATGAATAAGAATGAATCTTCTTCTGTTTACATTCTTGAGTGCTCTGATTTATGGCATGTTAGATTAGGACATGTAAATCTGAATGCTATAAAAAGATTGGTAAATTTGGAATTAATAAATTTGCCAGAAGTAAACTCACAAAGAAAATGTGAAGTTTGTGTTGAAGCCAAAATGGCTAAGTTACCGTTTCATACGGTGGAAAGGAGCACCTCACCTTTAGAATTGATACACACTGATGTGTGCGATCTGAAGTTTGTGCAAACTAAAGGTGGTAAAAAGTATTTCATCATGTTTATTGATGATTGCACAAGATTTTGCTACTTATATTTGTTAAGAAGCAAAGATGAAGCCTTGAGGCGTTCAAAAATTATAAAAATAAAGTTGAAAATCAACTTGGCGTGGATTAAGATAATTCGGAGTGATAGAGGTGGCGAATATGTTGCACCGTTTGAAGAGTTATGTACCCGATCGAAATAATTCATCAAACAACAGCTCCATATTCACCACAATCTAATGGTGTTGCTGAACGCAAAAATCGGACTCTTAAAGAGATGATGAATGCCATGTTGATTAGTTCCGGATTATCACGCGAGAATATGTGGGGAGGGCGTGTTAACGGCGAACCACATATTGAATAAAATCCCACTTAAAGGGAAAGATAAGACTCTTTTACGAATTGTGGAAAAATCGTAAGCCTTCTTATAAATACCTTAAAGTGTGGGGGTGTTTGGCTAAGGTTGCGATACTGAACCAAAGCAAGTGAAAATCGGCCCTAAAACGGTCGATTGCGTTTTTATTGGTTATGCACTTAACAAAGAGTGCATATCGCGCTTATGGTACATAAGTCGAAAAATCCGGAAATGACAGTTGGTACCATAATTGAGTCAAGGAATGCTATATTCTTTGAGAATATTTATTCTTGTAAAGAAAGGATAAATGTAAGTCTAAAGAAAAGATCGTATTCGGATGTTCTTTGGAGATGTGACTTACGGTGTTATCACATCTGAACAATTGCGATGTTACTGCGGATGTTCTTTGAAGGTCTTTGCTTCAGATGTTATAACATCTGGAACGACATCTGGTACGACATCTGCTGTCACATTTGACAGAACAGTGAGTTCAACACCGAGTGGTGAAGAACTAAGACGGAGTAAGAGGCCAAAGGTGGTTAAGTCCTTTGGACCTGACTTTCTAACATTGATATTAGAAGGTGAGCCGAACTCGATTAAGGAGGCTCTAAGTAGTCCAGATGCTCCGCTCTGGCAAGAAGCAATCAATAGTGAAATCGAGTCCATTCTGCAAAACCATACGTGGGAGTTGGTTGATCTCCCTGCTGGTCATAAGCCTTTAGGATGTAAGTGGATCCTAAAGAAGAAGTATAAAGCAGATGGAACTATTGATAAGTATAAAGCACGGCTTGTAGCCAAAGGCTTTAAACAAAAAGAAGGGTATGACTTCTTTGACACTTATTCTCCGGTAACGAGGATTGCGTCTATTCGGGTGCTTCTCGCAATTCTTTGCTTTGCACAATCTAGAGATTCATCGATGGATGTCAAAACGGCGTTTACGAATGGAGAGATAGATCTTTGAAATCTATATGGAACAACCTGAAGGGTTTGTTGCACCTGGTCAAGAAAAGAAGGTGTGCAAGTTGATAAGATCCTTGTATGGACTGAAACAAGCTCCAAAACAATGGCATCTTAAGTTTGATAACACGATGTTGTCAAACGGGTATAAAATCAACGAATGTGATAAATGTGTATATGTCAAAGGGACATCGGAAGCATTTGTCATAGTTTGTCTATATGTAGACGATTTGTTAATCATGGGCAGTAGTCATGATGTTATCATGGACACGAAAAGAATGTTAAAGAGAAACTTTGACATGAAGGATATGGGAACTGCTGATGTGATCCTGGGGATAAAAATCAGCAGAACTCATGATGGAATTATCTTGTCACAATCCCACTATGTGGAGAAAGTGCTCAAGAAATTCAATGCTTTTGACAGTTCACCGTCAAAGACGCCCATTGATTTAAGTGTAAATCTGGTTGCTAATGAAGCTGAACCAGTGGCTCAGATGGAATACTCACGTATTATAGGCAGTCTGATGTACATTACAAATTGTACACGTCCAGACTTGGCCTACCCTCTAAATATGTTGAGTAGGTTCACGAGCAATCCAAGCCACGAGCATTGGAAAGCGTTAACCAAGGTGTTAAAAAGTACTTGAAGTATACCTTGGAGTATGGGCTATACTACTCGAGATATCCCATTTGTACTTGAAGGGTATAGCGATGCTAGTTGGATTTCGGATTCGAAAGATTCTTATTCCACTAGTGGATACATATTCACCATTGGAGGTGGTGCGGTATCGTGGAAGTCTACGAAACAAACGTGTATAGCTCGGTCCACCATGGAATCGGAGTTTATAGCTGTGGATAAGGCTGGTGAAGAAGCGAGTGGCTTGAAACTTTTGGAAGATATTCCATGTTGGAGGAAGCCTATGCCTTCGGTGATGATTCACTGTGATAGCCAAGCGGCTATAGGAAGGGCACAGAGCAATATGTATAACGGTAAGTCTAGACATATTCGTCGGAGACATAATACCGTTAGACAATTGATCTCAAATGGTGTGATGTCAATTGACTACGTAAAGTCAAAAGACAATTTGGCAGATCCTTTGACGAAAGGATTAAATCGAGATCAATTGTGTAAATTGCTAGAGGGAATGGGCTTAAAGTCCACAAAGTGAAAATAACCATCATAGTGGTAACCCAACCATGATGACTGGAGATCCCAAGAACTTGGTTCAATGGGAAAACTAAGCTATGAAGGTTGAGTTGTAACACTTGGAAACAATGTTTCAACCCATCCCTAGAGAGCAATGCCAAGTGTTGAACACCTGCAAGTTGTGGTGAGGCTAAGTCATTTGACTTTTAATGATTCCTACACCTCGTTGAGGTAGAGTATGGCAGGATACTCGGATAGGAGATCACCTATATAAGTGAGAAGTGAGGGCCGCTTCAAGGTAACACTTATGAATCCAAAGTGGTGTCCATGGCCAGAAACGGACACAAACGTGAGAACAGGAGGGGTTGAGACCTTACTGTGTTAATGCTATTGTCTCGGTATACACCGTGGAGGAATAGTTCAAGGCATTACGTCCACTAGCCGCCAAACCCGATAGTATTGACTATGGAAGGTTCAAAGCCACAAGCTACCTATCCCGATGCGTTGTCTCTTGAGGACTGGTTGCGTGTCTGCATTCATGCATGCATTAATTTCCACTCATGTGGGGGATTGTTGGAAATTTGGGTTTGAGAAAGTGGGCGTCGTCCCGACTTTGACCAAATTTTCGGTGGCTAAGAATTTAATTTTGGAGGAATTAAAGTGTATATTATTGATCTACTTTCCGAGTAGATGTTCGTAGTATTTTTTATTTCTCAAAACCGAATTTCGGTGAGTGAGAAATTAATACACGAAGTTGGCCACAAAAATGGGTATTATGAAAAGGGAGTTGAAAGGATTTTTCTTCATCCCACATAGTTTAGAAAACTAAGTTTATCCTAGTTTATAAACTAGAAGATGTTATTAGTTGGATATACTATAACATAAGTGGATGATCACAAGCGGGCCACACGCGCGCCCGCCCGCCCGCCCGGCCCGGCCTGGGCGTGGGCGTGGGCTTGGGCTTGGGCTTGGGCTTGGGCTTGGGCTTGGGCTTGGAGTGCAGGCGGGCGGCCCGCCTATTGGGCTGGGTCCAGTCCACAACACTTTTGTCACTCGAAAATGGGTTTGGCCCAAATTCGTGATCGTTGGGTGTTGGGCACGGATGAACCTGGACATTGCGGTGTCCGGTTCATAGTTGACTAATGGAGTATGTAACTCCTCAGATAGTGGGGTTGTAACCCCCAGATTGTGGTCATCAATGTGTTTGTAACACCTGGGAGTTACAAAGGAGGTTAATGCCCATTACCTTACCATGATTAATTCCCCTGCAGTGGAATTTTTTTGTCTATAAATAGTTTGGTTCCATTGCGATTTCGGACATAGAAAATCGCATACATTCTGCATATTTCAAAGGTATCGTCGAAAGTGTCGTAACATTTCGTATCACATTTTCAACAACATTTCACTCGCATTCGAGTCCAAAGACCCGATTCTCGCTCCTTCGAGTTCGACAGTGCCTTTGTGTGTCAGGGTGCTACTGCATACCTGAGGACGTAAAGCCGTTTTATCTTTGGGGACATTACGTCAAACCGTGAGCACTAGCCGGGACGTATTTGTCTTGCGGATAGAGTTCTACTCGACTCGGCTTTTTCCAGTTGTAATAGTCAGATTTCTATTTCCTTGTAATTTTCCATTTTCTGTTTGTAAAGCCATTGTTGAAGGCTCCCGTTGTAATCACTTTGTAAACAAAGCATATTTTATCAACACTCTCATCATCTTTCATTTTTTTTCCCAAATTCTTTCAGGTTTCCATTGATTCTTGCTTTGATTGTTGATTGTGACTGAAAATTAGGAGAGAATAAAGTAAGAAGGGCGTTAACAGAGAAGAAAAAGATGGAAGAAGAGAGAGAGAGAGAGAGAGAGAGAGAGAGAGAGAGAGAGAGAGAGAGAGAGAGCATGAAGAAGAGAGAGAAGAAAAACACAGTGTGAACAATGCCGGGAAGATGAAAGGTGGAGAAAAATTAAAAAAATAAATAAAAATCAAGTCAACCCACATTAGTGGAAACGGATCGATGGTGCTCCGTCGATGGTTCTATATAAGTTTTTGCATTTTTTCTCCCCATTGGCGGGAACGGAGAAAATATTAAATATATAATATAATATTTTAAATATATAATATATATAAATATATACACATTAAATATAATAAAATAATAAAATCTTTAATTTATTTTATTTATTTTGTATAATGAGTATTTTATTAGTTTTTTTATATAATCTATATATTTTTTAAATATTTCAAAATTATTTTTTTTTAAATATTAGTTTTGTGCAAAATTAAAAATCAAAACAGGGGGCGGAGATCCCCTTGGGGACGGGGATGGGGGAGATTTTTTCCCCGTTTGTCTGAGGGGACGGGGATTTCCAGCGATCGGGGGGATGGGAATCGCTCCCCCACCTCCGCCCCATCCCATTGACATCCCTAATTGTTACATGCAAAGTGTACAAAATGACATTATTAATGTAAACATTGCGTGTATTAATATTTTTCAAATATGTAACCATGTGAAATAGAAGATCTGTGTTGATTTTAGTATTGAAAACAATTAAATAAAATTATACATGCACATCACGCAATAAAAACAAAAAAATTCTATTGATGAATAACAAAATGCTGAACAGAGAGGCTTAGCTCAAGTGGTAAGCAGAGTGTGAACAAGGAGAAACACATTTTAATCTATGTACAATTAAAACTGAGCTTGTTAGCAGTAATATTCATGGTGCAATTTTCATTTTCACCAAATTATTCTAATAAAACTAAAGTGAATTGAAGGTGTTGTTGGGATATAATAAAAATCAAAGGGATACAGCGGGGGATAATTCGAACTAACAAACATCTATTACAAACAAAGTGAAAAAAAAAAGCAGCAAAGCAAGTTGAGGCGAGCGAACTCTTTCTTTAAGACTCTTGTTGCCCCGTCACGATGCTCACGGTTGCAGGCAACGAGTCTCCCAAGATACAACGATTTTGGTAAAGGATCGGAGCACCACAAATCCTTCTACCCGGCGAACTGAGATAAGTGAAACCCTGAGTGATGTCAGCAACCTGACGTAACACCTCTAATGCAGATTTTTGAGTGACAGACTATGAATGTGTATGCACGAAATTTTCTGTGATTGTGATGTATGTTGCACGATTTCCACTGTATGGAGGGGCTCCAATATATAGGGAAAACACAAGGGATCCTCCAAAGGAAAAAGCCCTAATGATTTGGACTCAAATATGTCCATAATCCTCAATCAAATCTTTTCTTATTTTGATTGATTTGTGTCAAGTCAATCCTTCCAATTGTGGCCTCAATCGGTTTAGGAATGATTTGATGCACTCAATCATGTTACCATAAATTGGTGATTTGAGTCAAAGTTGCCTATTTAACGGATAAAATCAAGAAACTTACCAAATACCGAATTTGACCAATCTACCAACATTCTATATATGTTGGATACCTTTCCCACAAATATATCTTTCCATGTGTACCATTTGTGCATCGATTTTCCACTCACCAATAAATGGTTTTTGTGAAAATAAATACACCACTCGTTTCCAAAATTAACGAGTCTCCACACTTGGAATTTCGGCTTAACAAAACCGATTTTTCCAACAATCCTGCACATGAGTGGAAACAATGCATGAATGCATGCAGACTCGGTCACTCAGCCCCATGAAACATTGTTGCATCAGGATAGGTAGTTTGTGGCTTTGAACCTTCCTTAGTAAGATACTATCGGATATATCTGCGGCTTAATGGACACGATGCCTTGAACTACTCCGCTTACGAATATACCAAGACAACAGTATTTACACAACAACACTTCTGCTCATCTCGAAGTTCTCTGGTTGTGTCTGTTTTGGTCATGGATCACACTTGGGATTTACAAGTGTTTCATGGAGGTGGCCCGTCCTCACACTTACATAGGTGACCTTGTCTATCAAAGGTACCCTGCAATACCCCATCTTATTAGGTATAGTACGTCATTAAAAGTCCATAAGACTTAACCTCACCACAGTCAGCAGGTTCAATCACTTGGTTGTACTCTTTAGGGAATGGTTAGCTTGAAGCTAAGTACCAAGTGCTATAAATGAACAGTTTAAAGTTTAGTTTTCCCATTGAACCAAGTTCTTGGGATCTCCAGTCATCATGGTTGGGTTTCCACTAGAAAATGTTCTTTAAGTTGTGGATTTTACACCAATTCCCTCTAGCATTTTACAATTGATCTCCACTTCAATCAAATTTGCTTTCAAGATTGAGATCAATTTCTTTACATATTTGAGCACATAGTCTCTGAGCATGTGTAACCACTTCAATTAACATAAGTGCCACCGGTGGACTTTCAAGCCCTTCAATGTCAATGTGGCTTTATAACACCTTAAGGTCATACAGACTATTCTCAATATGATATCTCTTTTTAAAGACAGGCTCGTTTGACTTTATCATTTGTCAAACTTGTCATTATTCATTCAATGACTTAATTGTTGTATATATTCCCAACAAGTTCGGGTACAACAATCCGTTAGGGTCTACCTTGATAAAGTTAGCATTTAAGGCCATTTTCTGCACCTTTTCTTGGTACCTCAATGTGTGCAATATTGCAACACTCAAGAGTACACTAAAAGATGCACATCTTTAAGAGAAATCACAGGTGACCCATGTTAGCTATCAACAAGCATTGTTAATGGCAATTGACCCACATCCTCATTTCTAAGGATACTTGTGTTTCTTTGACTCCGCAGTTATTGGGGTCAATCTTTGTCAAGAGTGAGGTAAATTTATATTTACCAAACGCCCCCACATTTGAGGCATAACTCATCCACCCCACATCGTGCAACAATGTCAACTTTGAGAATTATCAATTAAATAATTGTTATTTCTCACAAGTTCAACCGTGATTGGATCGCCAACTGACAAATAATCCAATTGCCTATTCAAAATTCTAAAGAATTTCCCGGAAGGGCTAAAGGACTCAGTTGCATCCACTCACAAAATTTTGGGTAGAGTTAACTTGCCATGTGCTTCCTCACAAGGGGACGCTAAATCATATGCCTCTCACAAGGGCATTTAGATTTGCTCATGCCTTCATTGACATGTTTTGCTATGTGTTGTGACACCCGAGATGTCATAACACTCAAGTTGGTACTTTTGTGCCCTGCTTATAGTTGTTTGGCTATAGCAGTCTCACAACATAAAATTCCACGTTTATATTGTGAGTCCAATTTAATATTTGGTAATAATTTCTTATTCACCTATTGTTTTATGACATTCATGTTAACGTGCCAACTCTAACATGTCATAAATCACAACTCAATCATATAAGAGGGCGAAGCAATACAACCATTACATTCATCTTGAACAATCCCTTTTCAAGGTGTCCCTTTCCAAGGAATTGTCCATTTTAGTAAGTACAAAGCTATGAGTCCATAGCCCTGTTGTACCAAGTCTCCTTCAAGTCTTTTCATGCTTGGCATTTGATTATCTATTGTCTTCTTCAATGCGCAATCTGACAATCAAATCCTCCAATCCTATTTGCTTCCTCTTATGCTTGAGATAATTTTTGAAATCCCTCCAACTAGGCGGAAACTTTTCAATAATTGCAGCCACTTGGAATGTTTCACACAACTGCATCCCCTCAGCATGGATGCTGTGCAAAATCAATTGCAATTCTTGGAGTTGACTCATAACAGTCTTGGTGTCAACCATCACATACTCCAAGAACTTGCCGACAATGAACTTCTTGGTGCCGGCATCCTCCGTTCTGTATCTTTTGTCCAACGAGATCTACAGTCCCTTGGCAGTACCTTTGAACGAGGCATACACACTGTACAACGCATTATCCAACCCATTAAGGATGTAATGCTTGCACAAGTAATCCCCGTGACCCCATGCATCAAGGGCAGCCCTACGATCCATATTGGTATCGTCTGGGGCAACAACAAGAGGGTCCTTTTTAAGAAACCTCACCAAACTTAGGGTTGTCAGATAAAAGAACATCTTTTGATGTCGTGTGTTAAAGTTAAGTCCGGTAAATTTTTCCGGCCTTTCGGCATGGGCAGCCACGGTTGCTGGAACAGGTGTGATTGAAGGTGTTGCCAACACTGACGTAACACCAATTGTAGAGACAGAACCATGTGAAGCCTGAAGTGAGGCCACAGGTGTGGTCACACCAAAGGCCACACTTGCTGGAACATCGGAATACTGGGGTGTGCTAGAAGGAGTGGTCACACCCCTCACCGACACTGGAGCATAGGCGAGCAGAGGTGTTGTAACAGTTCCCACAGCCGCTGAACGTTTGGAAACAGAGGTGTGACAGAAGGTGTGGTCACACCCCCCACTGCCATCGAAATAGGAGCAGGTGTTGGCAGAGGTGTGGCCGAAGGTGTGGTCACAGCAAAGGCAGGGACAACAGAAACACGTGTTGTCGGAGATGTTGTCACACCCGAGGCCACACCTACAGAATCGGTAGTCATTGCATTGCTTGAAGACGCCATCAGTCCAAATTGCAAACAAGAGTCTTGAACTGTTGGGATACAATAGAAATCAAAGGGCTACAGTGGGGGATAATTCGAACTAACAAACGTCTATTACAAACAAAGCGGAAAAAAAAAGCAGTAAAGTAAGTCGAGGCGAGCGAACTCTTTCTTTAAGACTCTTGTTTCCCCATCATGATGCTCACAGTTGCAGGCAACGAGTCTCCCAAGATACAACGACTTTGGTAAAGGATAGGAGCACCACAAATCCTTCTACCCGGCGAACTGAGATAAGTGAAGCCCTCAGTGACGTCAACACCCTGACGTAACACCTCTAATGCAGATTTTTGAGTGACAGACTATGAATGTGTATGCACGGAATTTTCTGTGATTGTGATGTATGTTGCACAATTTCCACTGTATGGAGGGGCTCTAATATATAGGGAAAACGCAAGGGATCCTCCAAAGGAAAGCCCTAATGATTTGGACTCAAATATGTCCATAATCCTCAATAAAATTCTTTCTTATTTTGATTTATTTGTGTCAAGTCAATCCTTCCAATTGTGGCCTTAATTGATTTAGGAATGATTTGATGCACTCAATCATGTTACCATAAATTGGTGATTTGAGTCAAAGTTGCCTATTTAACGGATAAAATTCAGCAACTTACCAAACACCGGATTTGACCAATCTACCAACATTCTATATATGTTGGATACCTTTCCCACAAATATATCTTTCCAAGTGTACCATTTGTGCATCGATTTTCCACTCACCAATAAATGGTTTTGTGAAAATAAATACACCACTCGTTTCCAAAATTAACGAGTCTCCACACTTGGAATTTTGGCTTAACAAAACCGATTTTTCCAACAGGTGTGTAACACTTGAGCCAAAAAGGATCAATAGGATATTTGCATAATAATCAAATAATTTTTTTGCTTTAAAACAATTAAGGATAAAATAAGCAAATAATAAATTTTGGATGTAATGAATATGACCCTATCGCTATCAGTGGACTTTAGACCACAAGCAGAATAAAATCTCAACGTATAGATCACTTATTTTATAACACTTCACAATTGAAATCACAATTCATCCCTTATTTAAGTAATAATATGTACGTCTTTCCCTGAAAGCAGTTCTTTGTTTTTGTGGCAAACAATTAAAAGACTGACTTCTTTTACTTTTTGTTATGTTACATCCCAAAATGTGCCTCTTAGAGGAGATGGATGATGGATCATTCCTTTTCTTATAAATGATAGACCATTTACATGCTTATTGGACATATAGGGCTTGTTTGGTTGGGGTTTATACTATATAGGGATATCAACCACTTTTGTTATTAATCAAGCATATTATTTTGTTTGGTTCAACATGGTTGGGCCCATGAAAAAGATAAGGCCCGGTCTCTTATCATGCTCATTTAGTGATACCATATCCCACTATAGGGGTGGGATGCCTTTTCCATCCCTTTCCCTTGAAAATGGAAATTACCCCCTTACCCTTTATCCCCTTTACTCCACAATAGACAATTCAACCTTCATTTCCTTCACAAGACGCACGCGAACCCTAGGCTTCTCACCATTGATGAGCGGCATCGACGTATAGGTAGATTTTGCCCCTAATTTCTCTAAATTCGCATTATAAATTTGCTTGTTCTTCTTTAACCTACCTCTGCATCGATTTAAAATCGATGACTCGCACAATTTTTCAGTAACCCGTTTTTTTCTATAAATTTGTTTCAGATCATCTTGATATTGGATCGGATAGATTTTTGAATCCAACACGAAGTAAGTGTTTGTCGGTTTCTGAAGCACGAAAATGTTCAGTTTTTAATTATTGTTAATTAAAATATTTATTACAGATTTATTGATTTATTGGTTCCTGGAATTAATTTTTTTTTACTGTTTTATTACTTTGATGTTTCACTTATAAACTGAATATGTGTTATGTAATTTTTTTTTAATCAATTGGAAATATATAAAAGAAATAAAAAGGTCATGATCACAAGCCGATCAGGTAGCAAAGGAAAAATAATATCAAACTTCAAATAAAAGAAAAAAAAATAACTTAAAAATGCAATTTAAACGAAGGACGTCTATTTTTAGAAGATTTTCGAATGGCATAGTGAGTTGTTGTTTTAGCACGTGCTCGAGTATCTTCTTGATGGTCTAATATAGCCTGTGGAATGTCGGCTCAGGATCCACGAGCTACAATTGCCATAGACTTCATAGCTTCTGAAGAATCACATGAGGGAAAGACAAGCGAAGTGGTGGAGGGGTCACCTATCTTTGTCTTTAAGGCTTCCAACTTTTCTTGTTCCTCTTCTTCTGTCATGTCGGACCAACCCTGTTTAGCCGCTGCTGCCATAGCCTGAAAACTTTCAAAGGGATCATTCAAGTTCAGATTATAATTCGCCGGAGGTCGGCTATTCTCGATCATTTCTATAGCCCGCTTAAGTGTTTCTTGTCCTTGATCATCTAAACTCGCAGATACCACTAAAGCTCTCTCTTGGTTATCCTGTTGCAAGGGTTCATGAATCACTATCGCACGCTCTGGATTTGATCCTTCCACTTTATGTTTGTCCTTAAGGCCGTCGCATTCCTCTGTCGTTCGTGCATTCCTCTGTCGTTCGTGCTGTGTCATTTCCTTTATTATCTTCCAAAACCTCGAAGGCATTACTAATGGTGACCCCTGAAGTAGATGGTCTGTGTGTATTCTCCACATGAGAATAATTCTTGCGGACTTTAACCTGCACCCAAGCTTCTGTTGGCTCCTTTCTTTTTTGAGGAGAATGGCGTCTCCGAATATTTTCCCTGATCTCCAAACGTCCCCGTTGAGACCGTCGTTCCCCTGTCTGAGTTCCATCAGATTTATTGACTTCCTGAGGTTTCGAAATACGACAACCGGTGATGGAATGTCCTTTTGAAAAAATTCTCAAATCCGAGAATTGAATGTTACCCTTTTCCAAGAGAAATTAATTTCCAGCAAGACTTAATGTTCCACAATATCGTAAGTTTCCTCTTGAATTCTTCTGTCGAGATTGGCTTGGTACCCTTGGGCAGCAGAACCCTTCCAATCAACGTTTTTCTAAGCTCCGTCGTATGTTGTTGGTAAATTTCTTCATCAATCGTAACCAAAAAATATTCCCCCTTCTTAACTGGCTTGGCAGTATCTCCTGGGGATAATTTTTTTGCGAACATAGACGCCAATGGATATTGTGCGTGCGTTGAGTTATCATAGACTAGCGATATACCTTTACTATTCATACATGCCTTGGGATTGGGATAATTTTCACAAACTATGTTAGAATCCAAAGCATTAAACTCTCCGTCCACACATTTCCCTCTAGGCCCATTAGATTGAAACGCATGCAAGTGTTTTGTGTTGCTATGCGATGTATAATCCAAAACCCCAGCAGATTTATTAGGATTATGTACAGAATCACAAACCTTAGGGTTTATACCTGACTCGGAATTCAAGAAGGCAACAGCGGTAGGATTAGGATTTTGAGAAACCCTAACCAAAACCCTAGTGCATGGCGGAACCCGGCCCCTGTTAGACTTCGATACCTCTGCGTGACAGTATCCCGGATCTGTTCTAAGTCCTGCGATGAAGATTGTGGAGGTCGCACCAGATCGACTTTCAGCACATTGCTTGTTGAAGGAGATGAGTTTTTTGAAACTCTAGAGTTGGGTATGAAGCCCGAATTATCTTCATGCGATTGTGAATATCAACACCGAACGGAAAAGCATGGGCAGTCATCGTGCGCCGTCTGAGATTTTAGGAGCGTTTTTTACATTTCTAGGGTTTTTTTCTCTCAAATATGTGTTATGTATTGAATAAGCCTACTTCCGCATATAAACAAAAATCACAATTAGATTAGTTGTTTTGTTATGAAATGCCTCAGTTTTTGGTTGAGTTAGGATTCAGTTTATCATTGTTTTTAGCTTCTAGTTTATTTATTACTGTTTTATTACTTTGTTGGTTGCTGTTAAATTTTTTTTTTCAAGTTTTATTACTTTGTTGAATGCCTTGTAGTCTGAAGATGTGTTATATTTTTTAATATGCCTAATTTCGCATATAACAACTAAACATAAATTACTTGGTAAATAATGATCCCAATTATCCACAATTACGAAAACACTAAAATAGTTTGTCATACTTACTTGCAATCTTTAGATCGTAATAGTCTCCTGCGCCAAATGTAGAGGAAAACAGAAAACATCAATAACCCATTATTCTAGAATAACACTTCCCAATTAAATTTCATAAAAATTGTTAAAACTAAAATACCATAAATTTTGTTTAGATCGTAGTTAAATACCATAAAATACCCTAAATAGAACCAGTTAAAACCATTATATTAAACAGGTAAAATATTATAAATTACATTCAAGTAACAAAAATCCATATATTAAAACTAAATACCTTAAATTTCATGATTGTAGTTAAATAACCTAAAATACCATAAATAGAAACAGTTAAAACCTGTTCCTATAACAAACCTATATGTTAAAACTAAAATACCCCAAAATTACTGTGAAAGAACAAACCCATCGATTAAACAGTTTGAAAGCTACATAAATCAAAATTCGAAAAAGTATAATATCAAACTAAGAGTGAAAATGAATTTATAATTACCTTTGTAGCCTCGTTGCGGATTGAAAATGGAGATTTCAGTCGAAAAAGATCTTTGAGTTGAGGAATTTGTCGATGGAAAATAACATAGAAGAAGGGGCTGGGGAAATGGGGTTTTGAGTAGAATAAGAACCCAGTCAAAATATGAAAAATAGACCTAATAAGTCAAAGTTTGAAAATGGTAAATAAATTGTAAGTTAGGGGTACAAAGGTCATATCCACCTTGAATAAATGTTCTTATCTAACATGAACCAAACACATTATTAATAAATCCACTTGTATCATGTATCACAATCCATCAAACAAACATAATAATAGGACATCTTGTGTCCATATGATAAGGCTGGAAAATGAAATGGAAATTAATCATGCACATTACCATCATTCAACCAAACGAGCCCATAATGAATTACTCGTTATACATTAAAACTAAAAAACCCACTCATTTGTCTACTATCAAAAGAATCTCTCAATAACTTTTTATAGTCCCACAATCAAATCATTCTACCAACAAATTTTTGGATGGATCCCACCATAAATTTACATACTTTTATATCTGCATTTCATTCTTATATAAATCATATATATTGTATTATATACAGGGCCGATCCTATCATTTTTCTGGCCTGAGTCGAACTTCTAAAATCGGACCCCTTTTATGTACAAACTAAAAAACAACTAAAACAATAAAAGAAAGAATATCATGCTATATATAGAGAAATTCAAATATAATTAAGCTAATAAGATATATATATGTTCAAAATCTAAATAGTTATTTAAATATAACCCGCTTTACAGTTTGGTAAAATATTAATCAAATCAGTATAATCAAGTTGATCAATAATTCATTTCTCGATCGATAACATAGCTAACCCATACAATCTTTCTTGTGACATGGTTGACCATTTTTTTTTCTTTTTGATGGACGAACAACCTGCTTTTTTTCTATTTTATTCCCACATTTCCAATTCTTTTAGGCTTCCCTTTTTTTATTCTTTTGCCTTTTGAAATTTAAATTGAGAAGTTTTAATATTGGATCATTAAGAAAAATTAAAATTAATAATTGTTAGAACCTAAAGGCTTTAAGGTTACAAGACCCAAGAAAAATAGGCTTTTCATTCTTTGGGGGAGGGGGGGAGCTTTTAATTTTATTTTATCTAAATCACAAATTATCAAAAAAAATAAAAAAGACAACTGCAACCATGGTATTCGAACACAGGATCTTGGCAGGCATTAACCGCTGAGACAAAGGTATTGTTTATTCTAAAATGTATGTATTTTGTATATGTGTATATGTAAAAGGTATACGAAAAAATTGGGCACCTAAATTTTGTAATTTTTTTGGGCCCGACTCGCTCGACTAACGCTAGGAGCGGCCCTGATTATATATATTATACAAATACTTAATTAATATTGTTTATATCATATGGTTAATATATATTATTTAACTTTTATATATAATGAATATTTATAAGTTTAGACTATTGAAGACAACAATTTGATAAAAGTTTAAATTTCATTTTATAACATGGTTTCTAAAATTTAAGAAAACCAGAAAAAATTATTTCAAAAGAAAGGGAGAGAGGCTGTATGTACAAGCCAACTTATTAAAAAAACTCAATCCTATATATACTCCCATTGGTTTGAATTTTTTCACCTAGGTCTTTTTTCCCAACAAACCCCTCCAAAAAAAACTCCATTGGAGATGTCCTTAATCCTTATATAAGCTGACAACATCAAAATGTTGTAGCACGAGATGAGAAATATCCGTTGAAGAGGAACTCCTTATTTAATAAAACCGTGACGCCAGAAAATAATATATATTAGACAAATGCTTTATTATAGAGGAAATCATTTTGTATTGTCAATTATTATGTTTACTAGATTAGTCAATTAAATTTATTTCGAATATTTAATTGATTGATTTTAGTCCATAGATTAGACTATTGATCAGTTTTAGATTATTTGATTGAGTGATTATTGATGTTTAAAAACCACTCTCTGCCAATGTAATAGCATTTATATGCTATCTTTATTCAAAGAAACAGGCCATTTAATTTCCCATTTTCGACAATGTTGTGAAATTCGGACCGCACCGGCCAATTCGACCAGTTAATCAGGAACCGATCACTTGTCAAACCCGATTATATATTAAAACTGGGTGGCTAAAAAAATTATTGTCACCCAGTCAAACCTGGAAATTAGTGACTCATTTAAACCGGTTCAATTTTTCTCGTTTTTCAGTAAAAGAAAATATGTTTAGTAAACTTTCATATAACTTCTCCTTATATTCGATTTACATATATATTTGAATATTATAATTTATTAATTTAACATTTGTTTTTAATTGTATTTGTTAGTATATTTTGCATATATATTTATCTTTTACATGTGTGTACATATAATATATGTGTGTATATATACGATTTTTTTTTTTTTTTGCAATTTTAAAAAATCTGTCGGTTTTTTTTGTAATTTGTCTGAACCTAAGGAAGTCTTTTGTATTTAGCCCTCAATGTTAAGAATAGAATAAGGATCGATCACCACAAACATGTATCAATTAATGTTAAGAATAGAATAAGGATCACCACTTAAAATTAACAGAGAATTCAGTTTGTCAAGGAACTTACAAGAAGTGAGAAGAAACCGCAAAATACATCAAATAAGACACCGAAAAAGAAAAAGAAAAAGAAAAAAAGTTAAGCAGAGGGCTTACATCAGCGAGATATGATGATCTTAAGCTCTTCATTTCCCATGTCTTGCTGTTCCTGTTGAATTATCAAAGCCGACTCTGCCACTGATTTACGGCATAATTCTACCCGAATCAGCTGCAGTGTCGCGATATCGCCTAAAACCGAAGGGATTTCTTGCAGATCAACGCAATTTCGCAGCACTAGTTGCTCAAGTTTGGGGAAATGTTCATTTTCCGCATTCCACTTAGCAATTTGTACATTATCCAGTTTCAAGAATCTAAGTTGTTCAAACTCATCGTCACTAGTACTCCACTCTTTCCCCTCCATTGAAACTTTTACCAATTTCAAGACCTCAAGCGTGGGCAATCTACCAATCATAGACACTTCTCCACGAGACAGTTTGAATCTAGACAGATTGAGCTTTTTGAGGTTCAACGGGAAACTGAGAACGTCCGAAAACCAATTCACCTGACCTTCAAGAGATATATTTAATGATTCAAGCTGTGCAAGGAAGTCTACCACAGGATACAAGCCTTTCGATGCAATGAAGGAACATTTCAGTCTACGAAGGCCGGTAAAGTTTTTCAATATTGCATCGTCCCTTCCATGACTAATGCGCAGAAAAGAAACCGATTGAATCTTATTTTTGTCGAGACTCTTATTATTCTTAGTGGTTAGGAGATGTAAGCTGTCGGAAAATTGAACACGACTATGGAAGTGCACATATTTCAACTTTGGCATCTTTAGGAGGGCCTCGGAGATCCTTCCTCCACTTCGCACCACCAACACTTGTAGATTCACAAGGCAGCTTATGGATGTGGGCAAGTATTCAACGTCCAAGTAACTCAAGTGATATAGTAATCCAATCCCTCGTAGTTCGCTTTTCTCACACATCTGCAATATTCTGACAAGTTTCAAGCTCGCAAAGGTGATGAAGCTATTATCTGGGTAGAAGTCCAACAACGAACGGATACGTAAGCCAAATAGAATGCGTCTTGAGGTTGAATTCATTGAGCTGGAGACTGACAATTCCCTGAGAAATCAGAATAACAAGAATTGTTCTTGATCATTATAGAAGATCATAAACCGAATAATAACATGAATGATACACAAGCAAAAGGAAAAGAGAGTTTACTTACTTTCCAACCCAATCTTGGAACTTCTCCTTTTCAGCCATTCGCAAGCACAAATCGTGCAGTAGATCGTGAATACTACACGATTTGACTTCACCGTCGAATTTTCTTTTGGCAACTAATATCAAGCTTCGATCAATTAGCTCCATTAGATATTCATTTGCCAAGTCCTCTAAGCTCTTTTCCTCCTCTTTATGTATGAATCCTTCAGCGATCCACTGTGATATCAACATTCGGACTGGAATTTCCGTGTCCTCAGGAAGCACTCCGAAGTAAAGAAAGCACAGTTTCAAATGCTCCGGCAAATGCTTGTAACTAAGTTCCAATATGTTAAGGGTCTGGTTTGAATCTTCAGAAATATGAGAAGTCATACTTCCAGCAACTTCTTTCCACAAGCTAGCATTCTTCTCCATTTTTGCAAGAACTGCAGCTATAACAACTACTGCAAGTGGTAAACCCTGACATCGTGCCGCAATTTCCAATCCAATGTATGCTAATTCTCGAGAACACTCTTGCTTTATACACACCTTCTTCATTAACAACTCGAAACATTGATCTTCTGACAAAAAAGGAAGGCCATGAACACTACTTTTAGCCGAAGCTTGTAAAGCCACGTCTTTCCTCCGACTCGTAAATAAAATCCTACTACCAACTCCATCGTCCGGAAAAGATCTTCGCAGGTCGTCCCAAGCATTTACGTCCCATATATCATCCAGGACAATGAAGTATCTCCGTCCTTTTAAACTTTTGTAGAGCTCCTCCGCCAAACTCTCATCCTCCATTTTCAAAATCTTTTCATCCTCAAGCTCACTTACCGAACTAAGAATGTCAATCAACAGACTCCTCCTCTTATACGTCTGAGAAATAACACACCACGCACGCCTGTCAAAACGATCGACAACAACAGGGTCATTGTAAAGTTTTTTGGCCAAAGTGGTCTTACCAAGTCCAGGCATCCCGAAAATGGATACAATTTGTAGGTTTTCTGATCCCCGTGCTAATTTCTCTAAAATCTCACTTGCCTCCCTTTGGAAGCCGATAATAACCTTATCAACTAGAGGATTCGACTTAGTTCGTAACGGGACTTCATCGCCAGAATCTCTCCCAGCTCTCTTACCGCCGATGCCATAACTCTTGTTGATTTCCGCAAGCTCCGTCATAATAACTCGAATACTATTGTTGGCGTTGTTGATGGCATTGGAGAGCTCAACACCTCAATCACGAATAAGTTAACGATGTAATTACCAACATCGTACGCCACTTTCCTGATCTTCGTCACAAGCTTTTCCAGTTCCTCATAGCCTCCTTGTCGCCCAACGGCCTCTACATCCTGGAGGAAGGATCGAATAGATATCAACCCATCACGAAGTGTTTTAATATGATCCTTCAGATCAGCGTGAATCAGATCTGCGTTACTATGTAGTATGTCCTGTAAATCCTCAATGAGAAAATGGAACACAAATGGGGAAATCACAACAAGGCTGTTTGAACTCACACAACTTGGCGGATTTCCGACTAACCCAAGGCAACGCCGTTTGATTTTTCCATTCACTGTCTTAATTTTTCTCAACAAATCATCAATTCTGGCCTCCTCCTTGGGTCCATCCGTGGTGAAAAAATATGAGCACAAGAAATTCCCAGCTTGATTCGCCGCATCATTGATTTCTAGCAAGAGATTATCGATATCATCAGTCTCATCGCATTGCAGCGGTGTGTTCTCGAGAAAGATGAAAAGGAATTTCAGCTCCTTCTCGAGAATGTCGATTTCTCTCTTTACAGAAAGGAACAGGTCTACATTATTGCAAGTGTTTAAGTCTTTTATAGTTTCGAGCAGGAATCCGATGAAGTTCGCGACTAGTAACTCGTTACTTGGAGATGGAGTAGACGATTGAGTCACACATTGAGGAAGCACATTGGGGGATTTGAAGAATTCCCTGAGCTTATCAGTGAATAACACCATTAAACTCAGGTGCATTCTTGAGGTTGTGTATCGCACCACTCGCGCAGCTTTATCTTCGAGCTCTGCCAATAATTTCCAGTAAGCCTCATTCCTATATTCGGGGACTAGACCTATTAGACGGCGGATAAGAGCATAAAAGTGTGGGCTGTTCCAGGGGAAGTGTGCGTTTGCAGTGGGTACTGACCCTGGAAAATCTTCGGCAATAATAGTTACATGTTTGCGAGAAGGGGCCTTATTTTTGTTAGATGAAGACATTTTCACCGGGAGTGGATTGAAGGGATGCAGGGCTACAACTACAACTATGGCTTTCAGTCGGGAATGAAATGGCAGAAACAAAGGGAAGAAGGACGTGGGTACAGTTAAAGAGTAATTTTGTTAATTTTTACAATTTTATTATACACTAATTCTATCCTGTAAAATAAATTATAATATTTGGTCATCATTATCCCGAATATACCAACCACTTAACAAATAGATTCGTGTAATTTTGGTTGTTTTTGCTTTGGGACGTGGTATTTGGCCAGATTCTGGCCGACCAGAACAATAAAAGAATAATTTAAAAATGAGCAAGTCTCTTGTGAGACGGTCTCACGGATCTAAATTCGTGAGACGGACCTCCTAAGGGCTCCGTCTTGAGAACATGAACCATGAAAATAAATTTAAAAATAATAATGAACCATGAAGAAACAAAATAAACCCTAAAAACATGAACCATGAAGAATAAACCCGAAAAATAAAAATAAACCCAAAAAATAAAAAATAAACCCTAAAAAAAACTAAAAATCCTAAAAACCCAAATCAATTAAAAATAAACCCAAGAAACAAAATAAACCCTAAGAAAAATAAAATATAAAAAAAAACCTTTAAAACTTTGTGTAAGGTCTCCGTCTCACGGATCTAAATCCGTGAGACCGTCTCACACAAGTTTTTGCCATTAAAAATATAAAATAGTTATAGAATTACGACACCATCTTTAATGGTGTTTTGGCCCTTAGGGCATTTCCAATGGAAAAACCTTTTTCCATAGTTTTCGGAGTGTCATGTCATCTGCCATAACAAAAATAAAAAATCTAACATTTTACAAACTTTTCTCCACAAGGGTTAAACCTATTTTACAACTTTTTAATGGACCCACCATCCATTTAATATATCATTTATCTTTATTTCACTTTATTTGACATCTTATATAATTATATATTTGTGACAATTATTTTAATTAATATGTTTAATTTATATATTCAAAAATAATAATTTTAATTACTAATTTGATATTTAATAAATATCTAATTAATATTTATTCTCAACATAATAATTTAAAAAAAAACATTTTTGAAAATTCATAAATTTTATAAAGATGGGTTACAACATTACAAATTAAAATGTTACAAACAACTCATCAACGACTCTTTGAAATTTTTTACTAATTTACATTGAATAATAAAAAAAAAAAATCAATTCTAACATCCCACATTCCCACTATCCCACGGGGGGTTTGATGCTACCCAAGTGAGTTGTGCCCATGTCTCTTGTGATTTTGCCAAGTGTCCCACTATGACATATGCATGTATTTTGTTTCAAAAAAAGAAAATTAAAATGGGACACATGTCACAATCCTACGGAAGTTGGGCACTACTTACCCCTATCCCACATGACATGAAAGGCCCACATTTTTTGACTTTTTGCAACTTTTGTACTTCATCAACCGGTTTTTGGCTACACACCGTATCATGCCTACAAACCCCCAAATATATGCCACAATGGTGGGGTTTTTATAAGATACTGTTTTTAACAAAAAAAACCCGGGCTTTTTGCTTTATTATGGCAAAAACCAAATTGAATTGTGCTAATATGGCAGATTTTGATACTATTGTTGATTTACTTGATGGCGCACATGGGTTGTGCGGCGCTCTCTTCGCCGCGCTCCCACCATGTGCGCCAACCTTAGAAAAATTTTTTTTTTTTTAAATAATTCTCGGTGGCGCACATGGGTGTAGCGCCAAAGACTTCTTGCCGGCGCTCCACCCATGTGCGCCACTGTCGATATTTTTTTTTAAATATTTTCGTCTGGCGTAGTTAAAACATGCGCCAACCGTTTAAGTTAAACGAAAAAAAAATTGGTAAAGTGACAAACCGTTATGAAAGAGAATTGAATAATAATTGTAAGTTTTAGGATTAATAATTGTATTCATTTTGATTTATAAAATGATTGAGTAATCAATAGTTTAAATTGTGGACCTATTTTCATAAAATGGATGCAAATTAATAAAATAATTTTGACTAACTTTAACTATTTTTTATAATTAATCCAAATATGTCCATTAATTATAAATTTACATTCAAAATTAATATGGCTTAACAAAATTAATTATTAAATACATAATTTTGACTAATGTTAATCCTAATATCTATGACCACCAGTGCCACATCTCGGAGGATGTCTCTCTCGTTGGCTCCGTCTAGGACCGTATTCAGCATTATCAATATCATGTTGGTCGGAAGTAGACGGGTTCGGATCCATGTCCATATAACTCCTCAAAATCCACCGGGAAATGGTACAATGTACAGGCGAATCTTTGAAAATTTGGACGCGCATATGTGGATGGACTGTCATTCCCACATCCGTGTTGAGCATATCAAGAAATGATGTGAACTGGGGTGGTATAAACTGATCATAATTCACAGGTTGTGGCATATATGGTGTGTGATGCGAAGTGGAGGGATCTGCCGCATATCCAGATGGACCTCCCGCATATCTAGATGAACCTGACGCATATGCAGATGGACTCAACACATATCCAGATGGACTGCCACATGTGTGTGAGGTGTCTCGTGGGCGCAAGAGTGGTCGTCCGTCGTCCGGTGTCTTTGCGTGTCGATCATGCGCCTGTGTCAATGTAGATAGTTCAGGAACATCAATAGGTTCACCAACATCAGCATTTTCATTACTAGGTTCACCAACATCAGCATTTTCATTACTAGGTCCAGCAACATCAATATTTTCATTACTAGGTCCACCTTGTGTCAATGTAGATAGTTCAGGAACCATACCCCCTCTAAGGAACTCAGCATACTGATAATAATCATGTCCTACTGAAGTATTTATTTCAACATTCTGAATTACAGGATCTAACTCAACAAACAAATCAAAAAACTCAATCTCAACCGACGGATCTATAAAAGACCACAAATCTTCATCATTTGTAATAGATACTATTCCACACATATTGTTATAACAATATTTAGTCGAAACCTTCAACTTCCATTGACTTACATCAACCCCCGTTATCGAAATTAATATTTCCATCAATTTCACAAAATTCGTTCTGCGAGAAATTCTCCTAGCACCAATTGCGTTACGGTCATATCTCACATCACTCCCAGTCTGCACAATTTGCCCTCCAAAATATACGATTATGGTGATCATGTTTGACATCGCCTATATATTATAATGATAATACAGTTAAATAATTGAAATAAAATTTGACATTGTTTATATACGGGTATTATTTATACAATTTAACAATTATTACAGGATAAATAATACGAATATTAAAATTTACTTCAAAGAATACGAAGTAATTTACATAAAAATATGCACTCATAAATATAATGACGAAATTAAAGTATAATATTTTTCGACAAAAAATAAAATATAATATATTATGAAATAAATATTAATTAAAGACATACTTGAAAAATGCCGAAACTCAAATTTGCGAAAGATGCCAAAAGCCCAAACCGGAAGCCCAAATTAGTCGGAAACGACTATCGCCGGAAACTACTATCGCCTTCACGGAAACCGCCGCGTGTGTGTGTTTCTCGTGCGTGTGTGTGTTGTGTTTCTGCGTGCGTGTGTGTGTTTTTGTATTTGTGGGAAGTGTTTGTTGGGGTGAGAGATATAGAGAGTATAGAGAGTGTTTGTGATGTGTGTGTTTGGGCTTTTTTTTTTTTTTTTTTTTTTTTGTTATAAGGGGTTGGCGCACCTTGCGCAGTGCGCCGGGGCTTTGATTTGCCCTTCCCGATCTGGCGACGGAGACAAGACAAAATCATCGAAATCCGTGATGTTGGATTACGGCCGGCGCACTTACGCACGGCGCCAAAGGCTTTAAATTTTTTTTTTTAATATGAAAATGCTGGCGCACATACGAGGTGCGCCAGCCGTACAAAATTTAAAAAAAAAATATTTAATATTTTGGCGCAAGGACGAGGTGCGCCAACAGCCGACTCGGCGCACTCACGCAACAAGCGCCACCAAGTAAAAAGGCGATACTATCAAAATTTACCACATTTTAACGATTTGATTTCATATTTACAACATTTAAACAATTTGCCCAAAAAACCCATCCAAAAAGTTGCCCATTGTAGTTGCTCTTATCTTTAATGGTGTTTTTGCTCCAAATGAGTTGCTTTTCAGTGTTCGTGCCCAATGTAATGATTATTTCTAAAAAATACAGTATCATTGCTTTTAGTTTGTCTCTCCAAATTACATAAAAAAAATTATCTTCAAATGCACAATCTCTCATCTAATTTAATATATTATATAAATTAAATAATTAGTATATTCACCATATATTACACAATTATTCATCAGGCTGACAAAACGTTTGAGAATAACTATTCACCGTCTAATTATTTACAATCTTTTATAGGGGCACTCTCTTGTGAGACCGTCTCACGGATCCGTGAGACGAAGCTCCATTTAGAATAACCCGCCCGGCCTAGAGAAACCCGCTAATTTAGACTAACCAATCCCAGCCCTGTTACCGCGCTAGGTTTTCAGAAATCGGACCAATCCCAGCTCAGCTACCCTGTGCCCTAGCTCGTGTTTCCCCAGCAGCAGGTCGTCTTCCTCAGCTCGCACCCTAGCTAGTGTTCCCCCAGCAACAGGTCGTCTCCCTCAGCTCGTGCCCTAGCTCGTGTTCCCCCAGAAACAGGTCGTCTCCCTCAGCTGGGGACGAATGAAACAGTAGAGAGCGAAAAAAATCCTCAGCTTGTGTTCTCTCTGTCTCCCTCTCTCGACGTGAATTAACATAAAAACCTCAGCTCGCGTTCTCTCATTGTGTCACACGGTATGTAGAATTTCGATTCGGTTTACCTTTTGTTACAAAAATATATGTATGAAATTTGTGTTAGTATTGGTGTTTATTATTGTAAGAAAAAACTTTTTCTTCTTTTTTGTTTTCCAATATTTTACAGTAAGTTTTGTTGAAGAACAAAAATGGACAATATAAAAGAGTTTGCCAAAGAAGGTATGAATTCTTCCATTAAGCCTAAAAGTATTACTTTTATAGCTAAAAGTATCACTTTTTCAATCAAAAGTATCAGATTTCTAATGAAAAGTATTGCATTTAGATGTCACCGTCCTTGACTCTAGTGATGAGGGTGACGAAATCAAAATTGGACACAGATGATGATTGTGATGTAATGCTCCAAGAAGTCAAGGTAATGTATTGCCTATCTTTTGTCACTTGATTTTTCAAGTATTGATTTTCTAGTAAAAGTATCGCTTTTTCAATGAAAAGTGTTACTTTTTCAATGAAAAGTATCACATTTCTAACCAAAAGTATTATGCTTAGATGCTGTCACAATTCTTGGTGCTGCTCCTCAAAATGACGAAGTCAATATTGCCACACAGAATGCAAATGATACAACACTCCATGAAGCTGAAGGTAATGTGCTTCCCATTTTTTGTCAATTAAGTTTTTGAAGTATTACTTTTTTATTAAAAAGTATCACTTTTTAAGTGAAAAGTATCACTTTTGGAATGAAAAGCATCACATTTCTAACCAAAAGTATTATGCTTAGATGTTGTCAATTAAGTTTTTGAAGTATTACTTTTTCATTAAAAAGTATCACTTTTTAAGTGAAAAGTATCACTTTTTGAATGAAAAGTATCACATTTCTAACCAAAAGTATTATGCTTAGATGTTGTCACAATTCTTGGTGCTGCTCCTCAAAATGACGAAGTCAATATTGCCACACAGGATGCAAATGATACAACACTCCATGAAGCTGAAGGTAATGTGCTTCCCATTTTTTGTCGATTAAGTTTTTGAAGTATTACTTTTTTATTAAAAAGTATCACTTTTTAAGTGAAAAGTATCACTTTTGGAATGAAAAACATCACATTTCTAACCAAAAGTATTACGCTTAAATGTTGTCAATTAAGTTTTTGAAGTATTACTTTTTCATTAAAAAGTATCACTTTTTAAGTGAAAAGTATCACTTTTTGAATGAAAAGTATCACATTTCTAACCAAAAGTATCACTTGATTTTTCGTATTGCTTTTCTAGTAAAACGTATCACTTTTTCAATTAAAAGTATCACATTTCTAACCAAAAGTATTATGTTTAGGTGTCACAATTAATGCCTCTAGTGATGAGGGTGATAAAGTAAGTAATTCCAATGAGGTCAGTAGTTGATAATGGAGATGAAGATGAGTTTGATGTGAGTGGTTGTCTTCTATATATAACAAGAAAAACAATTAAGGATATGCATCGGTTGTATTGTCGTCATGCTCGTCTTTGTTGGGTTTAGTGTACGAAAATCGACTACTAGAAAATCTACAAATTAAACAGAGTTGTTGTTAAGAAATACTATGTATGTTCTTCCTCTGGGATTTAAGCAATCTGCGTAGCCGAAAAGAAAAAGGCTAATGTTACACGCACCGGATGTAAAGCTTCAATTAGAGTAAAGTTAAATGGAGAGGGGCTTTACGAGGTAGTTCAAAGATATTGTGGAACACAACCATCAACTCACAAGAATGAATGGAGCCATTTACATCGTTTCCGAGAGAGTCATTACAAATGAAAAAGGCAAAGCTATTGAGGATATGATATCTTGTGGGATGAAAGCCACTCAATCTTACCGTTATATGGTACACGATGCGGGGGGAACAATGCCTTGGTCATACTCGAAAGACCATTTGAATTTTGTTAATAGATTGAAAATGAAAGCAATAGAAGGTGGCGATGCATAGACGTTAATTGACATCTTATATCAACAAGATGTCGAAGAGGAGGATTTCTTTTTTAGAGTGAAGTTGGATGAATTTGGTAGATTATCTAATGTATTTTGGAGGGATTCCATGATGAAGGAAGACTATAAGATATACGGTGACGTTATGATATTTGACACAACATATCGCACGAATAAATACAACTTGATTTGTTTGGGTGCGCCATTTGTTGGGGTCAACAACCACTGGAAGAACGTCATGTTTGGGTGTGCTTTTTTATCTGATGAAAAATCTGAATCATTTGAGTGGCTTTTTCAAGTCTTTACAAAATCAATGGGTGGAAAATGTCCTGTAACTTTGTTCACTGATCAAGACCTGGCAATAAGCAATGCAATTGAAAAGGTAAATACTTTATGACAATAATCTGATACTTTTGTCTGTGATACTTTTATAGCTAAAAGTGATACTTTTAGCTATAAAAGTGATACTTTAGCATGAGAATCAAATACTTTTCCCTCAGAACATATATGGTTAATTTTGTCTGTGATACTTTTATATCTAAAAGTGATACTTTTAGCTATAAAAGTGATACTTTAGCATGAGAATCAGATATTTTTCCCTCAGAACATATATGGTTAATTTTGTCTGTGATACTTTTATAGCTAAAAGTGATACTTTTAGCTATAAAAGTGATACTTTAGCATGAGAATCAGATACTTTTCCCTCAGAACATATATGGTTAATTTTGTCTGTGATACTTTTGTCTGTCTGTGATACTTTTATATCTAAAAGTGATACTTTTAGCTATAAAAGTGATACTTTAGCATGAGAATCAGATACTTTTCCCTCAGAACATATATGGTTAATTTTGTCTGTGATACTTTTTTTTGGGGATACTTTTATAGCTAAAAGTGATACTTTTAGCTATAAAAGTGATACTTTAACATGAAAATTAGATACTTTTCCCTCAAAACATATATGGTTAATTTTATTTTACTTCTTCTCATGCGGTTTTTCCTCAAACAAGGCACAAGCTATGTCTTTGCACCTTCACCGAGAATCTATAAGTCGGTTTGGACGTTTGAAAAAAATAATTCTTTCAAATAAGCATTCAATAAATGTTTGACTGGTTGTGTTGATGAAAGATACTTTGAAATTTGCTGGAATTCTATGATTTTGGAGTATGAATTGCATGATGATTCTTGGTTTCGGCGCATGTATGATTTGAAGGAGAAATGGTGTCTTTGCATTAAGCAAGGATATTTTTTCTCAAGGGGGATATTATCTTCACAAAGGAGTGAGAGTACGAACAGCAGCAATAGGATTTAATGCAAAGAAAACAACAACTCGATCAATTTTATGGAATTTTTCAAGGAACATTAAAGCGTTGGAGGAACAATGAAAAAAAAAAACGAATTCGATTAACAAGATCAATTCCAACGCCTGTACTACCATTGACGGAATGTTGAGACATCTTCTTTGAGGTATATACATTGACCCTTTTAAAGAGTTTGAGAGTGAGTTTATTAAAAGTATCTCTCTCGAATGCATCATTGTGCGTGTTGAAGAAAACATCATGGTTTATGACATTTCAATGCCAAGTGATGGGGTTGTTGTCATCGTGTGGTGTATGATTGTTTAAATATGCTCATAAACTTTCTTGTAAGAAATTTGAGGAGTGTGGTTTACTCTGTTGTCATAGCTTAAGAGTATTTCATATGCATTCTATCTCCAAGATTCCCGAGTGTTACATTGTCAAAAGATGGACAAAATTTGTCAAAACAGTTGTGGGGGAAGTTCAATAAGATGGCTGAAAGTTCTCACAAACCGAAGGATTGTGTTCCTTGGCGGCATGAAATGGCACGAAACTATTATAATCTTATTCTAAAATGCCAAGACAATGAGGAGGCGAGAAGAATCATCGAAGATGGCTACAATAGAGATTCTTTAGTTTGTTGATGCATTGATGAATACACCGAATTCTACGGGGCAACATGAGGTTTCTAATTCTTCTAACAAAGATATCGGATCCTACACGTTCGATTATAAAGGGGAGAAGGCAAAGGATCAAGGGGCATTTTCAAATGAGAAAAACAAGAAGAAGAAAAGTACTGATACAACAAGCTCACATCCATCCAAGGAGTTTGGTTCAAAGACTCCTAATCCTCGATTATTTTAGTATTCCTACTGTTTTAGATTTTTAGTATTGTTGAGTTGTCCAGATTTTTAGTATTGAATTGTTCAGATTTTTAGTATTGTTGAATTGTCCAGATTTTTATTATTGAATTTTTTAGCTTTAGTATTATAAATTTTGGTAATACTTTTATCCCAAAAAAACGATACTTTTGTAACAAAAAGTGATACTTTTAACCCAAAGGGTGATACTTTTCTAATGGGAAGCTATACTTTAATGAGATGATACTTTTTTAACGCTAAATGATACTTTTAACCCCAAAAACGATACTTTTGTAAGAAAGAGTGATACTTTTAACCCAAAAGGTGATACTCGATTGAGAGCTATACTTTAATGAGATTAAACTTTTTTAACAATAAATGATACTTTTAACCCAAAAAACGATACTTTTGTAACAAAAAGTGATACTTTTAACCCAAAAGGTGATACTTTTCCAATTGAAAGCTATACATCTTGGCGTGATACTTTTTTTAACAAAAGTGATACTTTTAACCCAAAAAACGATACTTTTTTAATAGAAAGTGATACTTTTGTAACAAGAAGTGATACTTTTCCAGTTGGAGGCTATTCATCATGACATGATACCTTTTTAACAGAAAGTGATACTTTCAACCACAAAAATGATACTTTTTTAACAGAAAGTGGTACTTTTAAAACAAGCAACGATTACAAATGTTCTTATTCACAACCACACCAATTTACAGAATGTGAAAACGACTTTTCCGTCATCTTCCCAAAGAAATCATACAACCAAAAAACTATTCAATACCTATCAATGTAACTTGCACCAAACTAGTTTATACATGCATAAAAATTAGAAACAAATCTTCTCTTTCATTCTATACCGAGCCCTACATACATCAATCAACTTGTTTGATTTATAAATTCAATTGCTTCCTTCTCAACTTGCACTCTTAATTCATTCCACCGACTGAGAACAATCTTTGCGCAATAAGAAGCCCTTAATTTGCGTCGTTCACCAACCTTCAATAAAAACAACACAAAACAAAGGTAAAATAAATAAAAATAATATAAAACAAAGAAATTTAATCTAATCTAATTTGCAAAAACATTCATACCTTACGCAAATCCGGTTCTGAGTAAACAAGCCCCTGGAAATTTTCCATGTGGTGCATTAGGAAGACACCACAGTCAATGTTGGCTATTTTTCTTTGCCATGGAAATTTGACATTATCAAATTCATATTTTGGAACATCATCAGCCTTGGGGTGGTTTTTCTCCTTCAAGAAAATGCTCATTTCTCTTTGCTGAGAATTAAAGAAGCGAGATCACACTACTGAGTAATAATGAGTAATACTTTTCACTTCAAAGTATTACAAATAATGAGTAATACTTTTCACTTGAGAAGTGATACTTCTCATATGAAAAGTGATACTTTTCACATAAAAAGTGATACTTTTTAATTCAACGTATTACAAATAATGAGTAATACTTTTCAGGTGAAAAGTGATACTTTTCAAGTGAAAAGTGGTACTTTTCAAGTGAAAGGTGATACTTTTCACTTCGGTGTATTACAAATAATAACATGAAAACTAACATCAATAATAACATCAACTAAATATTTTACCACCAATTTTGCTGGTCGATATAGTCGGGAGCAACATTTTCATTATGCACCAAATTATCCGGATATTGCACTTTTGCATCAACAAAGTTGATGACAAAGACAGAATATAATGTTGCTTGTAGCAAATTGGCACAAAAATCTGCATTTTTAACAAGAAAATCAGGACAAAAATCTGCATTTTATAAGAAGAAAAGCTAAATTCCAAAGCAAAACTTGAGAGATATTCTTACGGAATCCACGGTCTTTGAGGTCTCTTTGTTTCCACTTGACATCCAATGATTCCAAAGAATCTCTCAAATTTTTACTATTATCCTGCCCTTTATCTCTCAAAAGATTTTCAAGGTAGATCTCATTGCACAAGTGTGATACTTTTAAGATTCAAATTAATACTTATAAAGCATAAAATGACACTTTTAAATAAAACTTACGCAATGTTGAGCATGGAAGTAGAAGCGGTTTGTTCTTTGGTCTTTTGTTAAGCAACATAGCCCATGTGTCTATGATGCTTATATGGATCATCATTGAATCATGCAATGCCATGATGCCATCATTAAATGCAATATAAAAACATCCGGCATGTGCAAAAGCGTTTGAACCGAAAATTAAAAACAATTAATACAACAAGAAAATGGATTTGAATAGGAAATTAAAGGTAAATTATAAAAACAATTTACTTACTCGATAATTTTTTATGATTGAAAAAGCAATAATCAATAATATCTTGCTCCTTCCTCGCGCAAGAATTTGAGGTCGCTCTTGTGTTTTTTCATGAAAGTGGACTTGAACTCGGCCTTTGGATCAATAGGCCATGGTTCGTCCCGAATTTTAGCATCCTCTCCTCGCTTCTTCATTCCCGACTTCTTCTCCGGCTTCTTCACCACCTTCTTCACCAACTTTTTCCCCCATTTGTTTGCCTGAATCTTCTTCTTCGCCAGCTTTTTCAGAACTGACCTGTGGGGTAAGGAGCTCAAAATTTGGCATTTGAGCCGCCAAATTCTTCATCGTTTTAAAGTTTTCAACGACTTTATCAATCGCTCGTGCACCTTCGAGTCTGAGAAGAACTGGCTTTCAGAGATTGACGAGTGCGGAGATGAAATTGTATCTTTCTTCTCTTGCTTCTCTTGTGCCATCTCATTTTTCAATTTTCTGAACTCGTCCATATGGAATTGTGTAACAAGATTAAAATTTCTCTTGCACATCAAGAAAGCTTTGTGAACATTCTACAAAAATAAGAAGAAATATGTTAATATTTGACATGAAAAAGTGATACTTTTCACTTCCTAGTATTACACTGATTAGTAATACTTTTCAAGTGAAAAGTGATACTTTTCACATGAAAAATGATACTTTTCACTTCCAAGTATTACACTGATTAATAATACTTTTCAAGTGAAAAGTGATACTTTTCACTTCCTAGTATTACACTGATTAGTAATACTTTTCAAGTGAAAAGTGATACTTTTCATAGGAAAAATGATACTTTTCACATGAAAAATGATACTTTTCACTTCCAAGTATTACACTGATTAATAATACTTTTCAAGTGAAAAGTGATACTTTCACAAAGAAAAGTGATACTTTTCACATGAAAAGTGATACTTTTCACTTCCAAGTATTAGAGTGATCAGTAATACTTTTCACATGAAAAGTGATACTTTTCACATGAAAAGTGATACTTTTCACATGAAAAGTGATACTTTTCACATGAAAAGTGATACTTTTCAAGTAAAAAGGGATACTCTTCCCTTCAAGTAAAAACTGATACTTTAAATGAACTTACATCCCTAGCCAGCTTCTCCAGCTCGTCATCGTCGAGCTCCTTCCCCTTTGGTAGTTTCAAATTTATATATTCATCATCACCAACTTGAACATCTTCTTGTTCATCCTCTTCGTATGCATTTTTCCCAACCTTCTCTTTCTCAGCCCTGTTTTTTCCACCTGTCTCATTTTTCCCAACCGCCTCTTTCTCAACCGTGCATTTATTCCTCGAGCTAACAGGGTATGTATCCGTTACCCATTCACCCTGCCCTAGCACAACAATAGAGCTTTCTTGCTTTATTCTTTTCCTCAGCTTATCGGGGTCCAAAGTGAGATATCGGTGGTAGTGTGGATGGTTCAGCGTTTCCTCCGCACTTCAATCTATGGAAATACAAAAACAATAAGACCAAAACACACCCACTGATGTATTTAGCTCTGGGATTCCTATTGTATTTGTCCACCCCTGTGCACAGCTTTTTCAAAACATACGAACACCAGTCATAGTCCCCTATTTTCTCGACATCGATAACTGATCTAATCGCATGCAAGTCAACTTTCCGATTCGTCCTCGGAGTCAAAAAACAAGATAAGCAATAAATAACAAAAAGGCGCTTAAAATCATCACCGCCATCCACCAACCTACTCTCAATCACATTCTTAACCTTGTAAACCAAACAATCCGCGTCGATGTCGTACTTCTCCTTCAACTCACGACTCAACAAAATATACTCTCCCCGATCCAGTTCCAGGACATCATTCCCAGCTTTATTGGGCAATAGGAAAAGATCACATATGTCATCTGATGTGACAACAAAACTCGCATTGTCGAACTTCAACATCCGACTGGTACCATTAAAATTCTTTACCAGATTTTTAACGATACCCATAGGGAATCTTTGAATCAATACGGAGACTCAACAAACCACCAAATCCTATACTGACAACATCAGCCTTTTTTGTTGATCAGTCAAATTTTTCAGAAACTCACATAAATCTTGGGGTTTACATTGGCTGATAAAGTCTCTGCAACACATAAAGAGTGAAACTTTTAAAAGCATTAACATGCCAACTGATATGAGAAGTGATACTTTTAATACAAAAAGTGATACTTTTAACACATAAAGTGATACTTTTAACACGTAAAGTGATACTTCTATATGAAAGTATGTTAAAAGTGATACTCAGTTAAGTGATACTTTTAACAGGAAAAGTGATACTTTTGATACAGAAAGTGATACTTTTAACACATAAAGTGATACTTTTAACACATAAACTGATACTTTTATATAAAAGTATGTTAAAAGTGATACTCAGTTATGTGATACTTTTAGCAGGAAAAGTGATACTTTTAACATACAGAGTGATACTTCTATATGAAAGTATTTCCATAACGCAAAAAATATGTTAAAAGTGAAACTCGGTTATGTGATATTTCTAACACGTAAAGTGATACTTTCAACACAAAAGTGATACTTTTCATATGAAAAGTGATACTCTTATATGAAAGCATATGTTACCTGGCTTTTCGCCTTTTCTCTACTAGTTACCTCAACATCGAGCTATTCCTATCATCTCCACTCGCAACAAGAAATAAATCAAATAAATTAACACGAAAAACATCAAAACAACACAATATAATCATGCATTAAAACAAAATGACTATACCCGTTTTAACTTCCTCTACTTTTTCAACCTTTTTGTGGTACTTTTCTCTTCTTTGGAATAGGCTTTGAATCTTTTGCTTCAATATTTTCATTTTCCTTAGCTTTCCTTTTTTCGGGAATATCTTTTTCATTTCTCGGCGCGAGTTTCTTTTTTATAGGAGAAACCGTCTTTCGTGCCTTCATTTTGTAATACCCTGTTTCCGGGACAATCGGCATATGAGTACGAGGTGTTTTAGGATCTTCTTCCATTATCACAGGGGATATATAAATGTGCACAAACAACCTTTTTAGCTTAAAACGCAAAAATATAGAAAACAAACACATTAAAATACTGAAAATATATAAATCTAATAAGAAGAAATTAACATGACTACTTTATGAACACTAAAATGAATTTCGCATAAAAAACTCATAAACCCTAAACAAAATCGAGAACATAACAACCCCAACACAACAGAGAACTGAAAACTGAACAGAAAGCGGGAGAGGGATGAAGAAAAATGGGAAAAAATGAACACCAACACCACCCCCTGTACACCAAACCAACCCCTCAACGCCAACCCTAGGTAAAATGGGAACATAAAAACCCTGAGAACTGAACAAAAAACGGAAAAAAAGGGTAGAAACTACACGGTTAACAAATCGCATGGAAAGTTGAACTAAAACTGAAGAAAAATGGAAGAAAAAAACATAAAAACTGAAGAAAAACGGAAAAAATGGCTTACCAGTTGACAAAATTGAGGAGTCGCGGGAGAGGCCGAGCGGAAATCGGAGAGAAAATGGGGAGAGGATCGTGACCTCGAGCGGGAGAGACGGGGAGAGATGAAACAGGGATGGGAGAGAAAGGGTTTAGAATTGGGAGGGAGGGAAAAAAAGCGGGGAAGAAGAGTTTGTGTAAAATGGGGCTTCAGTTTGACTGGGTGGGGTAGGTCGTGACCGGGGCTGGCTGGCGGGTCGGTTTAAGTAAAATGGGGCTCCGTCTCACGGAACTAGATCCGTGAGACGGTCTCACACAAGTTTTTGTGTCTTTTATAAGAATTTGCTTATTTGTATGATACTTATATCTTATAGTACTTGACATACGATATAATTTAACATATACTACTATATATTTCTTAACTCTCCATATACTATAAAAAAATATAAAACATATATTATATTATATTATACAATATAGTTTGTGTATACTAGTTATTCTAATCAATAGAATTAAAAACTTAAATAAATAAGATATGAGGGGAGTAAATTTTAAAAGCAATATAGGCATCACGTATTAACGTCATAACACGCTTGGGAATAGGTATTCACCATGTAAAAAATAATTATACGTCATTAAACGAATAATTATATTTTTCATTACATTTTGAGTAATAATTACTGTAGGTGGTTAAATATGATCAAACTCATTTTGATTAATATATATTGTCTTATATATTATTGTATTTGTGTGTATGTACACACACGCTAGTTTAACATATATTAATATGGAGTCATATGTTATAGTGTAACATATGGCATGCCCGTACTTGAGGGTATGCACAACAAGCTTGTGCCTAGAGCCCCAAAATTTTAGGGGCCCATTTTTTATATTTAAGGGGTAATTACAAAAAAGCCCCCAAGGTTTGGGCTAATTAAAAAAAATAAGAGATTTTTGGAAATTATAAAAAAAAAAATCTTTTAAGTTTGACGCGTCTTATATTTCCTCGTTCATATGCAAAAAATATTTCAAAATCTCCCCCTACGTTTATGAAAACATTACAGTCACCCCCTTAAATTTAATAGACAATCAAATCTTAAGATTTTGGAGGGCCCCAATTTTTTTAAATGGTTAAGTATATAAATCATACTCTTCACACACACACCACCAAAAAAAATGACGGAATTCAACATGAAGCCTAAATTTGTGAAAAAAGTGAAATAATTCACTCGAATGTGAGGTATATATAAACTCTAACCCATACTGACAATTTTAGTTGATAATGAATATTACATCCTTCTCAATAGTTTCCTAAAATCCTTATAAATAATGACAATTTTTAGAAAAAAAATCTTTTTACAAATTTGAGTCAATAGTTTTATTTTTTTTATTGTGTTAATACTTTTCATTTTGCTTAGTTTTTTTAGCTTTTGCTTAATTTTGCCCTTTCATTGAATTGATTTAGTTAGCAACGTGATTTATAACCTGAGCAATAATTTTATTTATTTATTTATTTATGATTTACGAGTATCAGATAAACTTGGGGTGACATAGTAATTTGTGTGACTGAAATTTTGTTTTACTTGTTGTCAAAGTTTTTTAGAGGAATATTACAACTGATTTTTCCGTCCTTGATTTATAGCAATATTTTAAGACAAAAAAAAGTTGGCCGATATAAGGGCCTATTTTCTTTATCCCGCTTAGGGCCCTGTATTTCACAGGTCCGGCCCTGGTCAGTGGTGGCCCTGAGGAGGGGCCCCCAAAGTTTTAGGGGCACATTAGTCTACCATATATGTATATATGTATATATTTTGTATATGTCCGATTGATTTTTTCTTCTTATACACTTATCAATAACCAACACTATAATTCTATAAAATCATCACGTTTTGGATATTGTATTTAATATTCGTGCCTTTTTACCGTTCTTCATCCATCAGCCAAAAACTTTATTTCCATCTGAAGTTTAGGGGCTATTCAAAAGGAAAATCCAACAACATCAAATGAGAAAATTTTACAAGATAATACACATGGCTTAACTCTTAAATCACTGTTCAATGCATATTGGGAGAGTCGTGTTGGAAAAGCGAAAGTCATTAGATGCCAAACTCCCCAAATAAAAGAAGTCTTATTAGAATTACTTGACACTAATGATGAAGCCAAAACAAAAGGTGAAATCGAGAGTTTAGAAAGCGAGTAACAAAAATTTCAAATTTCTTTATGCATGATAATTTCACATGACATTTTATTTGGCATTAACATGGTAGTCTTTTAGATAATAATTCAGATGAATTATTTACTAAACTGAAAGTGTTACAAGTAGAAGAAAAGACAACACTTCAAATCTTAGAGCTTGTAAAAGCTTTGTATTGTTATCCTAATGTCTTGATTGCCTATAGAATATTGTTAACTACGCCTGTGATTGTGGTATCTACCGAAAGAAGTTTTACTAAGTTAAAATAATTAATAAAAACTTACTTACGGTTAGCAATATCACAAGAAAGATTATATGGATTAATTTAGCAATCTTATTATATGGATTAATATAGCAATCTTATGTATTAAAAAGATATGTTTCATGGGATGAAATTGATTATGAAATATTATTGATGAGCTCAAAATGCTAGAAAAATAATTTTAAATGATTTTTTTGATATTTTTTTGTTTACATTGATCTTTAAAATGTCGGACCTCCAGCCTTTATTTTATAGTGCAATATGTACTAGTATAAATCCATATATATTGTAGTGTAAAATATACTAGTAAGAATCCAATGATATAGTATAACATATACTACTATATGTCACTTAACTCTCCATATATATATTATTAAAATTAAATATATAACATACATATATTATTATAGCTTATGTATACTAGTTTATTCTATAATAATTAGTATAGTTACCACATATTGAATAATTCTTCACAATGCTCACAACATGTTAAGAATAAATATTCACCACGTAAAAAAATTATACGTCAGTAAATGAATGATTATGCTTCTCATTACATTTTGACTAATAATTATTGTAGGTGGTTAACTATGATTAAGTTCATACTAATTAATAAATAATGTGTTGTATATTATTCTATTTGTACATATATACTATAGTGTAACATATAGTAGTATCGGTCCATATACTATAGTGTAATATATATATATATATATATATATACACACACACTAGTATCTGTCAATAACTACAGTATAACATACACTATATTGTAACAAATACTAGTATGGATCCATATTATATATAAAAAAAATTAAATAAATAACATACGAGGGTTAGTAAATGAAATAAGTAATATAGTCACCACATATTAATAATTATTCATAACGCTTATGACACGCTTGGGAATAAGTATTCACCACGTAAAAAATAATTATATTCATTAAACGAATAGTGTAGGATTGAAAAATAAATATATAACATATATTGTATTATTCACTATCGTTTATCCATACTAGTTTATTCTAATATATAGAAGAAAAAAATATTAAATAAATTACATGAGGGGGTAAATTAAATAAGTAATATATACACTACATATTGAATAATTATTAAACAACACTATATATGGAATAATAATCTGTTAATACTCTGATTGAGTGATTACAATGTCTTTTCTATCTATACCTATTATAAAAGTGTGAATAGGTTTTAAGGTTTCTTGAAAATTTTGATTTGCCAAAAATGTCCTCATGGTAAAGTTAGCTTTAAGGGTAATTAAGTAGTTTTTCATATTGATTTTGATTTTATTTGTTTAATAATATTGACAAGTGTCTATTTATATTTCAAACCCTTCTTAAATTTTAATTCTTAAAATAATTTAAATTTTTAGATAATATTTATTTTATATTATACTAGATATCGAGAGCTTTCCAACCATATGTCATAAGCATATATAAAAGACTTCATATGAGAGAATTTTAGCCATTTAAAGTTGAGTACTATGTAAAATACACATTTATAATATCTTTCTTTAATTTTCTAAATAATTAAATACATCAAAAAGAATAAAGAGTATGAATTTACAGCAAAATGAAGAGAAAAAATAAATAAAAATATTTAATATTATTTTATTCAAAATAAATAAAGGGACAAAATACATTTTCTAAACTTCACTATTGGTTGAGAATATCCATACTATAATAAATTTATCATCTATTATACACCCTAAATTGTGAGATAATATTATTTTTGGTTGGAGTAAATGATACATTTTTTTAGGTATGGGAAGATGAAAATTTGCGACTATTGAATATTTCAAGGAATTTTATGTTTTTTCCCATAAAAAATAATTAGTTTTTAAGATATATAATTTAAATATAAATTTTTACTAAAATTTTGAATAAATATTATTTTGTTTCTAAGATCTATTCATTAATCTTTATGTATGTTTTTTCCCGTAATAATGGATATACGGTTCAACATGATTTAGATTCAATTATTAGCTTATTTTATTCATGTATTCTTTCGATAAAAGAAAAAACTCGATCATTGTGACAATGTAAAGAGTTAAATTTGCAAAACAAATATATTATAAGTACACACTTGAAAATATAAAAATAAAATAAACTTGGCTAAGAGTTATGTGTTTGAAATTAATGAAATGATATTTTAAATCTCAAAGTGAAGTGGATGAGATGAGTAATATTTGTTTAATTTTTATCCACAATTGTATATTTATAACTTTTTTACTTTTTTAAGGGTTGGCATATATATCTCTATTGTAAAACTAAATAAATAAAAAATAAAAGAAAAATAATTTTACAGCAAAAATTACAATAACAATATAAAACAGTTAATACTAAGAATTTTGAGGCTAAATTAAAACTTGAGAACTAATTTTTCTTTAACATTTATTTATGCACTTTTTTTTTTTTTTTTGTGGATGCACCATTGACCTTTCAAATCCTGTAATTTAGATTCATTTATCAATTTTAATAATATATCATTGTATATTCTTTTAATTAAATAAGCCCAATAAATATGATAATAAAAACATGAAATTAACTATAAAAGATACTTAAAAGGATAAATATTTGTTCTCAAACTTAACGAAATGCAATTATAAATTATTTTAATATGGAGGTATAGAGAGCGGAAAATATATTTTTAATTTTTATTTTATTTTTCTTGGAATAATACATTTTTAATTAATAGGATGAAATATCTAATAAGTTTGGATTAAAAAAAAAGAAAATAGGTTATTTTATTGCAGCAAAATATTTTATTTTTAAATTATAAATAAGAAGTCAATATGACTTTTAATGATATTATTCTATTTTACATATCAGGAATTTTAATTTAGATTGAAATTAATGTTCCTTTTTAGTCTTTCTATTTTATGGTAGTTTTTTATTTATTACTTATATAAAGGTGTATTGGTTGGAAAAAAACTGCATCAATAAATAAACTTTGATTTAAAAAAATAAAAATAATATAATAAACTAAAATATATTTAAATAAAATAACAGTTAAAAATGGTGTGTGTGTGTGTGTATACTATTGTAAGAATGGTAGAAGAAATATTGAAGAAAAATCACTTACATATGTACATTTTAACATTTATGACAATACTTAGCATTGCTTAAAACTTACATACACCCTTAATAAATTATATAATTTTAGGTAAAAAGATATGTATTATATTATTTAGGTAGTGAAATAATCTAACTTAACAAAAAAAATTAATATAATATGGAAACAAGAATCCAAACCTGAAAATTTAAAGAAGTTATATATATACTAAGAAAAACTAAAAAAATAATAATCTGACATTTATATCATAAGTACATATTTTATAACCAACATGTTAATATGCTAATCTTTTACTTAAAAATATTGTATTAAGTTATGCACAATAAGTATAAAACTTATTTGATATTTGAATTTAGGCGCGACCACAACATTACATTTGAGTGAAAAATATTTATCAAAAAGTTATTTATGGATCAAAGTAATATATTCCTTCTTATTTAAAAAATAAACATGATTTTGAAAATAAATTGTTCATTATAATTAAAATATTAATTTCATTAATAAAAGTAATGATTTTAGTCACCTATAAATCTTAAGTTTCTTTGAAGATATAAGCACTATACTTTAATTTTTATATATAAAAAAATAATTATGATTTTGATCTCACATTTTGTAGTGTACATATATATGTATTATTAAATTAATAATTTAAATTTTGGTCAGACGTTATTTTCATAGTTATGCATTTTAAAACATGTCCCAAGCTTTAACAATTTAACTTTTAAAATGTATATTTTTCAAGTGCAACTAGATTTTATCGTAAATGTTAAATTAACAAAAATCTAAATAGCATTTTAATGTTTTTCTTCTAAATTTTATAATGACTGACATACCATTTATTAATCCTCTTTACTTTTAACCTTTTTTCTTATTTTGTTTTTTAATTATATTTTATTTTGTTAAATAAAATTCTATCTATGAATAACAATATACATACATACAATTAATAAATAAAAAAGTTGTGATGGAATATCAAGACAAAAAACATCAATAATTTGAGTAAGATTTGAAAAGTTATATTTATTCCCTTTTTTAGAGTTCAAAAGTAAAATTCTAAACATTCATATATAAAATTCTATATATGGATAATAATAATAATCTTTTAACCAAACACTCAAATGTATATATTGACATTCTTCAACATCAAATTCATCATCTGGTAAAACTGGTTTAATATTAGGTCGAAGATTTAAATTTATAAAGATATTTATTTTTAACATTTTAAGCATTCAAATACATGCATTATCCATATGTGAATTGTGTTGTAAATTTTATGCTACATTGAAAGATGCTCACCGACAAAGATAAAACGAATAAAATGAATTTTTTTATGCTTAAGAAAATAAAAAAATAGCCTATCAATTTATATATGATGTTTTTCTGATTTTACAAAAAAAAATTAATATATTGAGACCTATATTTTGCTCGCAAATGTCACATGCATAGAACATGACAACTAAAAAGTGAGGAGGTTTTTTGTTATGACATTTTTATAAAAATACTATAGTTTAACCTATATTTTACGGTTATTTGACACACTTCTGGATTATTATATTTTATATTCTATAATTTTGTTGTAAAGCTCTGAACGATGGATTATACTTTGGATATGCTCCATTGGACTGATTTTTAGAATGTAAAGTGACTTTTTTGAAAGAAAACAACATAAAAGACGTAATTGGGGTTCTTCATATAATTTATTTCAGTGTACTAATTAATAATTTTTACTGCTATTAAATTTATCATTACTATATTGCATAACTAATTTTTGATACAAAAATTAATTAGAATAACAATTAGTCACATCACCACACTCAATAATAAAAATTATTTGGAAATAATAAATTTATGATGTCATGCATGCTCTTAATGATAATAGAATAGAGTATAAATATTGTTAGACACTTAATAATTTTGATTTCTATGATGTGGTTCTGTCGTTTATTTGATAGATAAATGTGAATATTCTTTCAAACTGAATCAATTTATTGATTGTTTTCAATTACAATTAATTAGTCTATTTTATCTTTATTTATGTTATATAAATAATTAATTTAATCATGGAGAACATGAGAAAAATTGGATAATGGACGAGTGGTAAATACTTCCATCGCAGCTAGAGGTGTGAGATTTGATTCCCATCATCCCTCTCCTCCCAAGATATGTATTTAAATATAAAAAAAATGAGAACATGAATCAAAATATGTACGGGAGCTAAGCTTCGAAACATAAAATAGAATTTTACTTTCTCATCGTTCTTAACAAAAGAGGCACATGTGATGAATGAAAAACGGAATCTTGTAGTCAACCCGATTTAAAAGATAACACACATTAGAAAATGGAGTAAAAGAGAAATACATCCATACGTCAACCAATCATGCCTGGGCTAAAAGTACATTAAAAAAAATTGCAAACAAATCTCAAAGCTAAGTATGAAGAAGAAGTAGACACTCAAAAAATAAACAAGATGCATTAATTTAAAACTCGTCTTGAATATATATTTTTTAAATTTCTATATAGATTACTCATTAATTTTTTAATATCCATTGTACTTTGTTGAGCGATAATATCATTTAAGTATCATGCTTTTTAGTCCAAAATGTCTTAACCATATTTCACCGACAAATAAGTTTAAATTTAATTTTTGCAAACTTTCTTTTAAGATCAAAATACATGAATGACATTTATTATAAATACACATAATATAATAAAAACTGATTCCAATTTATAAATTTAATTTGAGTTAAATTAATAAAATTATTTGGTTCACGTTCAACACACGTTCACCTTACTAGTACTTTAAAACATTCATAAAATTTAAAAGCTTATTCAACTCCCTCTAAAACTTTTACCTATATCTTTTTGGGACACACAATGTATACTGGGTTTGCAAATGTAATCACATTGAAACCGTGCAAACTCGTGAATTGAAGAGTTCTGATCTTTTAAGGGGGGAATTGGTGGTGGCAGTAATGATAATGATTTTCTTTACTATTGTCCTATTAGACTTCATATTTATGTGTGAAATATCAATTATTGATAATTCTTTTATACTTCCGTTGAATATATGAATTCAAATTGAGAGAAGAAGAAGAAACAGTACTTTTCTTGAAGAAAGTTGAACTGTATATTATTGAATGATAACTTGATAATCTTGTTTACAATACATTGCTCTATATACAGAGGGAAAGGAAGGAATACACAATTTGCTAACTTACATAACTTGCTTTGTCAACAACCTAACCAAGTTTGAAATCAGAATTTAAATCTGAATTTGAGTTTAATATTTTACAATCCTCCCCCCTCTCCCCCTCCCCAAGTGGTGCATGAATATCTAGCATGCCCAACTTGAATATCGGATTATGGAAAGTTTGAGGAGGTAACGGTTTAGTTAGAATGTAACTCTCTTACCCTTAGAACACATATTTATATAGCATAAAACTATAGTTCATATGCAACACAGTTGCATTGCATATGATATTAATATGTTAATAATGATATGTAACCCTTTTACGCAAGTGGAAGCATTCACTTAAAAAGATTTAACAACAGTTATTCACATATGTGGATTTTTTATATTACATGATATAAACGACCGTGCCCCTTTATATACAGATCAAAACAGACTTCCTATATGAAATGCAAATGATGAGCTGAGGGAAAAAGATGGGAATCCAGCCGGCCGACCTTTGATACATGCTTTAAACTTCTGCCACACTCCACAGATCAACTTTTATCTACAACAACTAAAAATTGGCAATATTACATTTGGTGAGTTGCAAGCTCGGCAAGTATAATCCAATAACAAATTATTTAACATCACATAGGCACATCATTAGTATCCATTTCACACCCTTTGTTTCTATCATTTATAAACACATAAATGCTCGTGCTTGATCATATTATTTTACTGTTATGGGCCAGTTAATACCAAGAATAAATCATGATCACGAAGATGGCCATGACACTCTGTAATTCTTAATTCACTTAGAGTTCAGTGAACTCGGGTTGGCCATACGGTACTCTGTAATCCAGAATTTCTGGATATTTATATCTGTAACACATGATTCAAGGTCATTAGCGGCCATAACAATATCCATTAATCTCTGATGAATGCATTTTCTGTAATTACATATTTTTTTTTCCTTATCAATAACATTAGTAGAGATCGCATATTTCCTTTCCATATCAATAGCATCCGTGGAGATCACATATCTCAATTCCATGCCAATATCACACATAGAGATCATATATTTCGATTTCATCACGATATCACCAAAGAGAATCATACAACGGGTGATTTTCTCTCCGACTACGGATCCCATACTACCTCCCATAAACTGAAAATCCATAACTCCAATTGCTACGGGAATACCATTTAGTTGACCTACGCCTGTTTGAACAACCGAAATGAATGAATTTTTTATCATAAAAAAATTTCCCTTTCCCTTTTTACGATATGGATTTTACCGATCGATAATAATAATGCCATTAATTTGAATATGGTATATACAATAATATGATCCAAATTTCTTTATGAACTCCCAATTTTACAATTCAAATCAACGAATCCAATTTCAAATTGGATTCATTGATTTAGATAGGGATAAAAAAGGGGTTGGTACATTTTCGTATAAAAGAATTTGACTTGAGACTTAAAATGAAGAAGGTTCTGTTGATTCATTTCGAGATCTAATTGAGATATTAATGAAATGTGAGACAAGACATGTGATCCGTGTATTTGTATTTGTTTGCTTTCATATACCCTATATTATAATAGGGTATAGGATATATAGAAAAAGCGTATTATCCACAAATTTTCAATCGTGGATACGGATGTATCCTTAACATATCAAACGATTGCCATTATTGGTCGCTTGGCAAACGGGTCGATTATTCGGGCGTTAAAGTCATTGTCGTAGGTCCTTCACTTCATTACATCGATGTGGATTGCCGCGAAAATAGCAATAGAGCTTTTCCGGACATTTGTAATTCGTGGTCTAATTAAACAACATCTTGCTTGAACATAGGAGTTGCTAAGAGTAAAATTCGGGAAAAAGAACTGATTGTATGGGAAATACTTGACAAGTTATGCGGGGACATCTGTATTCTTTGAATAGAGCACCCACTTCACATTAGAGCACGATAAGCTTCTAATCAATATAGCCTAACAAATAAACAATTCATTCGAACATATCAATTATATAATCACACAAGTCAAATAACAAGATAAAAGATTATACTTACAAGTGGTGTTCTTATTCCGACATTTCTCGCCTAATCGGCTTTGTGTGCTTCTCTATCAAGATTTTTACCTAATACAAACCAAAATGTGTAACCAATTAAAAATCATATATATATATATATATACACGCATATATATGTAACTCTAATGATATCTTGGGGTGGCCAAATGGAATCAAAATCGGGTTATAAATTGGAACCGAAACCGTGGTCAATGGGTCTGGGAACTATTGACTGGTGAATGGTTCCAAAACTGGAACCAGAACCGTGTGGCCGGTTCCAGTTCCGGTTCTGATTTCTTAGTCTCAAAAACTGTGGAACCGGCGGTTCTAACCGTCGATTAGAACCGTATGTGGAACCATCGGTGGAACCGTGGTGGAACCGACGGTTTCAAGGTTAAACCAATGGCTTTTATTTTTATTTGGTAAAATATGCTAGAAGAAATGTTAAATGTTTATTATAACATTTTATATTCGTAACCACATGAGACACGTTTTAAACCAAATATTGTAAGCGAACTACGTGAACTTTGATTCATATATACTCTAATAGCATATATAGACAATTTAATACTATTATTAATATTAAGTACAAAACTCAATTAAATATTAAGTCCAATTCTTTTTCTTTCTTTTCCCCTTTTTTTGTAATTGAAATTGATAAACCATTTTAAAAAATAAAAAATTATCAAAAGATAAACAAATGGTTCCGGTTAAAACCAGAACCGTCGGTTCCGATTTTGGAACCCGAGCAAGTGAGGTAATGTTTTTTGATTCCTCCAAAATGAGGAATCGAGAACCAGTTTTTTGGAACAGTGGCCACCCCTAATGATATCCTTTATATTCGTTTTGTAACTTATCCCTACAAGAGAATCCTACTTACTATGTGATAAACTATAATTCAATTTATAACTCTTTATTAGGGCATCTCCAATCCAATGCACCAAATTTGGTGTAAAAAGTACATCAAATTTGGTGTTTTGGTGTAATTTTGTGAAAACCATCTCCAATCCATTACACCAATTGAATATTTTATTCTTTTCTTTTCATTTTAAAGTAAACAAATTTATTTATTTACACAATTATTTCATTTACTTATATTTTATCACTATTAACGTAATTGACTAAAAACTTACATTTAATTAATATTACATTAATTAATTTTATTAAATATTATAATTAATATTAGTAGCTCCTATTTTAATTTATAATTATTTGTTAATTATTATTATTTATAGAGAATATTAATTAATTATTAAAACCTTGTTATGTGAATTAATTATATATAAAATGAGGATACAATTTGAATGTAAATTTGAAGTAGAAGAGAATTGGAGGGCAAAGATTGGATATTATATTACACCAAATTTGGTGTAAATGAATAGTATTACACCACAATTTGGTGTAATACTATTCACTACACCAAATTTGGTGTAAGGCTTGAAGTTGGGTTGGAGAAGGTTTTGACATATTTGGTGTGATGGTGTGAGATTTGAAGTTGGGTTGGAGATGGTCTTACAATGGAATCATATTTGTCGGGATTGTCAACTTCATTAACGGCGATCTCAATTCAATTTCACTGTAGTTTTATAACTCTAAATCGATATATGTATGCTATGATGACAATCATTATGTATGTATGTATTAATATATTTATCCTTATTCCGTAATAATTATTAGAAGAAGAATAATTGAAATCAATTTCATAAGGTTAAAACCTTAATTCACCAACCTTTCCCTGAGCACAGAGAAATTGAACACTAACCAGCTTTATTGGTATAATTGAGATTAGCATTTTCCCATTACAACCAATATGTATCTTTTCTAAATATAACAATTATATTAACTTGATTCCTTATAATCTCATCATTAATTATTGTACATACATTACATAATGTATTTGTTTCCCTTTACATCTAAACAGAAATAGGCACATCTCAATTAATTTTATTGTAGCTTTTTAAAAAATTAAGCAAACATATAGTCACAATTACAAATATTTCAGGTTGCTATTCTTTTTTTTTTTAAAATGTGATTGCCTAATCAACATCTATATATATATATATATATATATAATAACAAACCACTTTCTAAAACTATTTTCCCGCCTAAAAAACGCTTTCTAAAAAATTTATCTGACTTTTTTATTTTATTTTTTTTCCATGATACACCTATATTTATCAATTTAAATGTAATTATTGTGAGATAACCATGTTTTTGTAACCTAAATTAACAAATTTGACTTTTTAATTTTGGTATGCATACTGAAATCAAGGGAAAACATAAACAGAAGTTGACCAAAATCTATTTTTTTATACAACTTTGTTTAGTTTTGGTATATAATGCAATGAAATATTCAATTTAATTCATAAATATGATTTAAATTCAGTATATGACTGCACTTATGGATACTAGATCTTGATTACAATCAAGAATAAATGCCGACGATTTTCCGAAAGAGATTTATTTAAATCTCGAAATCATTTAAGATTCTAAACAATTCTGGTACATATGGTTTAAAGATTCTAAACAATTAAGATAACAATGGTTAATTTAAAGATTCTAAACAATTCTATAAAAATGGCTTAAATTTACAACGTGACTATAAAAAATTCTTCAAAATACATAATCACAATTTATTATACAATGTTATCAAATATTTAGATTGTAAGGTATTTATTTATAGTAATCACAATTAAATGCTAGAAAAATATTAAAAATGGTAAGTAAGCAATCAACATTGATATGCAAATTTAACAAAATCATTTAAATTGTGTACTTTTTTTTGGCAACAATAAGAAATATTCCAAAATAATTAGAATATGTTGTTGGAATATCTAACCGGTACAAAACAATTCATTAACCATCTCCAATTATTGCCATATATAAATATATTCATTTATTTTAGACGTGTCTATCATAATATATTGATTTGTAATTTCCTTATATAGTTGTTCCTACACTCCTATAAATAGTGGACAATTGAAAAAGTTCATTACAACATTGCAATCTCTCAAAGCTGCCATCTCTGATTGCAAATTCTCTCTTGCATTACAAGGAAAAATTACATAGCTCCATTTATTACACTCATACAAGTAAATTCATTAACCTGAAGGCATCTCCAGATTCGAACAAGACGAATTCATCTGCGAAAATTGTAACGTCTCCTACCCAATACCATGAGAAAGCTTTATGGATACAATATTCTGGTAAATAAACGGAATAGGGACTGCAAATTTGACAAGGGTATCATGTTTATTACTTTTTGTTTTTTTATCAAACTGTGTCTCACTACAAGAAAACAATCAAATTCCAACGAAATAATTCCAATCGTATGCCCGATTTGCGAAAATATTTGAAAGCTATTTTTGAGGCGTTACTATTTTGGAAATTTACGAGTTGAAATCTAAATTATTATTTTTTTATAATAAAATAGAAATCGAGTTTCTCCAAACTGACATTTAATATTCTTTTAAGATCTTAACACCAACAATCAATAAATCACATAAACTCGCTCTCACGGATGCAAATTTATCATAAATAAGCGGCGAAATAGTTTCAACACAAGTTTTGACTCATAACTTGACACATTACTTTTACAAAATGTAAATAAGCCCACATTTAATTTAAACATAAAAATTAACTTCTTACATCATAAATAAGAGAAAATGAGGATCTTGGAATTATTAAGAAATGGTGGAGCCCAGGTCGTCGTATATACTTTGCCCTGTATCTGAAAATGTTAAATAGTGGGATGAGTGTTTTGCACTACACTCAGTAGGGTACACTTAAGCGACTGTGTCATTAATTACAAATAGCAGAGATGCATCATACGTGGCATTTGTACGGACAAGCCGTAACTTTGTAATATGTACGAGCTCATAATATGAAGTGATCGTCACCACTACACATAAATATGTAACATGTACGGTACAACCACAACATGGGATTCATGCAAAACATACTAATCATGATTAATTAAACAGTCAACTTGCATTGAATAGCAATAGTACACGGTTAAGTGTAAAGGTAACCCCACCTTAAAGGCGTGCAGAATGATAGTGCATGATGCATATCCTAATTGTGAGGCTCAATCTCGATTCCTACATAAAAATAGCATAATACATTTTAGGAGCCCAAAATGGAAATATAATATTTTATCATAACTTAAATATACTAGGAAAAGATATCCCTAAAATTTTGGGGCATTTGGATGTGAATTGAAGAAGTTATGAGCGAAACGGCTATTTAAGGGCATTCGGAACTCGCTTATTGAATTAAGGTGATGGAAAGGTAATATTGGAATTTTAGATAACCTTACATATGAGGAGGGTGTGATGAGGGTATGGTTCAAATTTAGGCTCAATCGGAGTTCGTTTGGCCCCTTTCGGGTTTAAAACGAGAAAGTTAGGACTTGAGGAATTTAAAATTAAAAACTTGGGGGCATTTTTGTAATATTCGAAAATTAGTTTAAAATTGTTGGGGGCTGATCTGGAATTTTGTATAAGCTGATTGGGGTAAATTTGTTATATCCTAAGAGTTAATTTAGGTGGACTAAATTGAAACCATAGAGGGCTGAAATAAAATTTTCAGAAATTGCAACTAAGCCCAAAACTTATTCAAATTCTGTTTAGCCTCCCCTCATTTTTCAGTCTCCAACCCAACTCATCCCTGCCGCCTGTTGCCGCCACCTACAACCTCCGATATCACCTCTAGTTGGCTCCTCTCGCCGCTGGAGACTTATTCAGCCCCACCCCGTACCATTTCCGGCCATAATCGACCGGAAAATAAGCATACACAGCAACTCACGCACACACGCACACAACACGCACACACGTGCACCCCAACGGCGTGCTACCACGCCGTCGTTGCCCCTTGTCACACCAACACCCGACATACCTTCCCCTCCTAATGGTGGCAACGACAAATGAAGAGACCGAGAGGAGAAACGAGAAAGATGGTGGTGGTAGTGACGAAAGAGAAATAAAATGAATGGAAAATATGTTAAACTCCAAACTCCGATTCTCGGCAAAAATGAACTATGATCATGAAATTGGTTGAGGGGTTTTGAAGCCCATAAAAATACAAACAAAACAATACCTTACCCATTTATTTTGGATCGGTGGATCGCCGGGAATCGATGGTCAAAGGTGGCGGGTCGCGTGGGTTCGTGACGGAATTTGCAGAACCTTCGTCGGCCATTTTCCAATGATCTAGATCCGATCTTAGCGTGGAAGGTGGCGTTAGAAACTTCATGGAATGGGCTTTCTAAAACTGTAAGGTTTGTGAAAATCTAACGGTTGGATCTTCGTAGATCTGAAGTCAAAGATTTCGAAATTTGAACTTTTACCACAAATTGCCGGCGATCGGAGCATCGTATCAGAAATTCGACAACGGATTTGGAACGAGGGTGACGAGACGAGTTTAACGGTATAAAATTTATTGATTTTCACCGCCGAAGATCGGTGGCCGGCGACGGTGGCGGCGGCAGAGCCGCTGGTGGATCTTGCCGGAAAAGCTGAGAGGGAGAGAGAAATGGTTTACTTCTTTTGGAAGTTTTCTATTTTTGGAAATTTCTTAATTTAGAAATGAACTATATATAGTAAAAATGGATTGATGGGTTTTTTGAATGGGTTTACGACTTGGGCCGAAAATACACTAAAATAAGGATCAATTATATTTTAATGTGGCTTGTAATAAATAGGGAGCCCTGTAAATTAATCTTAGGTCTTCTATCCGGATTTATATTCTCGATATAATAAATTCTTAACTTTCTATAAAATCCAAAATAATAAAATTAACAATCTAGATCCTTAAATTTGCGAAAAATTTACTCTAAAATTCCGAGATTCAAAATTTAATGTCGGGTATTACACTCTCTCCCACTAAGAAAAATTTCGTCCTCGAAATTCAACATTAACAAAGTCTTACCGAAATTTCAATACCTAAATGATCTCAAATCTATACATCATCATTGATCATATCAAGTCCCTTGGTGTTGTCTTTCCCAATTCAGTTTTACCAATAACGTATCATTATCTTAAGTCTTAAACTATTTTGATTCGATGACTGGATTATACTAGCATTGTTGTCACTATTGCATTTGATTTCTTTAACTTGGTAGGGCTTTGGTAACTTTTCCTTGACATCAAACATCATGTAAGTTAGCTCTCTGTAACCGTTGATGTATAAAACAACAGTTATAACATTCATTCTGTTCGTATGACACATAATCGAACAGTCATAATTCCTTGCTGACTCCAAGACAAGTTCTTATGATCAGTGTGTATCTCATGTTTTTCTCCATACGAATAGTGTCACTAATACTTTATCGCATGCATTATTATTTTCATTTCTAAATCACGAGTGAGATAATTATCCTTACATTACTTACTTGACCACAAAAACTTCATGCTCTCGTGCATCAATCAAAATTTATTGGTTGACTTTTCTGCTCACTTACGACTATGCTCTTATCGGGAATAATTTCAATTCTTCATGCCGAAATAATATATCCGAAATGCCACTTGCCTAGTCAAGAGTTAAACTTCTTAAATTTATCCCAAAACTTCTCTCCATCGAGTGCCTCCAATAAAATCATCAGATATTTCCTTATGTCATTGAATAAAATAAAACATCCCATGTACATACCATCATAATTTACTCAAGTAAGAATAACATACACAATTCACCAGGTTAATAGATAATATTGGTGCTTGCTCAAAATTAAATAGCATCACGACAAGCATGCATATACTAGCTTAATAAATTCGTTTTGATAGATCAATGTCCTTAATAGTCAACATGTGATCAACCTTCAAACGTACACATACGTCTTTCCACTAATCAAACTAGTCCTTGTAGCTCATGGTGATGCACTGGTCTAAATAATTTCTTTTCCAATATGAGACCTATTATAAATTCAACTTGTCTATTTGGTGGTTTGTTGGGAATTTCGTCTGGGTAGAACATTCTTATATCTTCTAATACAAATACGTCATCAATGGTAATATCGATTGGCTAGCGTTCATCATCTTATTCAAATAAGTCGAATCATCATTGCTCATCATCCTTATAACTTTCACAAGAAAACACCATACTTCTTTTGGTGCATCGGCCTAAATTTTGCTGCGAGACAAACTCTTTCCCATCAAACTTTTGAAACACTACTAGTAGTTCGTGATATTTAATTAGTGTTTTGCTCTTTAGGCAAAGGTAAACCAAAAATTCATCAAGACTTACATTAAAATATAACCAACAACCAAAACAATTATCATCGATTTTTGTCTCCATAACTTGACACGTTTAATAGTCCTGACAATCCCCTCAAATAGTACATTCACTTTCATGGTATATGTCCAATTTTATAAACACATCCACAAAACAATCCGTTGACAATCCAACATCCAAATCGCAAATAAGATCAAACATCAAATAATGTATCATCCCAATATTTATCGCACTTGTAGTCACTATCCCGACTTCCATACCATCATTATAATCATATATCAACCAAATATTTATCTAAAAAATCCACAAATGATAAGCTTCTTAAACTATGCATCTCACATATATATTGATCAGATATCTTAGACTACTCAAGTCCCAAAGTAACGTCAGAAAATCCGCATAATCCAAATAAGACCAATCCACATTTTTCATAAGTCGCACTAATATAGGTTAACACATGTCTCACATATATCATGATCAATACCCAAAACAGAAATACAAGCCTCAAATCTTACTCTACTCGAGTACAAACATCCATCAATCATCATGTTAAACTAATAACCCATGTATATCTCAAATACATATAACCTCGTACAGATAAATCACTAACCTAATTGTTAGTAGGGTTATTAATTTTTTAGTACCGACCTATAGACACTTTGGTTTGGTTTGGTACCGATATTTCCGAGTTACCAATTTAGTACCCATACTTCACATTTTTTACAAATTGGTACCTATTTACTTTTAAGGACTAAAATGCCCCAAGAAATATAAGTTTACTCAAAATGAATTTTTGAGTATACTTATTTAAATATAAAATCAAATAAAATTTTAATTAATTTAATTATTAAAAAAAAGTTTCTAAAAATATTAATGAATTTATAGAAAAATAAAATTAATTATATTAAATTAGTAAATTAACAAACATAAATTAAAATTTAATTAATCGAAAGGAAAAATTAGTTTAGTCAACTAATTTTAAAAATTAAAATGAAAATTAGATAATTTAAAAATTAAAATTAAGATAGTAAATAAGAAAACTATAGCAATTTTTTATTAATTTATTAATTTATAATTAGTTTTTTAATCAATTTTTAAAAAATTAATAATTTAATTTGTTTTATTTTTTATAATTAAGAATTAATAATTTAATTTAAATAATAATAAGTTATTTCTTAATTAAATTTAATAATTTCAATTAAAACTTAATGTTTTAATAAAAATTACAAAAAATCTTGGGGGCATTTTCGTCCGTAAAAGTGAGTAGGTACCAATTTATAAAAAAAAAGTGAAGTATGAGTATTAAATTGGTAACTCGGAAATGTCAGGTACCAAACCAGCAAAGTGCTTATAGGTCAGGTACTAAAAGATCAATAACCCTTGTTAGTAATACCAATAATATATAAATCAAATTCCCGATCCATCAAGATCTCAAAATAACATCTATGTCATTCATATGCAACACACGATCAATTTTAATTATAATATCTCCAAAAGTCAAGTTGCACAAGAGTACGTGAATCAAGATATCAAATATTATCATAGTACGTATTAACATGATATTCATATGATAGCTAGTATTGTTACATTATCAAGATAATTCTTGTAAGGCATCATTAGCGGTGAAAGATCCACACTTCATCTAGTACATACATAATAACGTCCTCAAAGTAACAGTACAAAATCCAAAGTCTAGACTAAAGTTCATCGTGATCACATCTTAGAGCACTAGTTCTCTAGAGCTAATATGTCATGGCATGTAGTGAAGTTTGTAAAACCATGATGCATATGTCATGTGAAAACCTTTTTATGAAAGGTAAATCCATGTACTTGGTGTAAAATATGTCATGTACAATCGTGAGCGTATTTGAATATTTCATGGTGTGAGCAGACACGCTCCTTGCCGACGAAAGTATGTCTCACACGTTGGCCAGACGCGGACAAAATTATGTCAAACAAGCAGAATTAGAATCTGAGAGTCTGCAAAGACCCGACTGTGTCCGTTCATCACATTTTGAATATGTAAAATACATCGCAATTTTGAGATTATCGTAAAAATGTAGGATGAAATCCTCATTTGAAACATAGCTTTATCACATGTTCATGGTGAAATATTTCATATAATGGCATAACATGGGAGACGTAGTCTCCATCATAAGTTGTATATGTAACATGGCTTGAGATTGTAAAACATGTGAATTCGCATGTGATATCATAGTCATGCAATGCAAGTCTTTTAGGGCTTAGTATAACATGTCGACTTTGGGCCATGTTTACTCCAAAAATCACCTTTTTTTCTTAAAAGTATTATTGTCTCAATAAGTCTCGATACTCGAATCCCATTTTGTGCAAAGTTTTTGACTTGCAAGACACTTAGAAAAAAAACAAAACCTCATATCATGTTCAGAACTATTATGAAATAGTTTAAATGCACACAACTCCAAAAAATGAAATTTTATTTTGTACACGTTTTGCTAATGATTTTGATACTAAAGTATCTAGATAACAAAAGTCGAATCACACCTAAAATTATTCTTACGGGAAATTTTTGAATCAAAAGACTATATGTACACAATAAGTAATTTGACTCTACCATTTTGGAATAAATGTCTCAACTTCGTGTTTTAAACCAAACAGTAAATAACAAGATCCGAGACCTTGCTCTGATACCATTCTGTAACGCCCCGATTTGCGAATATATTTGAAAGCTATTTTTGAGGTGTTACTATTTTGGAAATTTACGAGTTGAAATCTAAATTATTATTTTTTTTATAATAAAATAGAAATCGAGTTTCTCCAAACTGACATTTAATATTCTTTTAAGATCTTAACACCAACAATCAGTAAATCACATAAACTCCGCGCTCACAGACGCAAATTTATCATAAATAAGCAGCAGAAATAGTTTCAACACAAGTTTTGACTCATAACTTGACACATTACTTTTACAAAATGTAAATAAGCCCAAATTTAATTTAAATATAAAAATTAACTTCTTACATCATAAATAAAAGAAAATGAGGATCTTGGAATTTTTAAGAAATGGTGGAGCCCAGGTCGTCACATATACTTTGCCCTGTATCTGAAAATATTAAATAGTGGGGTGAGTGTTTTGCACTACACTCAGTAGGGTACACTTAAGCGACTGCATAATTAATTACAAATAGTAGAGATGCATCATACGTGACATTTGTATGGACAAGCCGTAACTTTGTAATATGTACGAGCTCATAATGTGAAGTGATCGACACCACAACACATAAATATGTAACATGTACGGTACAACCGCAACATGGGATTCATGCAAAACATACTAATCATGATTAATTAAACAGTCAACTTGCATTGAATAGCAATAGTACATGGTTAAGTGTAAAGGTGACCCCACCTTAGACGTGCAGAATGATAGTGCATGATGCAGATCCTAATTGTCATGCTCGATCTCGATTCCTACAAAAATAGCATAATATATCTTAGGAGCCCAAAATGGAAATATAATATTTTATCATAACTTAAATATACTAGGAAAAGATATCCCTAAAATTTGGGGGTATTTGGATGTAAATGGAAGAAGTTATGAGCGAAACGGCTATTTAAGGGCATTCGGAACTCGCTTATTGAATTTAGGCGATGGAAGGGTAATATTGGAATTTTAGATAACCTTACATATGAGGAGGGTCTGATGAGGGTGTGGTTCAAATTTGGGCTCAATCGGAGTTCGTTTGGCCCCTTTTGGGTTTAAAACGAGGAAGTTAGGACCTGAGAAATTTAAAATTAAAAACTTGGGGGCATTTTTGTAATATTCGAAAATTGGTTTAAAATTGTTGGGGGCTGATCTGGAATTTTGTATAAGCTGATTGGAGTCAATTTGTTATATCCTAAGAGTTAATTTGGGTGGACTAAATTAAAACCAAAGAGGGCTGAAATGAAGTTTTCAGAAATTGCAACTAAGCCCAAAACTTATTCAAATACTATTTAGCCTCCCCTCATTTTTCAGTCTCCAACCCAACTCATCCCTGCCGCCTGTTGCCGCCACCTACAACCTCCGATATCACCTCTAGTTGGCTCCTCTCGCCACTGGAGACTTATTCAGCCCCACCCCGTACCATTTCCGGTTATTTCCGGCCACAACCGACCGAAAAATAAACATACACAGCAACTCACGCACACAAGCACAGACGCACACCCCGACGGCGTGATACCACGCCGTCGTTGCCCCTTGTCACACCAACACCCGACATACCTTCCCCTCCTAATGGTGGCAGCGACAAACGAAGAGACTGAGAGGAGAAACGAGAAAGATGGTGGTGGTAGTGACGAAAGAGAAATAAAATGAACGGAAAATATGTTAAACTTCAAACTCTGATTCTCGGCGAATATGAACTATGATCATGAAATTGGTTTAGGGGTTTTTAAGCCCATAAAAATACGAACAAAACAATACCTTACCCATTCATTTTGGACCGGTGGATCGTCGGAAATCGACGGTCAAAGGTGGCGGGTCGCGCGGGTTCGTGACGGAATTTGCAGAACCTTCATCGGCCATTTTCCAGTGATCCAGATATCCGATCTTAGCGTGGAAGGTGGCATTAGAAACTTCATGGAATGGCTTTCTAAAACTGTAAGGTTTGTGAAAATCTAATGGTTGGATCTCCGTAGATCTGAAGTCAAAGATTTTGAAATTTGAACTTTTACCACAAATTGCCGGCGATCGGAGCATCGTATCAGAAATCGACAACGGATTTTGAACGAGGGTGACGAAATGAGTTTAACGGTATAAAATTTATTGATTTCCACCGCCGAAGGTCGGTGGCCGGCGGAGCCACCAGTGGCTCTTGCCGGAAAAGCTGAGATGGAGAGAGAAATGGTTTACTTATTTTGGAAGTTTTCTATTTTTGGAAATTTCTTAATTTAGAAATGAACTATATATAGTAAAAATGGATTGATTGGCTTTTTGAATGAGTTTACGACTTGGGCCAGAAATACACTAAAATGAGGATCAATTATATTTTAATGTGGCTTGTAATAAATAGGGAGCCCCGTAACTTAATCTTAGGTCTTCTATCCGAATTTATATTCTCGAGATAATAAATTCTTAACTTTCTATAAAATCCCAAATAATAAAATTAACAATCTAGATCCTTAAATTTGCGAAAAAATTACTCAAAAATTCCGAGATTCAAAATTTAATGTCGGGTATTACACCAACGAAATAAAAAACTGTTGGAATTTTTAAAATTCCAATGGAAATTCCAATGCTACAGCATACCGTTGGAAAATTCCAACAGAAACTCCAACGATAAGCAAAACCATTTGGTACTGTTGGAATATTTTTTTTCATAGGAATTTCCATTGGAATTTTGTCATTCTAACGGTCATTATACCAATAGTGCTTTTCCATTGGATTTTCTGTTGGAATCGATAATCCCATGGAAATTGGCCAAATACCAACATATTTTCTTTGTTGGAATTCCCTTGTTGTTTTGTAGAATATCTTTTTCATTGTAATATTATACTTTATTTTCAAAGTATCCAAAAAGCATTTTGTAGATTAAAAATATACTTATCTGTGTAAGATAGCTTTCACCATTTTTTGATTGTCTTCACCTAATATAATTTCACCTGCATCATATAAGTTACAAATATTATACACGTAGTTATGAATGAATATATATTTATCTTTGTATAATCTATATGCCAGATTTTCATTGAATCTAAATGTTTTATATTTCAATTGAAAGCTTTTTCGATCTCTTGATATCACCCTATTTATGCACAAGAATACAAGTGAAATGAGTGTAACTGGTCAATAAAATATTATCACTAAAAGGTATCCAAAAAAAAAATTCTTATATATACCTGGCAGTTATCACTTGCCCCTCCATTGCATTCACTGTAAAATATTCACCAAACACATGACTTGTATTTTTTGTGACTCAAAACAAAACCAATATGGTTATCCATTTACCAAAGTCATATTTACATGTTCAGTTACTCAGAGTCTCAAATGACATCTATTCATATTGTTAGGATTTCAGGGGATGAATTCTCTTAGGTTTGTAGTGAGTGTCGTGCAGAGTGTTGGCAACACCTCTAGGTGTCACCCAACAGAAACTTGTGTTTTTGAGATTGTTTGTTTATTTTATCAATCATCAAAAATAAACAAAGCATAAAAATAAGATTGAACACAGGATATAAAAATTTGCACAAGTATAAAAATACTTGTGCCCCGCCACTAAGGCAAAAACAATGAAGTAGAAAGTTGATTACACAAAATAAAGAACAAGACAAAGACTTCCCTATTGTACTTGGTATTTCAACTCAACCTTCTACCGTAAACCAAAGAGAACAACTATAACCTATCCCAGATTACAGATCTTCTCTCAAAACTACCAAGAAGAAACAACTCTTAAGAGGTGTGGTAAAAGGTGATGTCAACACCTATCGGACACATTAGGCACTTTTCCCTCTTCTTGTGTAAAACTTGGACTCTTTTGTGAAAAACTCCAATCTCTAGCTCTGGAATCCGTCAAAGTAAGAGAACAACTTGAACTTATCCCAGGAACAACTTGTCTCTCAAAAATATCAACAAGAAGAAAAACGGTGAAGGAAGGTGTTGCAAAAGGTGATACCAACACCTCCAAACACACTAGGAACCTTCCTCTTACTTCTTATATAAAATGGTGGACTCTCTTTAATTTTCTGATTTCTGTGCTCTGAATCCACAAAGAAAAACGTGCAGTCTCCTTGCCCTTTATAGATCAGCCATACCCCAACAAAATAGGCCATAAAACCAACTTCCAAGTTAAGGGGTTAGTGGGGATATTGAGGGATGGTGGTTCCTTAAAAGTAGGACTTATCTCCTATTATCTCTCAACTCCCAAATTGACCGATCTGTATCTCAATTCCACGAAATGGGCCCGCAAAATTATTAGTATGTTTTGTTCTAGAAATAGGCAAAATAATAAGATAAAAATAATAAAATTATTAAAGTTTTGACTCAATAGGTCAACTCTAACAATCTCCCCCTTGTTGCCAATTTCTGAACAAAACCTGCACAAAAACTCAAGACACCCAAATGTCCAAAAACAGCCAGACTCAAACAGGTACAAGGAAAATAATTCGTGCAAAAAAGATCACAAAAAGCAAGTCCAAGATCAGAACTACTCCCCCTAAATACCATCATCATAATTACTTAGAAAGCAATAGAATAAGTATATAAAGGAGTAGAACAAACACAACCAACATAGGAGGAATCAAACATAAAACAGGGGACTCATCACTAGCTTCAGTTCTAGGAGTGTTGCCACCAGTGTGGGCAACACCTTCATCAACACTTTCAGTACCACTTCGATTCCAGCCATCTGTCCCACTCCTGCAACCTGTTCTCCCCCTGCAACTGTACCAACCTCCTCTTCTTCTCCTATTTTCTCCTCAGACCCCACCACTTCAATTCCAGTTCCCACCTCACTGGTTTTTGTGCCACTTTCTCCCCCTTTTTAGGGCAGAAATCAATCTACTCGTTTCATCCCGAATACGAGTAAAGATCTTTATCTGAGCAATGACATATTGCAAGTGAATTTCAAGTAAGTGGAGAGGAACTTGGACAAATTGCTGTGAGGTAAGGGGTGTGCCAGTAGGTGTGGCAACACCTCCCACCTCACCTATGGGAAGATCACGAATGTGAGGCCCCTCAAGGAGATCAAATTTTATGGGAATAGGAAGAGGCAGAGGAGTTAAGGATACTTATTCTTTGAGTCTTATGCCTTGGGCTTCAAGATTTGAGAAAATGCGGGAAGGAAATGTTAGGAATTTTATTGTTTAGATTTTGATGAGTGCCATGTAAAACTTAGAATAGAAAGTTAGCTCCCCAATTCTTGCTTTGAAATGTATTGTAACAATTAGAGCTGGCCAAGCCGAGTTAAGTCGCCTACGCTCCAACTTGCAAGAAGACAAATCAAGGCTTGAAGGAAAACTCTGCGAGGACAATGAGTACAACAAAGAAAAGCAGACAGAACTCGATCAAGAAGCGGTGAGATGCGGTGAGTGGAACATCATCAAGTCAACTCAAGAGAAGACAAGTCTCAAGTCAAGTGACGAAAGAGTCATCCAATGATTGGAAGTGACTCTAAGTCACCTGGGGAAAGCAAGGAAATGCGATCAAGTCGAGATAATCGAAAAAGAACCGTTGCCTGAGTAAATCAAGAGATTTACTTAAACAAGTAATATCTTCATACTACCTTTCTTTGGAGTGCTCGAGTCCCGAGGAAGCGTGCAAAGAAATGAACCAATGGGAAGCACTACACCGTGTCGAACTAAAAAGGTGATAAAACATTTCATACGAGGAAATGGCAATTCCAAGAAGTGCAAACCAACGATCGCAAAGTGATTTTCAAAAATGAGCCTATCTCTTCAACGGGCAAATTTTTGAAAGTTCACTATAAAAGGTGAGGAGTTTGATTGAGGAAAATAATGATACGTGGATGACACACACGTGAGATTTACAAGCTTATCAAAATTGAAATATTCTCAATCCTCAAGCCTACATCTCGAAGAACATCAATCCAACACTTACCTGTGAAGGAAAGAGAACTTCAATCGATTGAAGAGGAAACTACGAAAACAAGGGGTCTACACTCCAAGAAGGATTGTAGAAAGGTTCAAGGTGAACCAAGTCTTAAGCGTTTGGAGGGCTTCGTGATCAAATCCAAAGTGCTTGAGCAAGTGGGCTGTAGTAGCAAAGCGCCACTGCCTGAAGAAGAAGGCCGAGTCGTCGAGAAGCGTGAGTGATCAAGGCGTCTCGGATCGAGTCCCAAAGGATCAAGTCGGCCGTTGTGATCAAGACTTGTATCGGATTTACCACTTTGTAAACGATCATTACTTAGTGGATTCCTCCGGGAGTTGGAGAAGAGAGGAGTAGAAGAATTACCCCATCTTCGAACCTCTATAAAAACTTTCTTGTGTCATTTACTTTCTGACATTTAAATATCCACTTTTAATTGCTTATATCTGGCGATAAATTTGCTATCCATCGATAATCTATAAGTACTAAATCAAGTCAGAAAAAAACTTGCTTAAACCAACTTAAGGGTGTTAAGTCTTCCTCAAAAAACAAAACCACAGCTAAGTCAAATTATAGCCAACAAAGTTAGTTACTCCAATAACTCAAATTTGAGTCTGTTGAGAGATTAACTCTCTTGAGTGACCAATTCGATCGTCCATCAAGGACACAAATTTGTGTATAACTCTCTTGATTTAAAAGGCCTAAATCGAAAATTTGGTAAGGTTTATTCAACCCCCCCTTCTAAACCTTACACTTACACCCCTTGGGACCTACAAGTGGTATCGGAGCGGTTGGTTCATTGAACCCTCCGCACCGTTCTTGAACTAGATCTCCAAACTTTTCAAAAGTCCGCTTTAGTACTTAAACTTTCAAAACTCTTTTCTTTCATTAAAAATCATTATCATGGAAGCAAATCTAACACGCATTTCCTATGTTCACTATTGAAGAATTTGATGATTGGAAAATTCGTATGCGAGCTCATCTATCGATTACATGATGAGATGTGGATAGTAATAGAAGATGGGCCTCTGCAAATATTAAAGGTGAACACAAATTTGTCTGCGAAGAGTTGCAAAATTGAAGGGGAAGAAGATGCGAAGATCCGACCCGGTCATGGTTGAAAAACCAAGAACTGAGTGGACAAATGATGACAGAAAAAGATACAACCTGGACAATGTAGCCAAGGATATTCTCTACAAAACCTTGGACAAAGCCATGTTCAATAAAGTGAAATCTTGCAAAACAAAATGCTAAGGAAATGCAGGACAAAACCGACATTGATTTGTGAAGGCTCGAGAGCAAATCAAAGAAAACAAACTTTCAGTGGGTGTACAAAAATTTGAGAACTTTAAAATGATCTCGGGAGAAAACCTGGATCAACTGGATGCTCGATTTACGAAATCACAAATGAGTTATCTACACTTGGAAAGGAATATACACGAGAAGAAATGTGTATGAAGATCCTGAAAAGTCTTCCAAATGAATGGGAGATGAAGGTCATGGCACCGAGACATTCCATGGACCTATCAAAGACATCCAACCATGAGTTATTCTCGGACCTCAAAGCCTATGAGTTCGAAAAGAAGGAAAGAAGACCAGAGGAAGAGACAACTATACCTAAAACAATGCTCTAGTTGTCAAAGATGGAAGGAGAGTCAAGTCAAAGAGGCAATTGACCCGGAAGAAATAGCCCTAATGGTTAAAAGATTTAACAAGTTCTTCAACAAGAACTACAAGAGAGGAAAGGGTGAATCCTCCGAGAAGACACTCGGCTCCCTCCAAATCAAGGGATGATAGGCCAACCAAGAGAACAGATCATCAACAAGTTGAGTATCAAAGGGTGACAACTCAAGAATAGAAAGAGTCGAGAGCAAAAGGTGAATATCTATGTTGGAATTGTAGACAACCAGGTCACTATGCCATTGATTTGCTCATATCCTGTAGTCAACAAGTACGAAACGAAGAAAAAGAAAAGTCTTGAGAGAAAGAAGACAAGAAAAAAAAAAAAGGCAATGATGGTCTGCAGAGATCACGAGAATGCCAAGTCAAGAGAGACAATGACTCGAGAGCAAGCGGTGGTGACTACTCAAGTGACTCGAAGAAGAAGCCTTGATCCGCAATGGCCAAAGAACAAGATCAAGAAGATGAGGTACAATCTAACTCAACAAGCTCGGACACTAGTGATAGTGATCGTGACACACACACTTCATCACCCACTGATCTTTATGATTCATTAGGCAAAATGATGAAAGATTTTGAGCACATTAAAACCTCACACACACTATTGAATGAGGAAAACAAATTTACTCAAAAGTCAAAACTCAAAGTCGACTAAGGAGCCGAGTACTCTAAGTCAAATAGGCGATGAGAATAAGAGTTTAAAAGTGAAAATGCTAAATTAATAGCGAGAAATTGCTGCTATAGAAAAGAGGAGAATGACCTCAAAAATGTCATTGCCTCATTCACTAAGGCATCTAAATCATTGGATGATCTTATTATGAGTCAAAGAGAATGTGGAGACAAGACAGAGCTTAGGATTTAATTCCTTTGTGCCATGTCAAACCTCAAGAGTAATTTTGGAAAAAGGATCTTCAAGTAATGAAGAGTCCGAAAAATCCAAAACTCTAAATGATGCACACACTTTCTATCCAAAGCACAATACTAAGCAAACTGGCCTTGGTTACAAAGGAAAAGGAAAACGACCGATTGAGAGTCTTTGGAAGGATAATGAGAAAGAGATTCAAATGAGTCCTCGTGAGACTCCAAACAGAAAATACTCTGTAAAGAAGAAGCGAGCTACCAAAAATCCCAAAAACTCATAAAAGAAATACATATGATGGGAATGGTAGAAAATATCCAAGCCAAGTATTTGGAATAATGTGAACTATCGGCTAGACTTATGGAATACAAGCCCAAATGGCAAAGGCCTAGAACTCAACAAAGGCCATTCCAAAAGCATAAGAGCTTTCATCAAGACACATATATGCACCTAGGCACTACACTCAAAGACACCACAATTACCCAAGAAAGGCAATTGCTAAAACACATATGCAGGCATACGGACAAAAGAGACAATTTGTATGAACTGGATTCCCCAAGCAATTTGCCAGGATTGATTATGATTATGGCACCGATAGATGGCAACCTCTTAGAGTCAAATCATTTGGCTATAGGTTGGTTGGATCATCTTATAATTCTAACCCCTCGGGACCCGCACAAGAATGGGTACCTAAAACTTAATTTCCTTGATTGCGGGTTCAAGGAACAGTGAGTGCCAAGGAACCTGGTACATGGATAGCGGTACATTCCGGACATATGACAGAAATAAAAGAAATCACAAAATTCAAGGAAGTCAAAGGAGCCAAAGTCATATTTGGAGGAAATGAAGCTCCGGTGAAATAAGAGGCATTGGATCCATCCAGAGGAATGGTTTAGAAATCACGGATGTTGCATATGTTGAAGGACTAAACTTCAATTTACTAAGCATTAGTCAACTCTGCGATAAGGGCTACAATGTTGGATTCAACATGGGGATATGCCAAATCAAAAATGTTGAATCTAATGAAGTTGTCTTTGCAAGGATGCGATGCAGAAAAAATATGTATGTAGTGGATTGGTCAACCGCAACACCCAAAGACTGTCTACTAGCAAAAAGAGCACAATTTGAATCAAGTTGGTTACTGTGGCACAAAAAAGCGAGTCATCTCGAATTTCAAAACGATTAACAAGTTGGCAAGAAGTCATCTCGTAGAAGGACTTCCGGACTCGATATACAAGAAGGAAAGTATATGTGATGCATGTCGAAGGGAAAACAAATCAAGTCGTCGTTCCAAGAAAAGACTTGCCCATCCTCAACAAGAATATTGCATCTGCTTCATATGGATCTATTTGGTCCAGTGGAACCAGCAAGCATAAGTGGAAAGAAATACACCCTGGTGGTAGTAGATGACTACTCAAGATATACATGGACAATATTCATGTGCAAGAAGAAAGAAACTCTACAAAAGCTACCACATCTGATGAAGAGGATACAAAATGAGAAGAGTCAAACCATTATCAAAATAAGATCGGATAGAGGAACCGAGTTTGTCAATGGAATAATAACTCGATCTTGTGTTGAGAATGGTATTGGTCATGAACTATCACCGCAAGGACTCCACAGCAAAGAGAATGGAGTTGCGAAAAGAAAAAGCAGAACCCTCAAAGAAGCGGCAAGGACCATGTTAGTGAAGCAGGTTACCAAAAAGGTTTTGGGCTGAAGCAATCAACACGACTGCTACACCCAAAACAGATGTATGATAAATAGGCGGTGACAAAGACTCCTATGAGATCTGGACTGGAAGAAAACCAAATGTTGCATATTTCGGGATATTTGGATGTAAATGCTTCATCCATAATAATGGCAAAGATAACCTAAAGGCTTTTGATGCTAAAGGCGATGAGGTATCTTCTTAGATACTCATTTGAAAGCAAAGCCTCTGAATACTCAACAAAAGAACTATGGTTACTGAAGAATCCATTCATGCGATGATTCGATGAGCCAAACATAAATGGAGAAGACATTGAAGAGTCACCGATAAGTCAAACATCCAACCTTACGAGAAGAGTCCCTATCTTTGGTGAGGCGGGGATTATCAATTGAGAAGAAGATGAGATAGTTTGAATCTCAAAAGCGGTGGAAAATCTGCGGTGAGTGATCACGAGAGAGCGACCCGCGGCACACAAGTACGCAAGTCGGCCGAATCCACTAACTTACTTCAACCTGACGTAAGATGGTGAGAGACCATCCACGAGAACTTGTCATTGGAGATATGAGAGAAGGTGTCAAGACAAGATCGAAACTCAACAAGAAGCAATGTTCACATGCTTCATCTCGCAGAATAGAGCCCAAAGATGTGTCACAAGCATTGGATGACACACATTGGATTCAAGCTATGCAAGAAGAGTGAATCGGTTTGAGAGAAATAAAGTATGGGAATTAGTACAAAGACCCATACATCAAAATGTTATTGGAACCAAATGGGTATTCGAAATAAGATGAACGAGGAAGGATCTGTGGTAAGAAACAAAGCAAGACGGTAGCCAAAGGATATTGCCAAGAAGAAGGAATAGATTTTGATGAAACATTTGCTCTGTAGCAAGATTGGAAGCTATAAGGATGTTTCTTGCCTCACGCACTCACAAAAATTTCATTGTATATCAAATGGATGTAAAAAGTGCATTCTGAATGGATTATTGGAAGAAGAAGTGTATGTTGAACAACCTCCGAGGATTTGAGCGAGAAGACTCTTGGAGACAAAGTGTACAAACTCAAGAAAGCCTGTATGGATTGAAACAGGCACCCGGAGCATGGTATGATACCTGTCACAATTCCTAATCGAAAATGGATTCACTAAAGGAAAAGTGGATAGAACACTTTTCATAATTCAAGACAAGAAGAGTATCTTGCTTGTTCAAATATATGTGGATGACATCATTTTTGGATCCACTAACAAAGAGTTGTGTGAAAAATTCTCAAACCTCATGCAAAGTAAATTTGAAATGAGCATGATGGGAGAGTGACATTCTTCCTTGGACTTCAAGTGAAACAATGAAGGATGGAACCTTCATAAGTCAAACAAAATACACCGGAGATTTAATGAAGAAATTTGGTATGGAGGAGAAGTCTTCTCGTGAAAATACCAATGAACACATCGATCAAAATGGACATGGACGCAGATGGCAAGCACAGAGACCAAACAAGATCTGAGCACTTATTGGATCAACGCTCTATCTCACGGCTAGCGGGCCGGACATCACCTTTCTTTGTAGGTGTATGTGCAAGATTTCAATCTGCTCCTAAAGAGAGCCATATGATTACAAAGACTAAGAGAATATTGAGATACTTAAAAGGAAGCCAAGAAGTAGGGCTATGGTATCCAAAGGAAGGTGGATTCAAGCTAATTGGCTATTCGGACTCGACTATCTTTGGATGCGAGTGGACGAGAAAAGTACTTGAGGCACATGTCAAATGCTTGGAAACAGACTAATTTCTGGTTTAGCAAGAAGCAAAACTCAATAGCCACCTCTACAAATGGTGAGGCGAGAATACATAGGCTATGACAAATTGTTGCCCAAATTCTATGGATGAGACAAAGAAATGTGAGAGATTATGAAATTGAAGAAAAAGAAATTCCAATCATGTGTGATAACACAAGTGCCATTGCAATCACTCAAAATCTGTGTTGCACTCAAGAACAAAACATATAGATGTCGGATATCATTTCATAAGAGATCATGTTGAAAAGAAGGACATTATCTTGGAATATATCTCAACGGACAAACAACTAGTGACATCTTCACAAAACCATTATGTGAGTCAAGATTTGAAGAACTCAAACATGAGTTGGGGCTAATTGAGCTAAGTTTGAGACACGAAGAGTCAAAGAAACGAAATGGAACAGAAAAGAAGGTGAAAAAGAGTGAAAACAAAAATTAGCTCAATAAATCACCAGATCGGAAAAGTCACTATACCAAGTCACCGATAGGTGAGTCACTAAGAGAAATGTGAGAAGCGAGTTAAATCGGCTAAGAGATAAAATTTGAATAACTTATGAGCAAAATGACAAAAACGCAAATCGTTTTGACTAAGCGGGAATGTTTTAAGGAACACGTCGGATAATGATGATGTGTACGGACATAAAGCCGCACACCAAGCTTATGATTGGATATAAATCTTTGCCGCATTAAATACGAGACATGAACCGCTCAATATCGTGCGAAAATCCAAGCCGTTGATTTCGATCACGATTCAAAAAAACCGTCTGCACGCCCTTTCATAAACCATATTTAAACCATTTTTCGTCCGTTTCTCTCTCACACTTCTAAAAACTGTTCAATCTCTCTCTCAAAAAGCAAAGGCAAACACTCTCGAAACCCTATCAAACTTCAAATCTATTTCTGAATTTTTCTTGAAATTATTCTCGAGAAATGGCACCAACATATGACTTTACCAAGTTGGGAAAACAAATCCACACCGGTTCGACCGTGGATTTCGACGGAATGGTGAAGCGGGGGTCCGACGACACCCTGGTGAAGAAAATCGCGGAGAAGCTAGAAACGGCAGGATCGAAACCGTTTCTAACACTGGTATCCTATGACCTATGTGGAGGAGGTCGCACAATTCTACGTGAATGCCGAGATTCACGACGAAGGAATCAAGTCATCTGTTCACGGAAGCGGTGACTATCACGGCCAAGGATTTGGTGAATATTGCTCACTACCAAAGCAGAGGGAGCATCCGAGATCAAAGAGGCGATGTAAACTTGGGCGACGCATGGAAAGAAATAGCCAAGTCCGATGTTGCTTGACAAAATAATATTCACAAAGAAACAAGAGATCTGCCAAGGAGGATTATCACAAATTGTTGGACATTGTTGCCAAGTGTATCGACATCAAATTTGGCGACTTTGACCAACCTGTCAAAGGCAAAATTGATTGTGATGGCTGCAATAATCGAAGAAAAGAAGATAAATGGCTGAGTTTATCTCTGACAAAGCAGATTTCTGCCAAAACGTGGGAAACAAGTCCTTCAAAGAAGATGGGTCATTTGGAGGATCCTCGGATATGGCCTAGTGATCGGCCGGTTATTGGAGGTGAAAGGAGTACCTCTTAGACATGGGAAAGCTTTCCATGTTAACAAGAGGATGTTGAGCTAATCTCTCCGGTGCTCGAAGCGTCGTCACGCCAAGAGAGCGACACGGTGAGGGGAATCGGTGACCCGACCCGAAGACACAAATTCTTCTCTCCAACCAAGAAGAAAGCGCCCTGCGGCTACCAAGAAATCTCTTTGCCCTGCGAAAAAAGAAACCAAACATGCACTGCCCCCCTGCAGAGAGTCACCGCCTGCGGCCGTGTCACCCGCCCATGCGGCGGCGGTCGAGAAGGACTCACAAATTCCTTCTCGATCGTCAAAAAGAGGAGGTCGACAAACCTAGACGGCCACTCCTCGAAACAAACACAAGCACCGGCCCCACCGCCCAAGACTCGAGAGGACACCGTCTACGAACCGAGAAATCCCTCGGTACAAACCAAGAGACGAAGAAGACTTGTAAAGCAATCCGAGCGGAGAAACCAAATTGAGTCGGCTACTCGGCTAGCACAAATACCGAGACTCTTTTGGAAGTAGAGTCTCCGGATGTAATTGATGAAACACCCAAGTCTGCTTGAAGGTGATCACAGAGGCAACTCAAGACACAGTGTAGCTCACACAAAAAAACTCAAGAAGAACCGCCCAAGATAGTGATGTAATGATCCTATCTCCACCTTACCCGGACATCCGAATCGTCTGCGTGAGTGGAGAAAATGGAAGTTGAGCAAGTCAAGGAACAGTTCAACGGCTGAATTCATAGAAGAAGAAGAGGAGTGCTAAATTTCCTTGGACTATCTACTGTGCTCCCACTCTAGATGAAGACAAGCTTGAATATTCTGCGATCTACAAGGACACGGAGAGAGAAAAGCAAGGTCAAGAAGCCGAAGCACGAGAAAAGGCAAGTATCGCCCTATCTCCTACACCCAGACGAACACTTCCATCCTCTCCTTGATGTCTTCTCCGAAAGTGACGAGGAACCGGAGAATCTTCTTTGCCCGGGAAAATTGCGGATGCGCAAGCATTGCGTGAATCAAGAATCCTTCACGAGCAAAGACCGATGGAGGGACCAGGAGAGTCCTCGAACACAAAAAATCGATCCAATGGGAGTGGTTCAAAGAAAATAGCCACCGATGTTCTTTGCTACCACTTCCCAAACGACTCGGAAGAAGCAATAAGGGAGATGGCGATGAAATCAGGCTAGTGGGGACCCCGGTCGAGCCAACCCCTATTGAAGGTGTGCCACCACCGCCCCAACGGAACCATCAACTGCAATAAAGGGAGTTTGGAGACGAGTGACCCCACTCCAAGTCACTCACCGGGTGCTCGGTGAGGGGAACCCTCCCACGCTGCGGCAAGGTCGGAGGATGCTTTGCGGATGACTCCACAAAGAATGTAGGAGGCGAAGCAAAGAAAACACAAACACAAGAAGAACAACAAGTTGCCATCAACGAAGCTCGGAGGCGATTGAGATCGTGTCTCGAGGAGAATGCCAACACTACGAAGGCTAATGACATTTCTGATGCGATCGAGGCACGAGGAAGGAACAACCACAGGGAGTTAACACTGGGCGATGAAAGCGCAATCCATGGGGTTGAGACTCCAATGGATGCCACTGTAGAAGACCCTAAGACAGTGACACCGTCGAAAGGGAAGACCAAGGCCTCGCAGCATGAGAGACCGCCGGAGGAAATGAAGGCCACGGGAGGTTGAGACTTCCTGGGGTAACACAACCAAGCAGAGAACATCCCTCCCGCAACCATCGATCCATCGAGAAGGAGATCGGCGCACTTCATGATTCCCAGGACAACCCCGATGTCACCTTTCGGGATTAGAAGGCGAAGAGGAAGGCCGAGTCAACTCCCATGACAAATCCAAAAGACTCACCGGATGTTCCAGGCACGAGCAAGTCGATCCCAAGACTACTCGTCGGACCTTTAATTTTGATGATGAGCCACCAATGGAAATCTCATCATCGTCCGATGACGCTCGATAAGGCCGAGGACCGTCTACTCAAAAGGAGAAATCACCGAGACCAACGAAGGCTGTTAAGACATGCAGTTGAGGCTCGGCAAAGCCGAGCCCATCGCACCACAAAACCCAGTGAACCAGAGACCACCGCTCCGGCTCCTCAAGCCACACTGGATCTATTCCCGAAAGAACTTCACGTCCACCGCTTATCATCGAACAAATCCCGGATGGCGGTGATGAATCCTTTGTGGAATCTTTCCCATTCTCACTGGAGATACGAGAACTCCACGAAGAGTCGAAAAATGAGCAAGCACGCTACCACGGACACTCCTCTGTTTTCCACTCGGCACCATTGTCCCACCGATTTCGATTTCGACGTTTGTATGGCCATCACCGCAATGAAGAATCAGTGAGGTGCGAGAAGTGTTCAAGGCACTCTTTCTTTGAAGTTGAAAAGATGGAGAGGCATCGAGCCTCCTTGGATATGCGCTGGACAACGAGAGATGCCAACCTCACAAATGACTTGAGAGGCATCACAATCGAGGATAAGGGAATGGTGGCAACAAAGAAAATCAATGCGTGTGGAACAATGTGAGATACTTGAGACAATTATTCAACAAGTCTTTGGTGTGGAGAGTGAAAATGTTGACGCGAAACGGCTGCGGGAACACATTGAACATATGCACGAAGCTCACACCGCCGAGATCAAGGCTGCTGCGTGAGCGAAATGCAAATGATATACAGGTTTGGAAGAACACATGACAAGAAAATTCAGCCTTCTCATGGCCGAGATGAAGCGATTTCAAGAGAATCCAACGCTACTCGTCAATTCCGTGTGCAAAGATACAATGCAAAGAGACTTGAAGCAAAATTCAACCATCGAAGACTCGACTTCATGCTTGCCAAAGATGTTCCACTGGGGTTCCTCTATCCTTTGATGATGCCAAAAGGGGGAAGAGGAATACCTTAAAGCGAAGAAAATCTGAAGCCGAAAAGAAAGGAGCAATGACAAGGAACAAATGAGAAGGAAAATCACCGAGGAAATTTTTGAAATCAAGAAAGGAAAATCTCTGAGAGGGGGAAGGATCAAAGAATATGACCTTGATGATCGCACAAACCCCCAACAGGTCCTCACACAAATGTGACATTATAAGCGAAAACTCCCGTGACTCGCCACTCCAACACTCTGTTTGTATCTATGGGCCGAGAAGAGAAAAGAAATTGAAGCGAGGGATGAAGGAGGTGGAAGGAAGAATGGATGCCAGGGTGATGAACATTTTGAAAGAACACGGAGGCATTCCGGTTGGCGAGAGACACGTATGCCATTTCGGATGTCGGACAGAGCCAAGATCGGTTGACGAATTCAAAACGCTCGAATCCCGAAGGTTATTTTGCAAATTTGTCCTTGCTCAAGCTTGGGATCATCTTGGGAAAAGGGTCTCACACTATGTGAAGAAGGCAGCATGACAATGAGACAACCGGCGATCCTCTGCTGGTCACTCACCGGGCACTCACCGAAAAAAAAGAAGGCCCCAGCGAAAGATACGCCCGTAGAGGAAGAAGAAGCGGCGATGGAGGAAGAAGTTTCGGACCTAGGCCTCGCCCAAGAATATTGAATACGTAGATCCGGGAAAGAAAGGAGAGGATCTCTTTGGGTGGGCTTGACCATGTGGCGAACTTGCAAGTGGCCAAAACCAACGCCGAGTATGCAAGAAGGATAGAAGAAGAAAACAAGAGACAAACTCAAATATGGCGGGAGAGACAGAAAGAATAAGGAAAGATGAAGCTGCCAGGAAGGCATATGAGAAGAAAAAAAGGCGGTGATGACGAGAAGAAGAGAAAGAAGAAAGAAGATCTTGATCAAGATGAAAGAAGAGGCAAAAAGGAGATGAAGTGTTCTTTGTCCAACCGCCGTGTGTATTTTATATGTAAATACATACAATGTAAGTCTTACGTAATAATGCCATAAATTTTTTTGACAATTACATACTCGATACACCTTGTAAATTGTGTTAAGTACAAGAATGATATGATCAATAAAAAGATTGATTATGCGCATACATTCTATGTCAATACACTATCTGTATGTATCTTTGTTATTTGCATCTTTGTATGATTTAAGTTTTGGCATCATCAAAAAGGGGGAAATTGTTAGGAATTTTATTGTTTAGATTTTGATGAGTGCCATGTAAAACTTAGAATAGAAAGTTAGCTCCCAATTCTTGCTTTGAAATGTATTGTAACAATTAGAGTGCCAAGCCGAGTTAAGTCGCCTACGCTCCAACTTGCAAGAAGACAACAAGGCTTGAAGGAAAACTCTGTGTGAGACAATGAGTACAACAAAGAAGAGCGACAGAACTCGATCAAGAAGCGGTGAGATGCAACAGTGGAACATCACCAAGTCAACTCAAGAAAGACAAGTCTCAAGTGAAGTGACAAAGAGTCATCCAATGATTGGAAGCGACTCTAAGTCACCTGGGAAAGCAAGGAAATGCGAACAAGTCGAGATAATCGAAAAAGAACCGTTGCCGCAGTAAATCAAGAGATTTACTTAAACAAGTAATATCTTCATACTACCTTTCTTGGAGTGCTCGATCCCGAAGCGTGCAAAGAAATGAACCAATGGGAAGCACTACACCGTGTCGAACTACGAAAGGTGATAAAACATTTCATACGAGGAAATGGCAATTCCAAGAAGTGCAAACCAACGATCGCAAAGTGATTTTCAAAAATGAGCCTATCTCTTCAACGGGCAAATTTTTGAAAGTTCACTATAAAAGGCCGAGGAGTTTGATTGAGGAAAATAATGATACGTGGATGACACACACGTGAGATTTACAAGCTTATCAAAATTGAAATATTCTCAATCCTCAAGCCTACATCTCGAAGAACATCAATCCAACACTTACCTTGTGAAGGAAAGAGAACTTCAATCGAGTTGAAGAGGAAACTACGAAAACAAGGGGTCTACACTCCAAGAAGGATTGTAGAAAGGTTCAAGGTGAACCAAGTCTTAAGCGTTTGGAGGGCTTCGTGATCAAATCCAAAGTGCTTGAGCAAGTGGGTTGTAGTAGCAAAGGCAATGCCTGTGAAGAAGGTAGTCGTCGAGAAGCCGGTGAGTGATCAAGGCGTCTCAGGACCGAGTCCCAAAGGATCAAGTCGGGCTTTGTTGTGATCAAGACTTGTATCCGGATTTACCCACTTTGTAAACGATCATTACTTAGTGGATTCCTCCGGGAGTTGGAGAAGAGAGGAGTAGAAGAATTACCCCATCTTCGAACCTCTATAAAAACTTTCTTGTGTCATTTACTTTACTGACATTTAAATATCGCACTTTTAATTGCTTATATCTCTGATAAATTTGCTATCCATCGATAATCTATAAGTACTAAATCAAGTCAGTAAAAACTTGCTTAAACCAACTTAAGGGTGTTAAGTCTTCCATTGAAAACAAAACCACACTAAGTCAAATTATAGCCAACAATGAGTTACTCCACTAACGGCTCAATTTGAGTCATTGAGAGATTAACTCTCTTGAGTGACCAATTCGATTGTCCATCAAGGACACATTTGTATAAACTCTGCAGATTTAAAAGGCCTAAATCGAAAATTTGGTAAGGTTTATTCAACCCCCTTCTAAACCTTACACTTACACCCCTTGGGACCTACGAGGAAATAAGAGGATCGAAAATCTGGAAAATAAATGATGTTACAAACACTTGGAATAAATCACTGTATTTATAAGCAATATAAAGACCAAAAACAACTACCTACTAAGTGCAGTTATTTATCTCAAGTTCCAGATATTAAACTCCCCCTCAATTCAACCCACTAACATTAAGCCCCTAAAATTTAGGATAATGGAGAGAAAAAAAAATAACCGCCACCAGTAACCACTGAAAATCAGTTTATAGTGACAAATCCACTGAATCAAATCCTAATTATGCCTAAAAAGAAAAAAAAATCGAACAGAAAGAAAATAAAGAAAAATGCAGTGAAGCACACAAAAGCTGGAAAAAAAAATACCACAAGGTGTTCAAAGAGAGTGTTGGCCACATCTGGCTAAACACTTCTCAATTTTCATCAAGAACAATTTTCAGTGCCATACTCAGATCTTTTTATGATTTTTCCTTGCACAAAATCAACCAAACTCAACTAATATATACACATTTTTGTGCATTTTTCCATTTTTTTGTATATACACATTTTTGTGTATTTTTCTCCCATTTTTTTTAAACAAGTACACAAAAGCTCTTAATTAACAAGTCATTGTTTCACATGGAACATGATCACAGAATTGTGAAAGATTCTTCAACTACTTTAATGACTATAATCAGCGGAGCCAAGCTCATGTTTGAAAAACGTTACAATTTTTGCATGGGGCATGATCATACAAGAGATGAAAGACCCCTCAACTACTTAGTAACAAACTTCAAAACAGAGGAGCTAAAGTATGTACAAATATAAGGAAGAAAATGTGCAAGTACTTGTAGTATATTCAATCCAATTTTTGGCCACAAAAATAACTCGAATCCAACTGAAAAGGTTTCACAGATGGCACACCCAATTTGAAAACCCTGAAGATATTATGCAACATGCCTAAAACCTAAAAATAGAAAAGAAAACAAACAAAAGAAATAGGTGTTACGACAAGTGTCGTCACACCTCAGACCACACTTCACTGTTCCAGCACACAAAGACTAAGAGATTTCCGAAGACTGGAAAATCTCTCAAAATCCAATGATTTAGTGAGAATGTCAGCTATCTGATTTTCAGTGGAAACATGATCAATGCGAATCAAACCATTCTCCACCAAATCCCGAATAAAATGGTGCCTTATGTCAATGTGTTTACTTCGGGAGTGTTGCACCGGATTTCTAGAGATATCTATATCACTTAGGTAGTCACAATACATGGTCAGAATATCACTAGAAATACCATAATCATCAAGCATTTGATGCATTCACAAAAGTTGAGAACACAATGAACCGACATCAACATATTCAGTATCACCATATTTGTACAGTTCATGCATGTTACTGATCCAACATTTATCCTTAAGAAATTCATTCACATTTTTTGGTTCAACATTGGACAGAAAGCAAGTAGCACTTTAACACATAGAAGAAATGTAAGACAGTCTGACCATATTTCGATAGTTTGGCCATTCTTTTCTTCTTGTTCTGATGGGATCTAAAACTTCTCCAATGATTTGAGAAGTAGGATGATCTTTCTAAATTTTCCTTGGAGGATCTATGTGCACAGGTACAAGATTACCATCCACTTCTGCTTCATTTTCAGAATCTGATAAATTGTGAGGTGTTGTACCAGGTGATACGTTACTTCTGACAACACCTCTAGAACTTCCATAATTCTGGTGCATACTTTTACACAAAGTAAAATGCCTTTATTGTGCTCCTCTTCCTTCACTTTTTCAGCATTAGTGTCATTATCACCTAGGGAGACACCTATAGCTTCCTCAGTTTGTGACTGAAAAGCTATATTTTTTCTTCGAACACCCTCTGTTCTTTCACAATGAAGTTGCAAGGCATCCCATGCATCTTTTACTGAGTTGCAATTTGAAATTACTTTGACAAGATTCATATCCACATCCCTAAAAATAACGTTTAATGCTTTGGAATTAAAACTGGCCAGTTGAATCTCATCATTTGTCTAGTCTATCTCTCTTTTAGGAACTGAATCACCATCAACATCTATGATTCTTGGAGGAGTCCACCCGGTCAGAATAGTTATCCATGCGCGCTCATCAATCGACTTTATGTAGGCCCTCATCTTACCTTTCCAATAGAAGTAGTTCGTTCCACCAAGAACTGGAGGACGAACCATCGAAATTCCTTGACCATCCATCAGCAAACACTGCAAAAATTATAGGATCTCACTTAGTAGTATAAAGTGTAGGCTCTTGATGCCAATAGTTAGGATTTTGGGCGATGAATTCTCTTAGGTTTGCAGTGAGTGTCGTCAGAGTGCTGGCAACACCTCTAGGTGTCACCTAGCGGAAACTTGTGTTTTAGAGATTGTTTGTTTATTTTATCAATTATCAAAAATAAACAAAGCATAAAAATAAGATTGAACACAGGATATAAAAATTTGCACAAGTATAAAAATACTTGTGCCCCACCACTAAGGCAAAAACAATGAAGTAGAAAGTTGATTACACAAAATAAAAAACAAGACAAAGATTTCCCTATTGTACTTGGTCTTTCAACTCAACCTTCTACCGTAAACCAAAGAGAACAACTATAACCTATCCCAGATTACAGATCGTCTCTCAAAACTACCAAGAAGAAACAACTCTCAAGAGGTGTTGTAAAAGGTGACGTCAACACCTATCGAACACACTAGGCACCTCTCCCTCTTCTTGTGTAAAACTTGGACTCTTTTGTGAAAAACTCCAATTTCTAGCTCTGGAATCCGTCAAAGTAAGAGAACAATTTGAACCTATCCCAGGAACAAGTTGTCTCTCAAAAATATCAACAAGAAGAAAAACGCTGAAGGAAGGTGTTGCAAAAGGTGATACCAACACCTCCAAACACACTAGGCACCTTTCTCTCACTTCTTGTATAAAATGGTGGACTCTCTTTAATTTTCTGATTTCTGTGCTCTGAATCCACAAAGAAAAACATGTAGTCTCCTTGCCCTTTATAGATCAGCCATAACCCTAGAAAATAGGCCATAAAACCAACTTCCAAGTTAAGGGTTTAGTGGGGAGATTGAGGGATGGTGGTTCCTTAAAAGGTGGACTTAATTTCTATTATCTCTCAACTCCTAAATTGACCGATCTGTATCTCAATTCCACGAAATGGGCCTGCAAAATTATTAGTATATTTTGTTCTAGAAATATGCAAAATAATAAGATAAAAATAATTTAAAATTATTAGAGTTTTGACTCAATAGGTCAACTCTAACACATATGTATATCTATACATCGATACTCGCAAGAAAAGATTGTCACATACATGTCTAAACATTCTATATGATGAACACATGTTAACAATTCTTTCATAATAAAAATCAAGTCTAAAAAACAAACTAAAAAAAATCAATCTAATAAGTTCATATCGTTCTTAGGATATGTACATATACAAGTTGATTCTTAGCAAGTACAGAGGCATATAGCAGAAACTGAATAATTAAACTAATCATTTCACCAAAGTCATGCAAATTCAATAAATTTATTATTTTATATTAATATTATACCACTAGAAAAAAAAATCCATCATTTGCACAATATAGTTTGATAACTTATAGGTTTTGTTCATCAGTCATTATTCGATTAAGTATAGCTAATATCCAAAAATACTTTTTCATCATATACGATGGATATCCAACTTGAAATTAGTATAATACTTGATTAATTGTCCATGAAAAAAACAAAAATATGCAAAAACATTTTTTCTAACTACTTTATTTATCGGAAAAATAAAAAAATTCTCACATAAACATTATGGTCAAGAAATCAGTTTTAATTTTTAGTTTAAATTATCAACTTTAAACTAACAACAAAGTAAAACTTATAAGATAAAGTAAAATGCCTACAATTACAGTAAGAGAAATTATAAACGAGAAATTATAAAATAAAATCCTTATCTTTGTTATAAGGGCGTCGAATCGATTCAAACAAATGAACCACAACTTGACTCTAAAAAGAAAATAATAAAAAACATTAATTTTAAAACTCAAAATAATTTCAAAAGTAGGTCATCAAATTATGGGGAAAAACTCAAAGATAATTCATCCAATTGTAATAGTTAGCCGTTAGTTTAGTTAATTCGGTTATTAATTCATTATTAGAATAGTCAGTAGCAAAGCTTCATTCCCTCTATATATGTTCAAGCAATGTAACAAAAACTTCATCTATTCAATTCTACAATTCAAAGATTTCAATGGTGTTCTTGATGTTCTTCATTATTAACATGGTATCAGTGATATATTGAGTTAAATCGTCCCACACTCATTTTTTTCTTTTCGATCGATTACGTGATCGATTTTTTTCTCTCCATATTGATCTAATCTGTGATCAATCTTACAACCAAGATCTTTATCTTATTTTCATCGATTCTGTGTTCATCTCTGTCTTGAAATGGCTGTTAATCATCAAATCGATGTCAAGATAATTCATCCAATTGTAATAGTTAGTCGTTAGTTTAGTTAATTCGGTTATTAATTCAGTTATTAGAATAACTGTAGCAAAGCTTCATTCCCTCTATATATGTTCAAGCAATGTAACAGTAAACTTCATCTACTCAATTCTACAATTCAAAGATTTCAATGGTGTTCTTGATGTTCTTCATTATTAACATGGTATCAGCAGTATATTGAGTTCTTCCGCACCTCATTTTTTTTTTCTTTTCTGATCGATTCTGTGATCGCTTTTATTCTCTCCCTATTGATCTAATCTGTGATCAATAATACAACCAAGATCTTCATCTTATTTTCATCGATTATGTGTTCATCTCTGTCTTGAAATGGTTGTTAATCATCAAATCGATGATCTGTAATACACAGTGAGAGGATAGAAAATGCAATGCACAATTGGAAGACTTAGCTAGTTGAGATACATATATTAGATTAAATGAGAAAGAAGGAACACATAAGGCTTTATGTAAGATCAATTTGTCGATTAAGCGAACTCTACCTATGTAAGATGCATTAGTAGTTTGTCCATTTGGCAAAAGATAGAATAGATATAGGAAGTGGATCATTAGTGAACAATGATTTATCACATATCATGTGATCAATGGCTCTGTATCTAGGATCCACTTATAAGACTCAATAGAACTAGAGTTCAAGATCAAAGATAGGACTAAATTATTAGACCTTTTCCACGCATTACACAGGTTGACAGAAGTAGCAGGGGGCATTGGAAGTGAACCATCAACAAAACCATTCTTGTTTTTCACATTCAAAGCCATCAAGACTGCTCTATTCCAAGAAAGATAATTCTCTCCGGTGAAAGGTTCATACACAATTACGGCTCCCAGATTATCACTAGGATGAAGGTAGTAGGGAGAAGAAGGATCATCGATTTGATGATTAACACCATTTCAAGACAGAGATGAACACATGATCGATGAAAATAAGATGAAGATCTTAGTTGTAAAATTGATCACGATTAGATCAATATGGAGAGGAGAAAAAACTGATCACGAGAATCGATCGAAAAAAAAAAAAATGAGGTGCGGAAGAACTCAATATACCTCGATACCATGTTAATAATGAAGAACATCAAGAACACCATTGAAATCTTTGAATTGTAGAATTGAATAGATGAAGTTTCTTGTTACATTGCTTGAACATATATAGAGGGAACGAAGCTTTGCTATAGTTATTCTAATAATCAATTAATAACCGAATTAACTAAACTAACGCTAACTATTACAATTGGATGAATTATCTTGACAAAATATTTTCACAAAAAATAACATGTCTAGAAATAAACATCTTTTTGGTTTCCAAATTATATAATTTGTAGCCTTTTGATCCAACAGATACCCCAAAAATACACATTTAGAAGCTCTTGGTCAAACTTATTCCCCGTGAGCGCGACAAAGTAGAAGCATAAGCAAGACAACCAAATACTTTAAAATGATCATAGGATGGTTTCTTATTAAACAAGACCTCATAAGAGGTCTTGTTATGAAGAGTAGGAGTTGGTATGCGATTTATAATATGTGTATCAACTAATATACATTCATCCCAGAATGAAACATGTAATTTAGCTTGAAAAAGTAAAGCTCTAGCAACTTGTAAAATGTGTTGGTGTTTTCTTTCTACTAAGCCATTTTGTTGTGGTGTTTCAACACAACTGGTTTCATGTAAAATGCCATTGGAGTTGTAAAAATGATTCAAGATAAATTCAGTTCCATTATCAGATCTTAACACCTTAATGGTAGTATTAAACTGTGTTTTAACCATGTTTAAAAAATTTTGTAGATGAAACTGGGTGTCTGATTTGTGTTTTAACATATATATCCAAGTACACCTTGAGAAATCATCAACAATTGTTAGAAAATAACTGAAACCATTATGAGAAACAGTTGAAAAAGGGCCCCATAGATCACAATGAACAAGGTCAAAAATTTTATTAGAATTAGAAATTCTATCAGTAAATGGAAGTTTTCTTTGCTAGGCAAAATGACATATGTCACATGAATTAAAATCATGATTAGTAGAACTAATATGAGGTAACATTGAAAGTCTTTTGGCTGAAATATGCCCTAATCTTGAGTGCCAAAGTAAAGACTTAGCAGAAGTCATTGCAGCAGTAGGGATTTTAAAATGATAGAGGCCATTCTTCTCCTCAGCAGAACCAATCATCATCTTGTTGTTCATGTCCTGTAATACACAGTGAGAGGATAGAAAATGCAATGCACAATTGGAAGACTTAGCTAGTTGAGATACATATATTAGATTAAAGGAATAATTACAAAAAGTACCCCTGAGGTTTGACCTAATTACAAAAAAAATCCAGCTAACTTTAAAACTTACAAAAAGTACCCCTGAGGTTTGAAATATATTTCAAAATCCCCCTTCATATTTGTAAAATCATTGCAGATTACCCCCTCATTTTAACACTAAATCAAACCTCAGGGGTGCTTTTTGTAAGTTTTAAAGTTAGCTGGATTTTTTTGTAATTAGGTCAAACCTCAGGGGTACTTTTTGTAATTATCCCTAGATTAAATGAGAAAGAAGGAACACATAAGGCTTTATGTAAGATCAATTTATCGATTAATCGAACGTACTATGTAAGATGCATTAATAGTTTGTCCATTTGGCAAACAGATAGGAATAGATATAGGAAGTGGATCATTAGTGAACAATGATTTATCACATATCATGTGATCAGTGGCTCCTGTATCTAGGATCCACTTATAAGACTGAATAGAACTAGCAAGACATGAAAAGTTACCTGAATTAGAAGTAGGATGTTGTGTATGTTCTGTAGTTTGAGGTCTGGTTGAATTTGTCTGTGGATAAGCTATTGCTGCATAGTGGAGTACCTCAGATGTAGGGTTATTAGAGTGATGACTTTGAGCATAAAGTAAAAATTGCTCAATCATATCCTTTGAAAAAATAGGATTTTCCGAATTGGATGAATTATCTTGCTATGGAGAACTTGTGACAGCAGCAACAACAAAATCTTTGAAACTTCTAGGTCCCTTTGGTCCTTTCCAACCAGGCGGATATCCTATAATCTAGAAACATTTATCCACAGTGTGTCCAAGGAAACCACAGTGCGTACATTTAAGCTTTTTCTTGTCCTTGGAACCTTGGAATCTTGAAAAAATTTGTTGTCTTGCGAGCATTGCAACAGATTAGTTTACATTCTCAATGGGAGTCATGTAAGCACTAGAATTGTTTAGCCCACGCTGAGACTCTTCTTGAAGTAGTAAAGAATAGACTTTAGACAAGAAAGGCAAAGGAGAATTAAGCAACAATTGACTTCTCAACTGAGCATAAGAGTCATGCAAACCAATTAAAAACTTCATGACTGAATCATTTTGCTGTGAAGTGGCCATGATGGTTGAAATGTTACAAGTACAGAGTCCACAAGAGCATTTCATAATAGGTCTATGGCTGATGTACTCATCCCACAAGCTCTTAAACTGATTATAGTATGTGGTTACAGAGTTTGTACCTTGAGATATCATACTTAATGACTTTTCCAGATGAAAAACTCGGGGTCCATCACTCCGAGCATACCTTATCTTGAGCTCATCCCAGACATCTTGTGCTGTGTTGAAAAATAACAGGCTTTGTCTAATGTCCTTGGCGATAGAGTTCAAGATCCAAGATAGACTAAACTGTAGCCCTTTTCCACGCATTACACAGTTGACGAAGTAGCGGGGGCATTGGAAGTGAACCATCAACAAAACCATTCTTGTTTTTCACATTCAAAGCCATCAAGACTGCTCTATTCCAAGAAAGATAATTCTCTCCGGTGAAAGGTTCATACACAATTACGGCTCCCGGATTATCACTAGGATGAAGGTAGTAGGGAGAAGAAGGATCATCGATTTGATGATTAACAGCCATTTCAAGACAGAGATGAACACAGAATCGATGAAAATAAGATGAAGATCTTGGTTGTAAGATTGATCACAGATTAGATCAATATGGAGAGAAGAAAAAAAGCGATCACGAGAATCGATCGAGAAAAAAAAAAAAAAATGAGGTGCGGAAGAACTCAATATACTGCTGATACCATGTTATTAGAAGTCCAATGGCATTTTACATGAAACCAGTTGTGTTGAAACACCACAACAAAATGGCTTAGTAGAAAGAAAACACCAACACATTTTACAAGTTGCTAGAGCTTTACTTTTTCAAGCTAAATTACATGTTTCATTCTGGGATGAATGTATATTAATCACACATATTATAAATCGCATACCAACTCCTAATCTTCATAACAAGACCCTTATGAGGAGTCTTGTTTAATAAGAAACCATCCTATGATCATTTTAAAGTATTTGGTTGTCTTGCTTATGCTTCTACTTTGTCTGCTCACAAGAATAAGTTTCAACCAAGAGCTTTCAAATGTGTATTTTTGGGGTATCTTGTTGGATCAAAAGACTACAAATTATATAATTTGAAAACCAAAAAGATGTTCATTTCTAGACATGTTATTTTTTGTGAAAATATTTTTCCTTTCAAACAGGAAAGTCAAGAAGTTTCTTCACAACCTTTGTTCCCCAATACAGAGTCTGATTATGTTACTGACATATCTGAAAGTGCTTCAAAACTCATCCTAATGCCACACACACAGACAGAGAAACCAATCCTGATAATCTGAGACCTATTGAAGCTGCTACAAGAAAGTCATCTAGAATTAGAGCCACTCCATCTTATTTGCAAGTCTATGATTGCAACTTGCCACCATCTATTCAGACATATTCATCTGCATTACTTGTTTCTAGTGGTAAACAATATCCTCTCTCTCATTATTTGTCCATTCAACAACTATCTCATCCTCACAGAGCTTTTTCACGACTAATATATCTCACATTTAAACCAAAAACATATGCTCAAGCCAACAAAAGTGTGGAATGGCAAAAAGCTATGAAAATAGAATTAGATGCTCTTGAAAGGAATAACACATGGATATTAACCACATTACCTCCTAATAAACATTGTATAGGATGCAAATGGGTTTTTAAGGTTAAATACAAGTCTAATGGTACCATTGAGAGGTATAAAGCAAGGCTTGTTGCCAAAGGTTATACCCAAGAAGAAGGCTTAGATTATTTTGATATTTTTTCCCCTGTTGCTAATATTACAACTGTTAGATTGGTTATAGCCACAGCTGCAGCCAAGAACTGGTTCATTCATCAATTGGATGTCAACAATGCATTCTTGCATGGTGATCTCAATGAAGAAATCTACATGTTGCCTCCTCCTGGATATTGCTCAACAGATGATAAAAGAGTATGTAAGCTTACTAAGAGTTTATATGGATTAAAGCAAGCTTCTAGACAATGGTTTCAAAAATTAACTTCATGCTTGCTCAGTTATGGTTTTCTTGAATCCAGGTCAGACTCATCACTTTTTATAAAAGCTATTGATAATTCTGTCGTAATACTCTGTGTATATGTTGATGATATCATACTAGCAGGCAACAATCTCAAAGATATTGAAGATATCAAACAACATCTTATCACAAATTCACCATAAAAGATCTTGGAACATTGAAATATATACTAGAAATAGAAGTAGCAAGAAATAAAAAAGGCATACATTTATGTCAAAGAACGTATGCTCTTGATTTGTTCACAGAAACTGGTTTCATTGGTTGCAAACCAAGCACAACACCAATGGATTCAAAATTGAACTTTTTAAACTCTGATTCAACTCCATTACAAGATCCCTCTCAGTATAGGAGACTTATTGGAAGGATGGTTTATCTAACAATAACTAGACCTGATCTAGCCTATAGCATACAAACTTTAAGTCAGTTTTTATCTAAACCAACTGTCTCACATCTAGTTGCAGCTCACAAAGTGCTTAGATACATCAAAGGGCCACCAGGTAAAGGTTTATTTTATTCAGCAAACTCTTCTTTACATCTAAAAGGCTTGATGATGCAGATTGGGCGGATGTCCGGATCTGAAGGAGCATCATGGATATGCAGTATATTTAGGTGATTCTTTAATCTCTTGGAAAGCAAAGAAGCAGCCCACTGTGAGTAGATCTTCAGCTGAAGCCGAGTATAGAGCCATAGCCTTGTTTACATATGAGATACAATGGTTGACATACCTCCTCCAATATCTCAAAATCAGCCACAACAATCCTGCACTTGTTTATACTGACAGCAAATCAGCATTTTGTATCTCCCAAAACTCCTGTCATCATGAAAGAACCAAACACATTCAGCTGGATTGTCATTTTGTCAGAGAAAAGATCCAAGAAGGTTCACTCAAATTAACATGCATCCCTTCATCACAACAAAATGTTCACAACAAAATGTTGACATCCTAACAAAACCTCTTCCATCTCCATTATTCAGTCATTTCACTTCCAAGTTGAACATGTTAGACATACATGTTCCACTTGTGGGGGGTGTCAAGATAATTCATCCAATTGTAATAGTTAGCCGTTAGTTTAGTTAATTCGATTATTAATTCAGTTATTAGAATAACTGTAGCAAAGCTTAATTCCCTCTATATATGTTCAAGCAATGTAACAGTAAACTTCATCTATTCAATTCTACAATTCAAAGATTTCAATGGTGTTCTTGATGTTCTTCATTATTAACAAAAACACTTATCTATTTACATGAAAACCCCCCCAAATCTGAATCTATATGTTGTATTTATGATTTTTTTCTATCGGAGTATAGGTAAATGGTTTTTTCAGTTGGCTACTTTCAAGCAAAACATTCATATACAAAAAATCGAGAATGCTACACCCAACATCAATTTTAAAGGAGTGCAAAAGAGAAAAAAATATTTATACAAAAAAACTCATATTTTTTAATGAACAACCCGGATCTGGCAGAAAAAATATTGTATGTTTTGTCTATTTCCGCGAAGAATAGGTTAATATTTTATGAACGACTATTTTCAACCGATTCGGGTTTTCTATACAAAAAATATATAATATTAAAACACACAATGATTTTTAAAGCAGTCCAAGCAAGAAACAAAATATATAAACAAAAACACTTACCTTTTATGAAGAAAACACCAGATCTGACTCTAGGTTTTTGCATTTTTGACTTATCCGTCGAAGTATAGGTAAATGCTTTTTTTCCGAACGGCTATTTGACGCCAACAATTCGTATTTCATATACAATTATACATAAAAATTTACCAACGAGATTTGGGAAACAAGAAAAACTGAACCAAAAGCATTCTCCGGAAATTTTCAAGCCAACTATTCTGTTCGGTAGTTTTGCACTTGATCCGTGATTTTTCACACATCCATTAATATGTCTAAAGTTCTAGAGTATTCTAGGTTTGGTTAGAATGAGAGAGAATCAACCATTTATCCAATAAGGTTTAGAATAGAAGCCTAATAATTTGATTAATCTATTTTTCTTTTATTTATTTTCGGTATAATGTAAAAATATTACATGTATGTATTATTTGGACACGTGTAGCAATCCTTCTTATCTAACATGCAGTGTTTTAGGTTTACATGTGTGCTTTATATATATTTATTGGGTCTTGGCCATCAATATTGGGCTTGGGTTTTTTTTCGTCCTCCTCAATTAAACAAATGGCCCAATGTTCTATTCACTCTTACTGTATCTATAACACAAATGAGGTTATGGTTTTCGTATAATTCCTTTCTACATTTAAATTTGTTAATGGCCTTTTCTATATATAACCTTATTTATTATATAATAATTTAATATTAAAAATTATAGATGTTATTATACTAATTCGACATTACAAAATATTTATTTATATGTTTCGAGTTTTGTTATACTACATAGAATAAAATTTATTTATGCTATAATAATATATTATTATTTAAGTTATTTTTAAAATATATTTCTATTAATCAAAATATTACCAATTATACATATACTATATAATATATATATTGCTTATAACTTTTATATACTAATTAATTCTGTAACTGTACATTAATGATAATTATTGTAAAAAAAAACGTTTAATTAGATCATGTATAATCCGATAATATTGATTACAGATGGTAATATTTTCTTATATCAAGATTATTGCTAATTTAGTATTAATAAAAATAATATATTTTATATTTAGTTTAATAAGTTTATTTTTAAATTATTTTATTTCTGTTGCATAGTTTTTGCGAAAAATCGGACAAAATAAAAAATATAGCTATGAAAGTATTTGGAAGATTTGATTTGCAAGACTCTTTAAGCAAAATTGTTAATCCATTGTCGAACACTCCACTTAGTAACATAACGAATGATATATTCAAAATTATATTTATTTATTTTCTCAAAAACATATATAATTCATGCTACATATATTTATATTCAGTGCATATGATTTATTATTTATTATTTTTATTTACAATCACAAGACCAATATGGAAAAATAATCCGAAATTATAAGAGAACATATCATTGAACATTCGAGTCTTCTAACATAAGTTTGAACTCAAAAACAATAATTGATATCATGGTTGACGATTATATTCATATGATCAGAAATTAGGCACATTTAAGTATTCCTTTTAGTTGGTTAACTGTATATTCATCGAATCGTATTCCTTTGAGTCTGATATAATACATTCCATATAATTCGGCGTAGCACACCCCGTGCATCGCACGATTTGATTCCGCATGACATTGACACCATCGGATCTTAGAATCCCCTTCAAGTTCCAACATAGGTAGTTTCCTCTCATTGTATCTTATGTGATGACTATAAACAAGATCCAAGGACAATCTCTCTCCAGTGCCGGGTTGTACTTGAAGAATCCAGTATTCAATCATGACCAACTATACGTTGTTGTTTCCCGAGTTACAAATCGTAAGAGTTTGAAGGACTACTTAGAGTTCCATACCATGAAAAAGATTAACATTAGTCTATGGTGAAGACGAATCAAACAATAAACAAACGATGAATGTTGTGTATAAAGAAGTATTCCAAAATTTGTAATATGTACAAGTAGTGTTTTAATTTGAAAATTTCGTTTCAAATCGTTTTTATGTTTTTTTGGGTTGTTTACAATTATTTTGTATACCCGTTCAAACTATATAATTCAACAAACAGACAACATATGATTCACATATCATATGGTTTAGCTTAATATCTTCCGTGCATCGCACGGGTCAGGACACTAGTTTAAGTAAATATTAAACTCAATTAAATGAATTAAAGATTACCAAAATTCCGCTCCTTGTTTGTCAATGTTTCTGATGTCGTGACCTTGTTCTCTTTTTTTCTTTCTTCACGATAAGTATAGTGTTCTTCTTCTTCTTTTCTTTTTTGTTTTCTTTTTGTTGGTCTGCCCGTAGACATTTTTGTGTTCTTGTAAGTTGTTAATAGATATATACACAACCATTTTGGAGGCGGTTGTGATAAACAAAAATAACAAAGAAAAATATACCAAATAGCCCTTATTCTAATTAAAGTGGTTTCTAAAAACCTTAAAAACAAATCTATCTTTTTGGTGAACTGACTATATTCTCATCTCACATTTCCACACATGCCATGTATATATATTTTAGTCATGAGTGGCATTATCTATACTTATCTATATATCTATATATCTGATAAACACTTTCAGCCTATACATACACCAACTATATATATATATATAAAAGATGTGTAAGACATATATATTATAGATGTGATAAAGACCACGTTTATAAAATGAATTATGCACCATTTTAATAGTTGAACGTGTATGCCATTTAATAATCGGTATGCACCATTTTTATATCAAACGAAGGCATCATTGTATAACTAATTGTATATCATTGTGAGTAAACCACAATTGAATGAAAAACGGGAACAATCATAAAATCAAATCCCATAAAAATCGCTGGAATTGAATGGTGTACAATTAGTTATACAATGATGCACTGTTAGATATAAAATGGTGTACAATCAGTTATTAAATGGTGTACAGTTCAATTATTAAAATGATGCACAATTCAGTTATGGAAACGTGATATCAATCAATCCCTTGATTGTAGGGCGTGATTTATGGCATTTTGCTAGTTACTATTATGCCATTTCCACGTATTAATTAATTGATAAATCAGTTATTTTTAATAGCAATCTGGACCATTAAATAAAATGTGTGGATGGATTGTGGTTAATCCACACTGCAACACGGTAAGCCCCCTGTCACATTTGATCCTAACCCTATATATATGTTAAACATTTACAAGTCATTTTCTTTCTTGAAACAATTATTATCACACTAGTATATTTACTATTAAAACTTTCCTTTAACAATATTAATATTTAAAAATAAAATCCAAACTACACTTATCTATCAGACTATGTTTCATGTATTATATTAATCTTATAATTAATATTAATTTATCATATCTCACTGGAATAGACACAAATTACGTGTCATGTTTTACAGCTACGTTTATCACATGTAACCTAATGACATTAAACATATTAAAGTTTAATGTAATTATGCTAAAATTGGAAAATTTGTAATATTACGTGCATTCCAATGTGAATATGAGATGTCAATATGCGTGTAATTATGCTTATAAATAATTCTTCCCCTTTTAAAAATTTCGTCCTCAAAATTTGTATCTCGTATTAGTAATTAACCACGTATAATTGTTTCTTCATTTGTTGTTTTGTTTCCCATGTAGCTTCTTCTCGAGAATGGTTTTTCCATATTACTTTCACCAATGGAATCACTATGTTTCTAAGTTGTTTTTCTTTGTACCCACTATTTCAATTGGTTTTTCAACATAACTCAAATTATCCGCAATTTCAACTGGTTCATCACGTAGAACATGTGATGGATCTGGTCTATATCGACGAAGCATACTAACACGAAACACATTATGAATTTGGGGCATTTCAAGTGGCAAGGCAAGCCTATAAGCTAATGGTCAAACCCTTTCAAGTATTTCATATGGGTCGATATAACATGGACTCAGTTTACATTTCTTTCTAAATCTTAGAATACCTTCCCAAGAGAAATACGGAGAAATACTTTCTCACCAACTTCATATTCCATTTCCCATCTTTGTTGATCAATATAACTATTTTTCTCTATCTTGAGTTGCTTTTAATCGACTTTTAACTATTTTAACTTTTTCAATCGTATCTTGAACCAAATCTGGACCTTCCTATAATCGTATTCTTTCTTCATCCCAATATCTTTGGACTTCGCATTTCCAACCATATAATGCTCCATGAGGCGTCCCCCGCCAATGCTACTATGATATTGATTATTATATGCAAATTCCATCAACGCAATATGTTCATCCCAAGAACCTTTAAATTCAAGAACGCAAGCACGAAGCATATCCTCTAAAGTTTGAATAGTCCTCTCCAATTGCCCATTTTTCTGTGGAGGAAATGTTATAATTGTATTCTCTCTTCATCCCAATATACTGGACTTCTGCATTTCCTACCATATAATGCTCCATGAGGCGTCATGCCAATGCTACTATGATATTGATTATTATATGTAAATTCCATCAACGCAATATGTTCATCCCGAGAACCTTTAAATTCAAGAACGCAAGCACGAAGCATATCCCCTAGAGTTTGAATAGTCCTCTCCAATTGCCCATTTTTCTATGGAGGAAATGTTGTACTAAAATGTAACTTAGTACCTAGTGCCTGTTGTAAGCTACCCCAAAATCTAAGGTATACCCATGTAGTTTAACAATATCATTACATACCTTTTTTGATATATTTTAAATCATAAAAAGTGAGCTGACTTTGTTAGTCGATCAATAATAACCCAAACTGCATCATTTTCCGTGACTCGATACATTTTAGCGCTATAGGTTCATCCTTTAGAATATGATTTTTTTTTGCAATGTTTATTCCTGTAACGCCCTAGAATTTCTTTTATAAAATAAACAAACATACACCTAATTTTAACGATGAAAAGGAACATGGATAATTTAATAATAAAATTAATTTGCGTCAATTGTAGCGGAAGTAAAATATTTCATAAAAAAAATTTAACCATCGTCTAATTGTATCAATTATGAACTAGAAAATAAAACTAATAACTTAAAAAGAAGCAAATAGTTCAATTTTTTTTTTTATAAACTAAACATTCGTAAATAAATCCATAGGCCTTGTCATATCCACCGCTTTTAGCCAGCGCCATCTCCATCACCTGAAAAGTTGGTTATATGTGGGGTGAGCAACACAGCTCAGTGGAGTATAAATTGTCTAAGCTATATACACAGATATCTCACATAGGCATGCAAATACAATCCAATAGGACATAGCATAGATCTTTTGAAAAACCGTAGACATGGGCATGGGTTGCAGTGCAAGGGTTCCACCTAAGGGATACATCGACCCAGGACCTCTTGAGTCCCTGGCTCATGGGGCCTAAGCAATTGTACTACACATTCATACAAAATAATCTAAGCATTTAACAAGGACAATAAAGTTCAGAAAACAAACCCCACCTTGAACGTAGCTTTGAAAATTAAGTAGAGCCTAGAAGTGTCGGATGCAAGCACGCCTAATCCTCGCTCGATAAATCGCCTAATCAATAGAAAATAATACTAGTTAAAATCCTCGAATATTCTAAACTTAAACTTAAAAATAATAATCTAACAAATCCTAATTTAGGGGCTTAATAGAATATAATAAAAAATAGAATTGAAGGCTAAATTGAAATTGAAAGTAGAAATTGGAATTAAAGGCTAATTTGGATAGTTTGGGGTTGAAGGACAATTCTGTCTATAGTTTATGGGGACCACACCCCAAGATTCCTCATTCCCCTTATTCTTCCATCTCTTACGTAACCTCTCTCTCTCTCTCTCTCTCTCTTCCATTTTCTCTCTCTTCTCTCTTTTCTTTTCCTTATCTTTTCCCACTTTTTCCTAATTACCCGTATTAGAAAACTGTAAGTCCAAGCGGCTACGATAATCTAGAGGGGGGTGAATAGATTATCTCAATCTTTTCGATTTCGCCCTCTTTTTCGATACAAATGCGCCAAGATAATAATAAAGGTGCGGAATGTAAATAGCACACGTCGATTTATAGAGCTTCACCCCACCTAGGAACTACGTGCTCTACCACCCCAGTATATCCGGGATGGGTTTCGAAAAGAAAAAAAGATTTTATTAATAATTACCAAAATTATTACAACAAAATCTTACACCAACACCTTGAAGAGCACCACACTCTTCTTCAACACCACCTTTGAGATTACCACAATCTCTTCTTGAAGATTACCACAATCTTCAAACGGCACCTTGTGAAGATTACCACAATCTTCACCCTTGAAGAGCACCACACTCTTCAATACCTCAACAAGAAGATTACCACAATCTTCTTACACCTAACACCTAGTTCACCCAAGTGTGTTCTTACCACAAGAACACTCACAAGGATATCTTGTGTTTGAATGACGACCACAAATTCAAGATTACAACTCGATAATTGATAATACAATAGAGTGCAAGTGTAATCAAGAATAGCCTAGACCTCAAGAATGTGAAAGTGAATAGCTAGGCAAATTACAACAAGAAATAAGACAATGTAAGAGCAAGTGTATTCTTGAGTGTATCTTGTTGTGTTGTAGTTTTTCTCTCTTGTTATGTTGTTTCAAATCTTCCTCTATTTATAGAATATGTATTGTACAAGATAGGCTCCTCTTGGGGACATGAATTCTGTAAAAAATGTAAGTCCAAGCGGCTACGATAATCTAGAGGGGGGGTGAATAGATTATCTCCATCTTTTCGATTTCGCCCTCTTTTTAAACCGAATGCTCAAACAAAATAATGAAGGTGCGGAATGTAAACAACACACGCCGATTTAAAGAGGTTCAACCCACCTAGGGCCTAATCCTCTACCACCCATAGAAAGATATCCGGGATGGATTTCGAAAAGAAAAAGAATTTTATTAATTACCACAATTAATACAAATTCAACTTACAACACCTTGAAGAGCACCACACTCTTCTTCAACACCACCTTTGAGATTACCACAATCTCTTCTTGAAGATTACCACAATCTTCAACGGCACCTTGTGAAGATTACCACAATCTTCACCTTGAAGAGCACCACACTCTTCAACACCTCAACAAGAAGATTACCACAATCTTCTTACACCTAACACCTAGTTCACCCAAGTGTGTTCTTACCACAAGAACACTCACAAGGATATCTTGTGTTTGAATGACGACCACAAATTCAAGATTACAACTCGATAATTGATAATACAATAGAGTGCAAGTGTAATCAAGAATAGCCTAGACCTCAAAGATGTGAAAGTGATAAGCTAGGCAATTTTACAACAAGAATAATGACTATGAAAGACCAAGTGTTTGCTTGAAGTGTATCTTGTTGTGTTGTATCTCAATTGTTGTGTTGGTTGCTCCAAAACTTCCTCTATTTATAGGAGATGATTGATCAAGCATAGGCTCCTCTTGGGGATTGAAAATCTACGAGAAAAATACAATTAAAATCAAGAATATAGCTGTTAGAAATCAATCCCACATTTTAAGGAAGGTTTGTCTCATCAAAAACGGTCATATTTTTTTCATCATACACAGGCGACCGTCATCATCGCACGATATAAGAGTTAAAGAGAACACTTTGAAAAATACAACAGGCGACCGGTCCGACCGACCGACCGCCCCTGTTTCAACCGGTCCCTCTTGTTTCAAAAATGCAAGGTTTTGTTCTGTTTCAAAACGAAACTTGCAGTGTACCGGCCGACCTGCGGGCGGCCGGCGACCGACGGCGGCCCGATGCGGCCGACGACTGCTTGTTTTTCTTTCCGTCTCATTTTCTGTTTCTAAAAACATCTTCGGTATGGGTTGCCCTATAGAGCGACGGTCGACCGACTACGAGACAAATATTGTCCAATTTGTGTCGAAAATAAAACTCAAGAAATACTCCGAAAATTTAGTAAAAACATTTTAAACCGATCGGAAGTATTAGGACAACATTTAGGAACATCGTTTGAGAGTAAAAACCCAATAACGTAAAATCATTAAAAGCGTTGTCCAATTTAGACGAAAATAAACTTTGAGAAAATACTCCTAAAATATTAAAAACATTTTAAATCATTTAGGAGTATTTGGACAACCTTTAAAAACATTGTTTTGGTGATAAAATAAAATCATCAAAATTAAGATAAAAACATGTATCAAACAATCTCCCCCTTTTTGATGATTACAAACCAAAACAATTTTTACACAAACTAAGAGAGCAATTTTAGAAATGATTTTCCGGTAAAAGCATTTGACCGTTTGGAAGCAACCAAAATTTCCAAAAATATTAAAGCAACCAAATAGGGAGTAAATATTTTCAAAAAATAAGCACAAGCTCCCCCTATCCACATGCACATCAAGAATGATGTAAGAGCAATAATCCATAAGCTAAAAACTTTAGCTTTTACAATTTATTCAAGAGCTTATAAGCTCCCCCTGTCACAAAACAACCTTAAATAATAATATAAGTCCATCAAGCAACAATTGGACTAAAAATAAATCACAACATATGGCTTTTATGAGCCATAGCTTATAGCTTTTATGACAAGCTTTTATTAGCTTCTTTGAGCTAACGAGCCAATTTCCTGTTTCTCCCCCTTTGGAATCATCAAAAAGAATGTTAGGATGATAGAAACATCATAGAAGTATATCAAAGTGCGCAAAAGAAATGGTGTTTCAACCATTGAGTAATTTAGGCTTAAAACCAAGGAAAATGGGAGAAATATATCATGAAGAGTTCATACGCTCGTTTTATTTCCCAAAACATGATCTCAATGAGTATAGAAGACTTTTGGAAGCGAGAGAATCATGTAGAAGTTGAAATTTTCATTGAAACATTGCATCGAACAAACACCTTGTGCGTGAAAAAAATAGAAGAGGTTGTATATAACCTTGTAAATGGTTCAAGCCAAAAATTTTCATATCATCAATCAACCTCATTTCAAAGCTCAAAAATCATATGCACCATATGCAATAATTTGTTCATCAATTTAAGAAGCTCAAAGTAGATTCTCAAGGGTTCAACCCAATTGAGATAAGCTAAGAATGATCAAGGCATTACAAATGCCAAAAATTAGAGCAACCATCAAGAAATAAGTCATGCTTTCAACAATACATGTATCAAATGACCCAACATATTCAACTAAGCATAACAAAGCAATAAAAGAAGCACTTTTACCATCAAGTACTTCATACTACTTATCAAACAATGCTTTAGAGTATTTTTACCATCAAATACTCCATCAAAAATCATGATCATCCACAAGTCATTATCAACTTGCAATATTAACCCTTTTAAGAAAAAAAAAACAAGCAAATATCATTAGTACAAATGAGTTTTACAAGAAATTCATCAAAATACAAAACATCATTAATAAAAATGCTAGAAAGTGAAGGGGGTGGGGTAACATCATTCCTCATCCGAGGAGAAGCAAGATCCGGGAATAAAGTCCTTGATGAATTTCTTTAACTTGCCGATAGACTTTTGCATTTTAGAGGTCTTTTGCTCCAAAGCCTCATACCTCGTCTCATGAAAAGCCCTCATCTCATCAAATTCGGCTTGACTATACCTTCTAGGCGGTTGAGCACCGGTATTACCCTCCGGATTGCTCGGTTCGCCTTCTTCCACCAATCTTGCGGCCCCGGCGTCATCAAAGATGTCATTAGGATCGGGAGACTCTTGACCTCTTCCTCTCGCCATTTTGGTAGGTCGGATGTCCATATTCTTGCGCATCGTGACTATTTGGGTGATATTATCAATGTCGAAGTCATTTTGAAAAACTTCCGAGTTAAACTCCGACGAAGGAAGTCCCGATTGAATAAGAAGTTTACAAATCCAATTTCCCATAACCAACTTCTTATTACCTTGAGTAATGGACTCGATTAGATATTGAATAAGTATGGCACCAAAGTTAAGTGGTTCCCTCCTAGCAATCTTATAAGTCAAAAAGTAATCCATATTGCTAGGCATCTTCCCCGACTTACCACAAATGCAATATGCGACAATGACCGATAAAATGCGATGCTCAAGTGTCATTGCCAACAAAGAATACTTAGGCCATACTCCCAAATACGTCTTGACTTCTTTCATCGATACCCCCAACATTTCATCATTCCAAGTCCCGCAAGAGAAATAATCCCAACCACCTTCTCTAACATGTAAAAGCCGGCAAATATCATTGGGAGTCCATCTAAAATGACGACCCTTTATAAGTGAATTAACGGCAATCGGCTTTCTTTCATTATCAAATTGCACCCACATATTAGCATAAAAGTGTTGGATAATATCATCATCATACAACACATAAGCATGCTCCCATAAATACATCCAACCTTGCTCCTCAAAAAATCCTCTAATCGTAGGATACTCATTCGTAAATGAACTAAAACGACACATTTTGGTCCGAGCAATAGATTTACCTTTCATCCCCGAATCCTCATAGTACCATTCCGCATACTTATTGATGAAATTAATAGCATTGCGGGAATTAGGAGCTTGAGTAACAAAAGATTTTTTACCTTTCGCCCAACGGCAATTTTCGAGCGAAATTGTTCCGCGGAGCTCGGTGATTTGGGCCCGAGAGAGAATGGGATTTTGAACATCATCACCTTCTTGAGCCACATTTCTTTGAGCGGCTCGAATATCCCTTTGTTCGGCTTCGTCTCGCCGATTTCTCGAAGTACCCTCTCCGCCCTTTCTTCTCTTAGAAGTGGGATTTTGATCGGTGGAATTTCTTGGAGGAGCCATATATGAAAGATTCTTGAGAAAATAAGAAGATTAGCAACAAGAATCGTGAAAAATGATGAAGAATTGAAGATTTTGTAGAAAAGGGAAAAAAATTCGCTGCTATAGGGTTTGGGGGGATTTTTGTTCTGTTTCTTAAAGTGAAGAACAGATCGTTTTAAGCTTGAAAAATAACCCTGGGCGACCGGTCGAGGTGGGGTGCGACCGGTCGAGGTGCGGCGGCCGTCGCGCCTGCCTATGACCAATCCCCAGGTGATTTTTCTTTCTCCCAGATTTTTCCAAAATACGATTTTCCACCCCAAAAGTTTTAAAACTTTGCAAAAATATAATTTTGGACTATGTCCAACAAATATGGGTTTTGGGAAAAATATATAAATGATAAAATCGAGACTAAACACGTAGTGCCTTGTAAAAGAAAATATTTGCAAGTTCAATTTGGGGCACTTAAGGGGTCAAAATGAATTATCTTGAAAGATATGTGCATAATATCGAGTTTAAAGAAAAATACGAGTAGACATACCTCGATGGTTTAAGAAACTTGATGACGTAATGAGTATGAAATATGTATCCTACACAATTCTTAGACAACATTTGCATAGAAAATACAAGTGTAGGCAAGTAATATGAGATATCAAAAGAGCTTATGCTATAAGATTTCATAAGAGATACTAAGCCACATAAGTCTAATGAAAACATGCAAGGTCTCTTTTAAAAATATTGAAACTCATAAATATATAAGAGACCTAAAAATAAATACTTGAAAAATCATTTTGCAATCAAGACACAATTAAGAGTATGCATAGATTTAAAAATAAAATGCATATACAAATGGGGAGATACGGTTTACCAATTACGCCGTTTCCATGGGTTGTGTCTTTCCCATTGTTGATGATATCTTCCCATTGAGAAGTCACTTTGTTGATGATGACTTCTCCATTTCCAAGTTTGGTTACCTTCCCATGGTTGATGGTTTCTTCTTCTTTGAAAATCATCTTGTTGATGATGTCTTTGCCATTTCCAAGGATTGTGTTTTTCCCATTTTTGATTATACGCTCTTCTTGGAAATTGGCTTTGTTGAGAGTAGTTTCTCCCTTTTTGATCAAATGAAACGTTCATTTGATGTTTTCTTGGTGGCATGAATTTTCTCCGATTTTTGCTTTGCGGGTACCTAATAGCACATTGTTTTGTGGTACCCTCATGTGTTTGGGTCCTTTAAGATTAGCTTTGAGACTTTTAGGTCTCCAACAATATTTAGAGTTATTTCTAGCCCGACAAGAATTAGCCGTATGACCCTTTTTGCCACAATAAAAACAAGTAATAATTCTAGGAGCATAATGACCAATATGCATATTGACTTGATCCTTTTTCATATGATTAACAACATTAGGCTTATGATCAAGTCCTTTATCACAATTATGAATATCAACAATATTGGACATTTTATTGGTACTCAAGTTGGATTTTAATAAATCCTTTTTCATGCAATCAATATTTTCAACAAGAGTACTATTTTTTTTTTTTCAAGGTTTCTAACCTTGTCAAGTGTGGTGGTGTGAGCATATGATAGTGATTCATAGGAAGTAAATAAACTATCCTTATCATTTTTCAAAACAATGAATTCCTTTTTCAAATTTTTGTATTTAACAAGTAAGTTTTGGAATTCATCTTGTAGCTCATCAAAATCATTTTGCAAATCACTATAGTCATTTTGAATAACAATATCATAAGAAGTAGAGGGCTTAAGACATACCTCATTTTCTTCATTGATGCCCATAAAACAATATTCAACTTCTTCATAATTGAAAGTTGTAGGAGGCTTATTCCTTAGATTTGAGCTTGTATGATCTTGAGAAGTAGATGCTTTTGTTTGACTCCTTTCATTTGCAAATACTCCATAGATGGCTTCTAATTTTTGCCATACTTCATGTGCCGATTGAATACCTACAACATGATCAAATTCCAAAGTGGTAAGTGAACAATGTAAAATATTAAGAGCTTTACCATTTGAGGAGATGATTTTCTTCTCTTCATCATTGAGCTTTTTGAAGCCTTTTGAGGTGTGTGGTGTATTTTTCATCGGAATGGATTCTCCATTAATGACGGTGTTCCAAATGTCGAACCCGCAACCTTGTAAGTAGCATTCCATTCTTTCTTTCCAAAATATAAAATTTTTGGAATCAAACCGAGGTGGCTTGGTGGTGGAGGTGCCGGATAGATGAGCTTCGTTCGTAGCCGACGATCGTTTCTCTTCACTCGCGATGTGAAACGAGCTTGCCAAAGAGTTTGGCTTTGATACCACTTGTAAGTCCAAGCGGCTACGATAATCTAGAGGGGGGGTGAATAGATTATCTCCATCTTTTCGATTTCGCCCTCTTTTTAAACCGAATGCTCAAACAAAATAATGAAGGTGCGGAATGTAAACAACACACGTCGATTTAAAGAGGTTCAACCCACCTAGGGCCTAATCCTCTACCACCCCAAAGATATCCGGGATGGATTTCGAAAGAAAAAGAATTTTATTAATTACCACAATTAATACAAATTCAACTTACAACACCTTGAAGAGCACCACACTCTTCTTCAACACCACCTTTGAGATTACCACAATCTCTTCTTGAAGATTACCACAATCTTCAACGGCACCTTGTGAAGATTACCACAATCTTCACCTTGAAGAGCACCACACTCTTCAACACCTCAACAAGAAGATTACCACAATCTTCTTACACCTAACACCTAGTTCACCCAAGTGTGTTCTTACCACAAGAACACTCACAAGGATATCTTGTGTTTGAATGACGACCACAAATTCAAGATTACAACTCGATAATTGATAATACAATAGAGTGCAAGTGTAATCAAGAATAGCCTAGACCTCAAAGATGTGAAAGTGATAAGCTAGGCAATTTTACAACAAGAATAATGACTATGAAAGACCAAGTGTTTGCTTGAAGTGTATCTTGTTGTGTTGTATCTCAATTGTTGTGTTGGTTGCTCCAAAACTTCCTCTATTTATAGGAGATGATTGATCAAGCATAGGCTCCTCTTGGGGATTGAAAATCTACAGAAAAATACAATTAAAATCAAGAATATAGTGTTAGAAATCAATCCCACATTTTAAGGAAGGTTTGTCTCGTCAAACGGTCATATTTTTTTGTCAATACACAGGGCGCGGACCGGCACCACGCACAGATATAAGAGTTAAAGAGAACACTTTGAAAAATACAACAGGCGGCCGGTCGGCCGACGTGAGGCTTCCGACCGGGCCGACCCTGCTTCAACCGTCCCTCTTGTTTCAAAAATGCAAGGTTTTGTTCTGCTTTCAAAAACGAAACTTGCAGTGCCGGCCGACCTGCAGGGCGACCGGCGACCGGACGGCCGACGCCAGCCGATGCACGGCCGACCGCTTGTTTTTCTTTTCCGTCTCATTTTCTGTTTCTAAAAACATCTTCGGTATGGGTTGCCCTATAGGATGACCGGTCGACCACGAGACAAATATTGTCCAATTTGTGTCGAAAATAAAACTCAAGAAATACTCCGAAAATTTAGTAAAAACATTTTAAACCGATCGGAAGTATTAGGACAACATTTAGGAACATCGTTTGAGAGTAAAAACCCAATAACGTAAAATCATTAAAAGCGTTGTCCAATTTAGACGAAAATAAACTTTGAGAAAATACTCCGGAAAATATTAAAAACATTTTAAATCATTTAGGAGTATTTGGACAACCTTTAAAAACATTGTTTTGGTGATAAAATAAAATCATCAAAATTAAGATAAAAACATGTATCAAACAAAAAATACCAAGACAATTGAAGAAAAGAGCTGTTAGAAATCAACCCCTTAAATCAAGGAAAGTCATGCGCAAACTCAACGGATAGTTTCTTTGTCAAAAGAGGGGTTCGACCGGTCACGCAGAGATAAGATTGAAATTGAATTATGCGAATTTTTACATAGGGGACCGGTCGCGGGGTGCGACCGGTCCCCCTCATGTTGGACCGGTCAAGGAAGACCAAAACAGAGAAACAAAAGTTTACGTTCTTGGGGGGCTTCGTGCACCGGCCGCCCATAGCGTCGACCGGCCGCCCTCACCGGTCGACCTCCGGGTCGACCGGCGCCCACTTGATTTCCCTCCATCCCTTTTTTTTTCTGTTCCATAACTCAACTCAGTGCGGGTTGCCCTATAGGGCGGCGACCGGTCGAGCTGAAACATAAGTGTTGTCCAATTTTATATCAAAAATAAACTCCAAGAAATACTCCGAAAAATAGTAAAAACATTTTAGACTGATCGGGAGTATTAGGACAACATTTAGGGACATTGTTTTGAAGTAAAAACACTTTGACATAAAATCATTAAAAGTATTGTCCAATTTAGTCGAAAATAAACTTGAAGAAATACTCCGGGAAATATTAAAACCATTTTAAATCATTTAGGAGTATTTGGACAACCTTTAAAAACATTGTTTTGGTGTAAAAACAAAATCATCAGAATCATGATAAAACCATTTATCAAACAATCTCCCCCTTTTTGATGATTACAAACCAAAACAATTCAACAAGACCGATTTTGAAAACAAAACAATTTTGAGAGGCGATTTTGAAAACAAAACAAGTTTTCCAGTCAAAAATAAATATCCGTTGAGAGCGACAACATTTTGCGCAATATAAACACAAGGATGGGAATTGAGATAGTAAACCACATAGTACAAATGCTCCCCCTATCAACATGCACAACAAGAGTTATAAAGAAACAACTAAATCAAAAGCTAAAGGCTTATCTTTTCAATATTGAGCTTAAGTATCAAAACTTAAAAGCTCCCCCTGTCAAAGAGACATCGTTAGAAACGTATATGAGTCCATACTACAACCAATGGACTAAGAAACATATACAACCATAATACACCAAGAGTGGACAAAATATGATCCACAACTTATGGCTTTCAATAGCCACAACTTATAGCTTCTTTTCATTGAGCTTATCTTAGCTTCTTTGAGCTAACGAGCTTATAACCTATTTCTCCCCCTTTGGAATTATCAAAAAGAATGTTAGCACGATAAATACATCATATATTCATATCAAAGTGCGCAATTAAGTCAATGTATCGAGCTATTTGAATATTGAAGCTTATAAACCAAATAAGAGGGAAAAGTCGAATCATACGACTTGTAAAAGCTTATGAAACTCATATGATAAGCAAAACATGATCTCTATAAATATATAAGACTTTTGAAATCGAGAGAATCATGTAGGTGATGAATTTTTCATTGAAACATTTTATCGAATATTTGGCGGGTGTCAAAAATTGAGAAAGATATATATAGCCCTTGTAAATGAAATCAAGCCAAGTTTTTATCATCACCAAATGCAATTTAACAAATGTCAATCATCAATAATCAATAAGCTCATCACAAAAATATATGAATTGCATCAAGAAAGATACATATAAGCCACAAACTCAAGGGTTCAACCCAATTGAGCTAAAGAGAGTGAAATTCTTACCATTCGATCGGTAAAGACGAGCAATGATGATGATAATCGAGCTAGACAATCCCCAAACTATGTAATTCATGCAACAAAACACATTTGAAGTGAAATGTGTGTGCAAATGACGAAGGGGACGAAATAGAAGAAAAAGGCCAAAATGCCAAATATCGGAAATGTAACTCATTTTAATCGAAATTTCACCAAGGGCGATCGGTCTGGGGTAGGGCGACCGCCGGCCTTGCCCCGATCATTAGCCATCAATTTGTTTGAGTTCTGTCTAAAATCCGAAGTTTGATCCAAAAATCCGATTTTTCGCCCCTAAGTTTTAAAAACGTGCAAAATGCATACGTAGACCTCATTCAATATACATTATGTCATAATCACACTCAAAAAAAATACTCAGCGGTTAACGATCAAAAAAGTCCGCGAGTTATCCTTGAGACGGAATTAAACACATCTCAAGTTTTTGTTAAAAATCGCTATCTCTTTAAAGAAAAATATCGAATCTTAATATGTTTAGTTCGATTATGACAAACTACATTTTGAATACGAAAAAAACCGTATAATAAATACAGGACTTGTTATCCCGAAAACTGAGAACGTTTTAAGATTTGGATATACAAGTCATAAGTAGAAGTGCCTTTCAAATATTTGTAAATTTCTTTTAACGGCACTTTAATGAGACTCGATGGGATAGTTTTTGAAGTCGAGCATCTAGACATAAGGCATATGGAATGTCGAGTCTATAGAAATAATACAAGAAAACATACCTCGAATTTGTTTGTTGGTCGATATGCCTTTCTCAACCTTTGTCAATCTTTAGCCATAGAGGTTGAGATGGTTCTTCTTTCTTCAATGCTTAACTCATTCAAGAGTTCTTATATAACCATCTTCTTGGCATTGAATAATTTGTAGTCCAAGCAAGAAATTGAGCTCCCCCATCATGCTCATCTCAAGCTCACCTAGTATCATCTTAGAAAAACATATCTTGCACAAATATTTATTAGTAGCACCAAAAATATTCTCATACATATGCACAAGTAAATAATCTTACCCTTTAAAAAAAATTAGTATCAACTTTACCTCTTGTAAAATCGTTTAGCAAAAATAGCTAAGTCTATCATACCATACATGGAGTACTTGTTTTAAACCATACAAGGTCTTTTGTAAAAATCATTTGGCCTAGAAATTTTAAACTCCGATAGACTTCTATTTGAATAAAACCATTTTGAAAATTGGATTTAACATTCATTTGGTAAAGCTTGAAATTTTCTCAAATCAAGAATGGACAAGTAAAGTGCAAATAATTTCTAAATGTGCTATGAGTGCAAATATAACATCAAAATCATTACCTTCTTCTTGACAATATCATTGAGCTACTAACCTTGTCTTGTTCATCAAACTTATTGCGAAATATCACAAATTTCTGCAAAATCTTAACAAGATATTTTGCACACGAGCATAGTAATATCGAATAGTAGATACACTATTTTAAGCACCACATACTATGCATCTAGAAGATCATCAAGAGTCTAAGAAATCATGCAAGTTCAAATAAGCTTAAGAAAGCTACAAAGGTCTCTTTTGAAATTTGAAAATCCAATAGCATATAGTTGAGACCTCATTTAAAAGAAGTATTTGAACAAGAGTTGACAAAGCAAATATGTGCAATCAAATATCGAATAGTGCCTTTAAAAAAAAATCTAAAAATCCTCTTAATGGCACTTGTATGAAATACTATGAAAAACAAGCACATAGGCACATGGCAATACATATATCGAGTCTATAAGAGTAAGAGTAACACAAGTAAGCGTACCTCGATAATTTATGTCTTTCTTGACAAGTAATGACGTAAATGGCCATTTGTGAAAATATGTAAAACCTACACAATTCTTAAAACAAATCTAGCACAAACCATAATGATAAAAGTGTAGGCTAAGAGATATCACAAGTAAGCTTATGCCATAAAAATCCATAAGAGATGATAACACACTTTAGTCTACAAAAATGCACAAGAGTTTTAAAAACATCATAGAAGGTCTTCTTTTTTAAAAATATTTTAAAAGCACAAATATATATTGAAGACCTTAATTAAAAAAATAAATTCTTGAAAACTCATTTTGCAATTAATACACAAATAAAATCATGCATAATAACAAAATAAAATGCATATTTAACTAGGGAGATACGGGTTACCAATTACGCCATTTCAATGGGTCGTGTCGTTCCCATTGTTGATGATATCTTCCCCTTGAGAAGTCACTTTGTTTATGATGACTTCTTTGATTACTCCATTTCCAAGGTTTGTTGCCTTCCCATTGTTGAAAGTCTCTTCTTCTTTGAAAATCATCTTGTTGATGATGTCTTTGCCATTTCCAAGGATTGTGTTCTTCCCATTTTTGATTATATCCTCTTCTTGGAAATTGGCTTTGTCGAAAATAGTTTCTCCTTCTTTGATCAAATGAAATGGTCATTTGATGCCTTCTTGGCGGTATGAATTTTCTTTGATCATTATTTCGCCGAGTACCTAATATGACATTATTTTGTGGTACCCTCAAGTGTTTGGGTCCTTTGGGATTAGTCTTGAGACTTTTAGGTCTCCAACAATAATTAGAGCTATTTCTAGCTCGACAAGAATTAGCCGTATGACCCTTTTTACCGCAATAAAAACAAGTAATAATTCTAGGAACATAATGACCAACATGCTTAGAGACTTGATTCTTTTTCATATGATTGACAACATTAAACTTATGATCAAGTTCTAGTTTCAATTATCACAATAATCAACAATTTCATCGGACTCAAGTTGGATTTAGATAAATCCCCTTTCATGCAATTAATATCCTCAACAGGAGTGCTATTTTCTTTTTCAAGGTTTCTAACCTTGTCAAGTGTGGTGGTGTGAGCACATGATAGTGATTCATAGGAAGTAAATAAACTATCCTTTTCATTTTTCAAAACATTGAATTCCTTTTTCAAATATTTATATTTAACAAGCAAGCTTTGGAATTCATTTTGAAGTTCATCATAATCATTTTGCAAATCACTATTATCATAAGAGGTAGAAAGTTTAGAACTTACCTTGTTTTCTTCTTCGAAGCCCATAAGACATTTTTAGACTTCATCATCGGAATTTGTAAGAGGCTCATCCCATATTGTTGGATTTGATGTTGTATCCATTTGAGAAGTATATGCTTTTGAGTTGCTCCTTTTATTTGCATATACTTCATATATGGCTTCTAATTTTTGCCATACTTCATGTGCCGATCGAATACCTACAACATGATCAAATTCTAAAGTGGTAAGTGAACAATGTAAAATATTAAGAGCTTTACCATTTAAGGAGATGATTTTCTTCTCTTCATCATTGAGCTCTTTGAAGCCTTTAGAGGTGTGTGGTGTGTTCTTCGTCGGAATGGATTCTCCATTGATGACAGTGTTCCAAATATCGAACCCGCAACTTCGTAAATAGCATTCCATTCTTTCTTTCCAAAATGTAAAATTTTTGGAATCAAATAGTGGTGGCTTGGTGGTGGAGGCGCCGGTAAGAAGAGCTTCGTTCGTAGCCAATGATCGTTCCCCTTTACTCGCGATGTGGAACGAGCTTGCCAAAGAGTTTGGCTCTGATACCACTTGTAAGTCCAAGCGGCTACGATAATCTAGAGGGGGGGTGAATAGATTATCTCCATCTTTTCGATTTCGCCCTCTTTTTCGATACAAATGCGCCAAGATAATAATAAAGGTGCCGAATGTAAATAGCACACGTCGATTTATAGAGCTTCACCCCACCTAGGGACTACGTGCTCTACCACCCCAGTATATCCGGGATGGGTTTCGAAAAGAAAAAAAAGAATTTATTAATAATTACCAAAATTATTACAACAAAATCTTACACCAACACCTTGAAGAGCACCACAATCTTCTTCAACACCACCTTTGAGATTACCACAATCTCTTCTTGAAGATTACCACAATCTTCAAACGGCGCCTTGTGAAGATTACCACAATCTTCACCCTTGAAGAGCACCACACTCTTCAACACCTCAACAAGAAGATTACCACAATCTTCTTACACCTAACACCTAGTTCACCCAAGTGCGTTCTTACCACAAGAACACTCACAAGGATATCTTGTGTTTGAATGACGACCACAAATTCAAGATTACAACTCGATAATTGATAATACAATAGAGTGCAAGTGTAATCAAGAATAGCCTAGATCTCAAGAATGTGAAAGTGAATAGCTAGGAAAATTACAACAAGAAATAAGACAATGTAAGAGCAAGTGTATTCTTGAGTGCATCTTGTTGTGTTGTAGTTTTTCTCTCTTGTTATGTTGCTTCAAATCTTCCTCTATTTATAGAAGATGTCTTGTACAAGATAGGCTCATCTTGGGGACATGAATTCTGTAAAAAAATACCAAGACAATTGAAGAAAATCGCTGTTAGAAATCAACCCCTTAAATCAAGGAAAAGCTGTCTGCAAACTCAACGGATAGTTTGCTGTCAAAAGAGGGGTTCGACCGGTCACGCAGAGATAAGATTGAAATTGAATTCTGCGAATTTTTACCCAGGGGGACCGGTCGTAGGGGGGTGCGACCAGTCCCCCTCATGTTGGACCGGTCGAGGAAGACCAAAACAGAGAAACAAAAGTTTCTGTTCTTCGGGGCTTCGCCGGCACGGCCGCCCATGGGTCGACCGGTCACCCTCACCGGCCGACCTCCGGGTTGACCGGTCGCCCCCTTGATTTCCCTCCATCCCTTTTTTCTGTTCCATAACTCAACTCAGGTACGAGTTGCCCTATAGGGCGACCGGTCGAGCCTGAAACATAAGTGTTGTCCAATTTTATATCGAAAATAAACTCCAAGAAATACTCCAAAAAATAGTAAAAATATTTTAGATCGATCGGGAGTATTAGGACAACATTTAGGGACATTGTTTTGAAGTAAAAACACTTTGACATGAAATCATTAAAAGTGTTGTCCAATTTAGTCGAAAATAAACTTGAAGAAATACTGCGGGAAATATTAAAACCATTTTAAATCATTTAGGAGTATTTGGACAACCTTTAAAAATATTATTTTGGTGTAAAAACAAAATCATCAAAATCATGATAAAACCATTTATCAAACAACAACATCACAACACCCAGGGCCGTGCCTACATTGAGGCAACTGAGTCAATTGACTGAGGCCCAAAAATATAATTAAATTTTGGGGACCTAATTTTTTTGATATATTATATAAACATATATAATAAATAAGAAATTAAAAAATAAACTTCCAAATGTTAATAATCCAAATATTAAATTATTTTATGGTACCATAATTGTTGTTATGTTTTTATTAATTTAAATGACAATTTTTATGAAAAGTATTTTGTAATGTTGATTGGTATTGAATGAGAATTTGAATCTCTAACTTATTGCATATTTTGATATTCATATATGCATGTCTTTATTTTATACTTTTTATTCTTATTGATAGATGATATATGAATTGCTGGTTAGTTATTTAATTTCTATTTCTTTTTAGCATTATCATGCCTCCCATATATATCTACGTACGAACACTAAAAGAGAAAAAATAAAGTAAGGACAGAAAAATTTACCCAAAGTCAAACATGTGATATCAATAAATATTTTACTTCCAAAAAAAGAACAGTCGTAAATAGTTTGATGGATAAAGAACATGACAATAATTGACATATTATTCTAACTAATTTTGTACATTATACAAAGTTCATTTTTTTTACACTTATGTTGTTTCTGAATTTATAGACGACTAGACAAGGGCCATTTTAAAGTTTGACTCAGGCCAAAAAATTGGTAGGCACGGCCCTAACAACACCCAAAAATTCTTTTCCTTCTATTTCCTTTCTCTTTCTTCTTTCTTTTTTCTTTTTCTTTTTCTTTTCCTTTTTTTCCCTACTTTTTCCTATTTCGGTCAACACAATCCCCAGCCTCTTTTTTTTCTTCTTTCTTATTCTTTCTTTCTTTTTTCTCACCTCCCCCACTCTTCCTTCTCTCTGTTTCCACCAAACACCATCCTCATTTCTCTTTTTTTTTTTTTCTTTTCCTAAAAATCAATTCATCCCTCAAACTATCTCCATATATAACTAAAATCAACCCGCTCCAACTAATGTCTGCCTATCTCGCTCTCCCCTCTCTATTTCCCTTTTTTTTTTCTACTATCGCACGCACAACCCGGAGGATGGCGGCGAGACTCGACGGGGACAGGCAGATTGGGTTCGGGATTAGGCTTTTGGTTTCGGGCTGAATCGGAGAAGTGCGAGTCGATTTCGGCTGGTTCAGGAAATTTTGCGCGGTGGCTGTGTTCGGGTTTAGATGGGTTTTCTCAGGTTTATTCGGGTTCATAGGTTCGGAAGTTTTCCAGCAAAAATTGAGGCTGATTAGTTTGGTGTTTCGCGGCGGTAGTTCGGTTTGAGCCGTGATTTTCTCTGGTTTTAAATTCAATTTCGTTTTTTGGTGGATTTGTCGGTTTGCATTTTTGGCGAAGGATGATTTATGGAGGTGGTGATTCGGTTTTAGCCGTGTAACAAGATCAAATAGAAAAGAAAAAAAGGGTTTTACCTTGACTGGGAAAGAATAACAGTACACGTAAAAAATTAATAGGAGGAGACTATCAGATGTATTTATAGGATCGATTAGGGTTAGGATTATTGTTACATTAAAAAGCCTTGTTGTAGTAGGGCTCTTAAGAGTTAGACTTTGGTTGGAAAAATAAGCTTGGGTATTTGAATCCTAGTTGGGGTAGAATTGTTAATGGGCTAGGATAAGTTTGGGCTTTGCTCAAATTTGGCCTGGCTTAAAATTTGGACTTGAGTAAATAAATATTTGATCGATAATTGGGCTTGAATTTATAATAAAAATAAATTAGCCCCTAAATAAACTAATTCTAATCTAAAAATTCACAATTTTTAATAAAAGCCCAAAATAAATTTCGGGTATTACATACTATCCCCCGTAAAAATAATTTCGTCCTCGACATTAAACGTACCTAACAAAGGTTGAACCTCTGGACGTGATGCTAAAATATCCTCCTTACATTCCCAAGTAGCCTTTTCCTGACTATGTCCACTCCATTGCACTTTGATTAACTCAACGTCTCGGTATCTTAACTTGTGCACTCTTCGATCTAAGATCGCCACTGATTTCTCCTCGTATGACAACTGTCTATCCAATTCTATGGCCTCATAGTTAACAACATGACTCGGATCTGGCATGTACCTCCGTAACATAGATACGTGAAAAACATTGTGTATTCCCGACATTACTGGCGGCAAGGCCAATCTATATGATACTCTCCCCACTCTCTCCAATACCTCGTGCGGTCCAACATATCTCGGATTAAGCTTTCCTCTCTTACCAAATCAAGATTCCTTTGTTGGCGATACACTCGAAAAAACTCTCTTTGCAACAAAAATTGTAACTCTTTTCTTTTTGGATCGACATAAGACTTCTATCTATCCTGCGCCACCTTGATTCTTTTTCTTATCTTCTCTACGGCTTCAACTGTTCTTTTGACAATGTTCGGACCCAAAACTTTATTCTCTCCAACTTTGTCCCAATGAATTGGCGATCTACACTTCCTCCCGTATAATGCCTCGTATGGTGCCATCCCAATAGTTGATTGATAATTGTTATTATAAGCAATTTCAATTAGTGGCAAGTATTGTTCCCAACCTCCTCCGAAATCCAACATGCAAGCTCTAAGCATGTCCTCCAGCGTCTGTATCGCCCTCTTGGATTCTCCATCTATTTGGGGACGAAACGCCATACTGAATTGTAATCTCGTCCCCATTGCTCTTTGCAATCCCTTCCAAAAATTTGAAGTAAACCGCGTGTCTCTGTCGGACACAATCAAAACTGGTACCCCGTGTAACCTCACGATCTCCTCAATGTATAATTGAGCCAACTGCTCCATGCTGAAAGTCATCTTAACCGACAGAAAGTGTGCAGTCTTCGTCAATCTATCCATGATAACCCATATAGCTTCGTTTCCTCTGTTCGACCTCGGTAAGCCAGTCACAAAATCCATTGTAACATGCTCCCATTTCCACTCTGGGACCTCAAGTGGTTGTAGCAACCCCGATGGTCGTTGGTGTTCGGCTTTAATTTGTTGACAAGTTAAATACCTCTCCACGAACGATGCAATAGAGCCCTTCATGTTTCTCCACCAGAAAGTGTTTCTCAAGTCACGATACATCTTTGTACCTCCTGGATGCACCGTGTAAGGTGTACAATGAGACTCTTGTAAGATCTCCATTCTTAGGTTTGTTTGATAAATGTTTTTATCATGATTTTGATGATTTTGTTTTAAAGGGTTTTTACTAGGGGTGTCAATTTAGGACCTGACACGCAAACCCGACACGAACCTAACACGAAATTAATGGGTATGGGTCCAGGCTTCGTGGGTACGGGTCGAAATTGGGTCGGACCCGACTAACTAACGCCAATTAAACAGTCGTCCGGGTCAACCTACTATGACCCGCTTAACCCTTCTAACCCGCTTGTGAATTTAAAGAAAATTTAAGTAAATAACTAATTGTAAGAAAAAACAACAAACAAGACATATCTTAAAACTCAAATGATAAAACCTTCTTAATTATGTATTTGTTATTATTATGCATGTCCTTTTGAATATTGTCCTCAAAATATGATTAGTATGTTATGTTATTTATGCAATTATGTTGTTTCTTTTTGTATGTTGTGAATTGTAATATTGTTTATTGATCGAATAGTGTATGATAGTGATTGATTTTGAAAAAATAAATTTATTCATTAAAACTATTAAATATATATTAAAATAATTTTATTAAACGGGTTAAACAGTCAGTCAGTCCGGTTACTCGTGAAATAAGTAGGTCGGGTCCGGTTCAATATTATGACACGAATAATTAAACAGTCGAGTCCGGTCGGGCCGCTTCGATAAATAACCCGCGAACCCGACCCACGAACCCTGACTCCAACCCAAATTGACACCCCTAGTTTTTATACCAAAACAATGTTTGTAAATGTTGTCCAAATACTCCTTGTCGTTTTAAAATATTTTTACTATTTTTTCGGAGTATTTCTTGAAGTTTATTTTCGACAAACATTGACAACACTTCTATATCGTGCTCGACCGACGCTCTATAGACAAGCAAATCGTACTGAGTTGAGCTTTGGAAAGAAAAATGGGACAAGAAGATAAAAATGGAACGTCGACCGGCCGACCCGAGGTTGACCGGTGGGGGGACGACCGGTCGGCCTAAGGGGGACCGTTACCTAGGAGTTTAATTTTGAGAACAGACCTCCCTATATTGTATTTTGAGCACCCCCAACCGGTCAACATAGGGGACTGGTCGGACTTCCGACCGGTCCCCTATGTATTTTCGAGAAAATACCATTTCAAACTTATCTCTCGTGCGGCCACGTCGTCGCTACACTTTTGACAAAGAAACTATCCGCTTGAGTTTTAAGACAAACTTTTCCCCAATTTAAGGGGTTGATTTCTAACACTATAATCTTGATTTTAAATGCTTTTTTTTTTGCGAAAAATCATCCCCAAGAAAGAGCCTATGTCCGAAAATCAAACCAAGACCTCTCCATAAATAGAGGTTCCATTCAAACAACAAGATACAACACAACATACAAGCAAAGAGCATACAAGCAAACACATTGTCATATCTTGTCAGTATTAGCCTAAAGTACTTTCACTTGCACACTCTTGAGGTCTAGGCTTTTGATTCTTGATTACACTTGCACTCAATCTTTATATTGTTATTATCGAATTGAAATCTTGAATTTTGTCTATCATCCAAAACAAGATATCCTTGTTGTTGTTCTTGTAGTAAGAGCAGACTTGGGTGATCTTAGGTGTTGAAGAGTGTGGTACTCTTCATAGGTGTTGAAGGAAGATTGTGGTAATCTCCTTGAAGGTGTTGTAAGAGGATTGTGGTAATCCTCAAGGTGGTGTTGTATTAATTGTGGTAATTTATAAAATCTTTTTTTCTTTTCGAAACCCATCCCGGATATACAGGGATGGTAGAGCATGTAGTCCCTAGGTGGGGTGAAGCTCTTTAAATCAACGTGTGTTGTTTAGTTTCCGCACTTATTGCTTTCATCTTTGCTTGATCATTCGAAAAAGAGGGCAAAATTTGAAAAATTGGGATAATATATTCACCCCCTCTAGATTATCGTAGCCACTTGGACTAACAAGGTTCTCGTCTTTTGGTACACACGACTCTCCCTTCATAAGTAAGTGTGTCGTCCGGTGCTTCAAATAAATCTCTAATGTTTCCAAATAAAGCTTGCTCCCTCATTTTACACAAAAACTTATCCTTCGTTTGTGGATCCTTGATCCGATTTCTCAAAGTCGGCTCTGCCACCATAGCGTATATGATAGCATTGGTGTTGGTTGGGGTATTACCATATCAATTCTCATGTTGACGAAATCCTTGATCAACTCGCTCTTGCTCCGCGGATCATGCTCGCTCGATTCACCACCGTTTTCTTGACTCAAGGCTTCAACAACTACGTTGACTTGCTTGGGTGATAGTGGATAGTACAAATATAATCTTTGACTAACTCCAACCATCTTCGTTGTCTCATGTTCAATTCTTTCTGCGTGAAGAAATACTTGAGACTTTTGTGATCCGTATAGATATCACATTTTCCTCCGTATGTAATGATGTCATATCTTCGGAGCGTGTACTACGGCCGCTAACTCCAAGTCATGCGTGGGATAGTTAAACTCATGTTGCTTCAATTGTCTCAAGGCATAAGCTATCATTTTCCCCGTTGCATGAGTACACATCCGAGACCTTGTTTTGACGCATCACTATAAATAACGAACCCTTCCGATCCATTAGGTATCGTCAAAACAGGCGCGGTAACCAAACTCAATTTCAACTCTTGGAAACTGGTTTCGCATTTCTCAGTCCACTGGAATTTCTCTCCCTTTCTCGTCAATCAGGTCATTGGTCCAGCAATCTTGGCAAAACCCTCAATGAACCGTCTGTAATATCCAGCAAGTCCTAAGAAACTGCGTACCTCACTTACGGTCGATGGTGCTTTCCATTCATTTATGGCTTCCACTTTGGCTGGATCCACTTCCACACCTCGAGCGGTGACTACATGACCCAAGAATACCATTCGCTCCAGCCAAAACTCACACTTTTTGAACTTCGCATAAAGCTTCTCCTTGTGAAGTGTCTCCAACACGATCCTCAAATGCTCTTCGTGATGTTGTTTATCCTTTGAATAGATCAAGATATCATCGATGAACACAATGATGAATTGATCTAAGTAAGGATGAAACACTCTATTCATCAAGTCCATAAAGACCGCTGGTGCGTTGCTCAACCCAAATGGCATCACAGTAAACTCATAATGTCCATAATGGGTCCTAAACGTTGTTTTGGGTATATCTGCTTCTTTGATCTTCAGCTGGTGATATCCAGATCTCAGATCAGTCTTCGAGAAAACTCCAGCTCCTCTTAATTGATCAAACAAATCCTCAATGCGGGGTAAGGGGTATTTGTTCTTGATCGTGAGATTGTTCAACTCTCGATAGTCAATACACATTCTCATCATACCGTCCTTCTTCTTAACGAACAACACAGGAGATCCCCAAGGAGACACGTTCGATCTCACATAACCCTTATCCAAAGAACTCTTGTAATTGCACCTTTAGTTCTTGCAACTCGTTAGAGCCATTCTCGTAAGGTGCCTTTGACGTTGGTGCTTCCTCCGCACCAAATTAATCAACCAAGTAAATCCTCCGAAAAACATCGGGGTACTCACGGGCGATCGGGATATCAGTGATTGTTCTCTCTTCAGTTGGGGTAGCCATTACATTCACCAAGAATGCTTGGCATTCTCCTTTTTTTAGCATCTTCACGGCTTTCATTGCTAATATAACTCATGGCGAAACACCCGATTTAGTCCCATGGAAAGTGAAATTCGCTTTCCCTGGCACATGGAAATCTATTTCCCTCTCGTGACACCGGATGTTTGCGCAGTTCTGACTTAACCAATCCATTCCTAGGAATACGTCAAAGTCCTTCATCTTTATAACGTATGGGTTCGCTTCTAGAGTTCTTCCCTCTATGTTCAGTTGTACCCTGTTTACTCTATGATCAGCCACTATAGTTTTACCCGATGGTATACTAACCCCCAAAGGTTCCACGAACTCACATATCACATTATTTAATCCTCAATGAATTTTTCGGATATGAAAGAATGTGTAGCACCTATCAAAAAAGTACAAGAGCAGGTACATTAAAAACTTGTAACATACCTGTCATTATCTCAGGCTCCTCTTGTGCATCCTGCTCGGTCATGGCGTACATTTTGGGTTTCCCTCCTGTGGGCATATGTTCCCCTCTGGGCTGACTGGAATATCTCTTATAGTCCCAACCCTGATGCCCTGGCTGATGGCATCGGTAACAAACATCTTTTCCCAGCAGACACTCACCATGATGATATTTCCTGCAATTCTGGCATTGTGGCCTCGTCTCACGACTTGCCGATTAGGGGCTCCACCGACTCTTTGTTGTTTGTTGTTATTAACAAACTTCCCAAAGTGTTTGGACCCTCCCATTTCCTTTTGGAGCCTCAAAATCCTTTTTACTACCTCCTTCCAATCTCATATTGGAGGCAACCATTCGAGCTCCTTCCACAACCACGAATATGATGTGTTCCCAAGTATGCTCACTAGCCCACCCAACTCGGGCGTAAACCGGACACAAATCTCTTAGCCTTCTTGCCGCCTCAGTCCGCTCAAGTGAATAGCATATCTCGCTAATCAAGTTGAACTTTTGCTCATACTGAGCACCATCATCATCCTCATCGTAGGTTTAGGAACTCTCTTTCCTTTTTATCATTGTAGGGATCATGAAAAAAGCTGCCGCATGACTAATTCCTTAAAACCACCATTGAATATCGGTTCGGCTGGGTCGTGATGGTTCCTCGTGAATCCCACCAATGCCTCGCATCTTGTTTGAGCTGATATATCGCACATGAAACCCTTTGTGCGTCAGTGCACTCGAACAATTCAAACATGCCCTCCAATTCTGCTATCCATTCTTCCACAGTGTGCGGCTCTTCATGTCCCGTGAGAGTCGGAGGCCTATAGCGGCGAAACTGTTCCACCACATGTGAAGTGTTATTTGTTGGAGCCGACTGTTCTCAGGGGTTCAAAGCACCCCCTCGAGTTAGACCTCAAAGTCTCCCAAATTTTCTAGTGTTGAATTTGTGGCGCCCCGGTTCTAGGGGCTCTGTGGATTCATCCTATAACCATGAATATAAAATTAAGTCAATTTCCAATTGGAAAATTTTTAAGCTCAATATAAAAATTTAAACCATAAATAATAACAAGTACTCAAGGCAATTTAAAAAAAATGATCATTCATTAATCTCAATTTTTTTAACAACGAATCCAATGAATGAAGAAACAATTCCTAGTTTGAAAATCAAAACATAAACTAAAATACTAATGAAAGGAAAATATAAAATCCAAAGCATTGACTACTAAAATAAATAAATCAAATGCTGGCTAATCGACATCTTCTTGTGAGTCCTCCTCCGAATCTCCTCCCGGTCTTCCTTTGATCTTCATCATCACCGAATCGGTGGAGGGGCATCGTCATGTATGTCTTGTTCTTCGGCCAATAGTGAGAAACGCCCATTGTGAGTTGTACATGGTCTATCCACATTGCCGCCGGAAAAAAACCGAAACAAAATCCTCATAGCTAACATGCGCGATCAACACCCCGAACATCATCTATCATTTGGTTGTATATCTCTCTTGCTCTTCGCAAGGGTAACTCCGATAAGGTATTAATAAATCTAAGTATGCCCTATCGATCAAATACCAAGTGACCGGCATATCTAGCCTCTACCCATAATTCAAACATTGCGTTTAGATGCGCCCCAAGGTTATAGTTAGGTTCCCATTGGTATTGTTCATATCTCTCTATTCTTGTTCTCCTATTAACGCTACTAATATCGGACTTTCGTGTTGTATACCTTCTACGAGCCATCTATAGAGCATAAAAATAATTAAATCCTCTAAGTTCTTTCTATTGTCCATAAAGTTCACAAATATCATAATATCTCAATAGTTCAATGGCATTCTATCGTGCGTGCTATGCATCCAAGAAATCTTAGCATATTCTCTTTATTTATCTCTTTGCAATAGGAATTGTAAAATTTATTACAACGGTATTAAAACACTTTATCAATAGCATTTGACAATAGCAGTAGCAGTGGCAATAGCAATAACAATAGCGATGTCATTAGCAGTAGAAAGCGGAATCTTTTAAAAAAATCGTACCTTGGCCTCGGAGTTGGCGTCGCATAGCGGTGGTGGATACGTAGACTCTTTTCGTTTTATATAAAAAATTCTAATTCATTTATCAGAGTACACACACGAAAATTACACGTATTTTCTTTTTTTTTTTGCAAGTCTACAGAAAGGTAGACCCGCTATGATACCACATGTAATGCCCTAGAATTTCTTTTATAAAATAAACAAACATACACCTAATTTTAACGATGAAAAGGAACATGAATAATTTAATAATAAAATTAAACTGCGTCAATTGTAGCGGAAGTAAAATATTTCATAAATAAAAATTTAACCATCGTCTAATTGTATCAATTGTGATTTAGAAAATAAAACTAATAACTTAAAAAGAAGCAAATAGTTCAACATATTTTTTTATAAACTAAACATTGGTAAATAAATCCATAACCTTGTCATATCCACCGCTCTTAGCCAGCGCCATCTCCATCACCTGAAAAGTTGGTTATATGTGGGGTGAGCGACACAGCTCAGTGGAGTATAAATTGTCCAAGCTAAATACACAGATATCTCACATAGGCATGCAAATACAATCCAATAGGACATAGTATAGATCTTTTGAAAAACCGTAGACATAGACATGGGTTGCACTGCAAGGGTTCTACCTGAGGGATACATCGACCCCGGACCTTTTGAGTCCCTGGCTCATGGGGCCTAAGCAACTGTACTACACATTCATACAAAATAATCTAAGCATTTAATAAGGACAATAAAGTTTAGAAAACAAACCCCACCTTGAACGTAGCTTTGAAAATTAAGTAGAGCCTAGAAGTATCGGATGCAAGCACGCCTAATCCTCGCTCGATAAATCGCCTAATCAATAGGAAATAATACTAGTCAAAATCCTCGAATATTCTAAACTTAAACTTAAAAATAATAATCTAAAAAATCCTTATTTAGGGGCTGAATGGAATATAATAAAAAAATAGAATTGAATGCTAAATTGAAATTGAAAGTAGAAATTGGAATTAAAGGCTAATTTGGATAGCTTGGGGTTGAAGGGCAATTCTGTCAATAGTTTATGGGGACCACACCTTAAGATTCCTCATTCCCCTTATTCTTCCTTCTCTTACGTAACCCCTCTCTCTCTCTCTCTTCCCTCTTCTCTCTCTTTTTTTTTTCCTTATCTTTTCCCACTTTTTCCTAATCACCCGTACCAGACAACATCACAACACCCAACAATTCTTTTCCTTCTATTTCCGTTTCTTTTTTCTTTTTCTTTTTCCTTTCCTTTTTTTTTCCCTACTTTTTCCTATTTCGGTCAACACAACCCCCATCCTCTTTCTTTTATTCTTTCTTATTCTTTCTTTCTTCTTTCTCACCTCCCTCACTCTTCCTTCTCTGTTTCCAGCAAAACACCATCATCATTTCTCTCTCTCTTTTTTTTTCTTTTCTTTTCCTAAAAATCAATTCCTCCCTTTAACTATCTCCATATAGAACTAAAATCAACCCCCTCCAACTAACATTTGCCTATCTTGCTCTCCCTCTCTATTTTTGTTTTTTTCCCTACTATCGCACGCACAAACCGGTGGATGGCGGTGAGACTCGACGGCGATGGGCAGATTGGGTTCGGGATTAAGCTTTTGGTTTCGGGCTGAATCGGAGAAGTGCGAGTCGATTTCGGCTGGTTCGGGAAATTTTGCGCGGTAGCTGTGTTCGAGTTCAGATGGGTTTTCTCGGGTTTATTCGGGTTCATGGGTTCGGAAATTTTCCAGCAAAAATTGAGGCTGATTAGGTTGGTGTTTCGCGGTGGTGGTTCGGTTTGAGCCATGGTTTTCTCTGGTTTTAAATTCGATTTCATTTTCTGGTGGATTTGTGGGTTTGCATTTCCAGCGAAGGATGATTTATGGAGGTGGTGATTCGGTTTTAGCAGTGTAACAAGATGTTGGACCTCTAGCGCTACTCGGATTGACGACTGTCCCCACAAACCAACATGAGTCTTTTCTAGCGCGCTTTGTCCTCACTCACGCCGCACTCGAAAACTTCCTGGGGGTCACCCATCCCATGTCTACTCCAGGCCAAGCACGCTTAACCTCGAGTTTCTATGTAATGGGCACCGAGAAAAGAAGATGCATCTGTTGGTATAGGTAGTCCAAATCATATCCTTTAAGCTATCCCTTAACTATGCAATCCAAATGCTCACGAGTTTGAATCGCGGCCACGCCTTGCGCCTCTTTTAAAGCCCATTGCAGGCGGGATCTTTGGACCAAATCCCAACAATCCCCCCCCAAAGACTGCCATCTTCTCGCTCCAAGATTTGGCAACCTCCGCCGTCCGCCAAACTTCCTCGGGCCTCTAACGCCAACTTCTTCGCTCAAGCGTCGCGTCACGCCAGCCTCTCGCTTCCGGCCACCCAAAGAACCTACACCTTCGATTCGAAATCTGTTTACCTTTCGCTTTCGCCACACTGACAACTTACCCTTCAGATTCTGTCCACCCAAAGAACCTACACCTTCGCCTTCCGAGTCTATTTTACCCGAGTTCCGCCACCTGGCAACCTACCCTTCGATTCCGGTCAACCCAAAGAACCTACACCTTCGCCCATTCTGTTTCCGCCACCTGGCAACCTACCCTTCATTCTGTCCACCTGAAACCTACACCTTCGCCTTCCGTCTATTTTACCTCGATTCCGCCATCCGCAACCTACCTTCGCTTCGTCCGTTTACCTCATTGCGCGCAAGGCAAAGATCTCGCTTCCACCGCTCCTGGCAACCTCACTGCAGCGTGCTTCCAAGGGAATTCGAACTCGTGACTGCTCCGATACCAGTTGTTGGACCTCTAGCGCTACTCGGATTGATTGGACGATCGTCCCCCACAAACCAACATGAGTCTTTTCTAGCGCTTTGTCCTCACTCACGCGCACCGGAAAAGTTCCAGAGGTCACCCATCCCATGTCTACTCCAGGCCAAGCACGCTTAACCTCGTAGTTTCTATGTAATGGGCACCAGAAAAGAAGATGCATCTGTTGGTATAGGTAGTCCAAATCATATCCTTTAAGCTATCCCTTAACTATGCAATCCGCGCTCACGAGTTCGAATCGCGGGCCACGCCATGCACCTCTTTTAAAGCCCATTGCAGGCAGGATGCTGGACCAAATCCCAACACAAGATGAAATAGAAAAGAAAAAAAAAGGTTTTACCTTGACTGGGAAAGAATAACAAAGACGTAAAAAAAAATTAATAGGAGGAGACTATCAGTATTTATAGACTGATTAGGGTTAGGGTTATTGTTACATTAAAAAGTTTGTTGTAGTAGGGCTCTTAAGAGTTAGACTTTGGTTGGAAAAATAAGCTTGGGTATTTGAATCCTAGTTGATGTAGAATTGTTAATGGGCTAGGATAAGTTTGGGCTTTGCCTGAAATTTGGTCTGGCTTAAAATTTGGACTTGAGTAAATAAATATTTGACTGGAGAATTGGGCTTGGATTTATAATAAAAATAAATTAGCCCCTAAATAAACTAATTCTAATCTTAAAATTCACAATTTTTAATAAAAGCCCAAAATAAATTCCGGGTATTACAATTCCCAAGCATGTGAATTAACCAAAACAGTTAACAATAATTGATTAAGTCTAAGAATACTATCTTCAAGATTTTTCAATATATTTAACAACCAATATATCGTATTTCAGTTTTCTTATTCCCATAATATTGCAGCAAATTTCAGTTTCCTATATATTAAAATAAATGACATCTATATTGATGAAATAACCTACATCATGTAAATAGTTCATAACATGTCCTTCGTATTTTAAAAACCTTATAGAGAACTATCCCAATAATCGACTCATAGCTTTCATTTCTATGAAAACCCACCAAATATAGATATCCATTTTATTGACCTTAAAATAATAAAAGATCTTCTAGACCATTTGATAAGATCATTGGGTCTCTATCAAAATCTATAATGATATGCGAAAATGATCCCATTATATTCATATAGATATATATATATATATATATATATATATCTGTGTGTGTGTGTGTGTGTCTGGTAATCTATGAATAAGTGAATCCAAAAAATGAGCAACAACAATATTGTAATCTCTTAACTCTAACACAATCTTATTAGTGCACTTGTAACCTTAACGGCATGATTGGTATGCGGGAATGAGGCGGGAATGGAATGGGCATTCCCAAACTCGTTCACATTCAAATGATTGGTATATTTTAAAACTGGAAATGGTCATTCCCACGGGAATGAGTATACCCGCAGCTATAGGATTAGCCATACCCTCCCACCCCCATGGTTTTACGTATTCCCAATCCTCCAGGAATAAGCTTATATTTTTATTTGACAAAAATATCCTCAATTATATTTTGTTTTTACAAAATTATCCTCATAAACTTAAAAACCTAGACTGCTACAAATCGTTTCTCTTCCGTTCAATCTTCACATCGTCATCTCACAGATTCTGCAATTCTCATCTTCTTCCCAACCAGGTAACTTTTCTTCTCTTTTCTTTCACAAATTTATCAAACTTTTGGAAAATAATTGTTCTTGGTCCGACTATCATTAATCTTTCCCCTGTTTTAGTGTTTCGCTTTTGTTGGATTGTTTAATTGCTCTCCGCCTATTTTCATATTTGAAGGTTTTGAATTGTTTTAATTGCTCTGCTTATTTTCATATTTGAAGGTTTTGGATTGTTTAATTGCTCTGGCCTATTTTCATATTTGAAGGTTTTGAATTGTTTTAATTGCTCTGGTTTATTTTCATATTTGAAGGTTAAAAATGTCGTTAAAACAATTTTTTACAAAATTCTACTAAAGGGTAAATTTGTCATTGAAAAAAAAATCATTACATTCCCATCATTTTTTTAACATACCAATCATGAGATTGGAATCAAATTGGGATTAACTATTCCATTCCTTTCTCATTCCTTGTTGATACCAGTCATAAGAAAATGTATACTTGTACCATCCATTTCCTTTGTTATTCCATTCCTAAACTCATTCCATTACCATATAATTCCATTCCATCATACCAATCATGCCGTAAGTTGTCAAGATGCATTATCCTAATACCAGATACATAAAACTTTCTTTAGAACGCAACACTTTTGTACCATTAAAGAAACCCAAATATGAAGCGGTATGATCATTATCCAAAACACAATCATACATTATCATGTTATCAAGATTCATATGTGGTCTTCAAGTTAGTTATCAAAAACTATGTAAATTTTCCCATGTGACTTCCGTCTCAATCGAACCTATTGTTATCCTTGTCCTAGAAGTTTAATTGAATAAGATCTCTAAACCAAAATATCAATAATAAATATTAATTCTTAATCTTATTCAACTTTTTTAGTTCTCGACACTACAAGAAATATGAGGTAACATGACGACAAATATCGTCATATAAACTTGTTTTTTCGTCACTAAATTTATTTAGTGACTAAAATTGAGCGTCATAGGGATCGCCACCGTAGTCGCATTATAAAAGGTATACATGATGATTTTTTCAATTTGTCACCGCAAAATTAACTTTTTGTCACGCTAATGACCATTGTCATGATATGTATAATTTATTGTGACACCTACATCGTCACTTTAACGATAAATTTTTTGTCATCTATATTTTTACTTTGTCATAAAAAAGTATCTTTTAATGACGAATGCATGTTTTGTCATCCTAGCATTACATTTTAGTGATGAACATGATTGAAATGCCAAATTCATCAAATTATAATGACGAATTCGGTGTCGCAATTGTATTAATAATTTCGTCATATATTACATAGTTTGTCACAAAAGAGGGGATTTAATGTTACGAAATATTGGGTGTCACTTAATGTGCATTTATAATGACAAAACAATGTGTCACAAATAATTAAAATTCAACGACAATATATGCATTGTCACCAAAAGAATATGAAACGTGATGATTTTTTTTCGTCATGGAAACAATCATAATATATGACAAAATTTATCAGCGTCGCTAATGCCGCTGAAATAATAATGAAATAGTTCGTCATAAAAATGAAGATATGGTGACAAAATCTAACGTCACAAAATAAATTTATACGGTGACAAACGATTCATCATAATTGACTTATTTTGAGTGACAAGTTTTGAAGATATTTGTGACGATACTCATCATTATAGTGTAATTTCAATGATAAATTGTATGTCGTCAAAAATAGATGTGCTTGGTGACGACACATTTTTTTATAATAAATGAGTGTTTTAGTTACAAAATAATTCATTGTCACCAATTGATAGCTTCCTTACATGACAACATAAGTTTAATGAAAATAAGTATTATAGACGATGTTATTGGTATTTCTTTTATTTATATACATATATAATTATTTAGGTATTAATTTGTAATATTCTATCAAGATTATTAATATTACAAAGTGCAATTTCAAATGCAATTTAACCATGAAAAGATTTTCCTCCTATATTTTTGTGAGAAATTCTACCTTTACAAATTACAATGACGGAATTCAGATAACTATCATAAAATATGAACATTAGTGACGACATATAAGATCAACAGTGACGGAAATAAAAAGTATCAAAAAAGTATATTTTTCATTGACAAAAATAAAATTTGTCACTGTTAATTAACAAATTATGACAACTTTTTGACAAAATATGTGGCCCTAAAATAAATGGCGACATATTCATATTGATCGTCAGTAAATGTGAATTTTGTGAAATAAATAATGGTGTCACTATTTTTTAAATAATTAATGACAAAATATTATGTTGTCATGAAAGAAAATATGTTGTGACACCAAATGTCATCACCATTTATAATCAATTTGCCATCAAGGCTATTTCTCCTAAATTTTGGTGCAAAATTCTATCGTCTATAAATTACTGTTACGGATTTTAGTTAACCGTCATGAAAAACAAATAATAATGATGACATATAAGATCAACAGTGATGAAAATAAATGGTATCATAAAAGATTATTTTTCATTAACAAAAATAAGATTCGTCGCTGTTAACTAATAAATTATGACAAAAAAAATATGCGTGGTACAAAATTCGTCATAAAATGTGTGATTTCTGTAGTGCGATTCAAAATACTTTGTAAAATGATCTAGTTCCTGTGAAAATTTGAGCAACTCTATCATCTTACATCGACATGGATCAAAACCCAATAATAACACCACTATAGGAAACTAATAATTAATATGTATGTCGATTCACGCAACGCTCATTTTAAACTATCCATAATTTATTACAAGTATCTTCATTCAATTATATACACCACCACCATATACTTTGTGTAAAATGACGATGGACAACAACCTAAAAAAAAGTTTAGAATACCCAATATCATCATTTACCGAAGAATATTTCCTCTTTCAATCACCTTTTTGGTCCTTTCTTTTGTAATATAACCTCAAAATCTAATATATTTACACGGACACCTTCTATTGATTTACTTGTCTCAAAATCATATTGTACTATATAACCAAAAGATCACAAGTTTATCCTATTAATAATCCTTCTCTTCCAATCCTCATAGTTGTGGGAATCTTTTCAAATATCAACTAAAATTCTCATGTTATTCAGAGTACACCTAGATATCATCTATGTATATCATCATAAACAAACCCATATAAGATCTTCCAGCATCCTTATCCATTATGTTTAAAACTAATCAAAGCATTAATCAACCTAAAATAGAATTTAAACCACATAATCGAGTTTCTATTACATGGGCTAAATAACAATCATAACCTTTCTTTATCATTATAAATGTTGTAGATATAGATACTATATACGCAGACAAAAATTTCGTTTCCCCTTTAAATACTATATGTATCTGATTAGAAAGCTCCAACACTATCTCTTTAGTAAAATAATCCATCTTGGCATAGTGTTCAGTTAACCAATTCATACCCAGAATCATATCGAAATCCTTAGTCGATATAACAAGCAACATATCATGTAATTCTAAATCCCAAATCATAAATTTTCAATCACCATATCAATATTTACAATAACTACATTCCCTATTGGGGTTCGAACAAGTAAATTATAACCCAATGTGTCTGGTTTACTTTTCAAATGTGATGAAATGATTGTGACACCCATGAATGTGTTGTTCACAGGTCAAATAAAATATAAGCATTTATTCCAGAAATAGAGAGATTATTACTAACTACGGTCGCTGTAGCTATAGCTTTTTCCTGTGTAATAGCAAAACTCATGATGAAGCTTATTGTCTGCTTACTTGACTTTCTTCTGCAGTAGAGCCTCTTCCTATACCAAATCTTCCTCGACCTCTACCTTTATTAGGGTTGAAACTACTAAATCTAGTTTGTTTAAATATGGATTATTCACGTGGTTTTGTGCAATTCCTTGCTATATGACTAGGTTCACCACATCTAAAACATTTCTCCTTAAGCAGTCTACACTCCCCATAATGATTTTCCCACAATGTACGCAAGTTGTAACTGATGGTATAGAAAAAACATTCGTACTAGTTGATGTTGCACCCCTAAAACTGCCACCTTTAGAACTATTCTGATAACCTCTTTGTGTAGGTGCAGTAAATTTCTTTTTATTCTGAATTCACCAGCTTCGTCACAATGTCTCTTCTTGCTATATTAGATGTTTTATCTTTGATTCATTTCTAATTTCTTAGCCCGTATCACTACAACTTTCAACTTACTATAAGACTCTAAATTTGTAGGTGCAATATAATTTCATATAACTAATCGCAGTCAAGTTCAAATCTAATGCATTTCTTCTTTTTTTCCTGACGCTACTATATGTGGGGCATTATGAGAAAACTGATTAAAAAGTAAATCATTCTCCAAAACTGATCGATTTCCCTGCTTAAATTCAAGAACTCTTTTTCTTTATGATTGTACAAACCTCTAGCAAGTATGTATCATGAAATTCCCTTAGAAAATTATTCTAGGTGTATACACGATGGATGAACAAGATTACTATGACGTATAGGCTCCCACCAATCATACACATTTTCCTAAAAGAGTGACACTTCATAATCAAACTTTTCTTCAAAGATGCTTTCATCAAATTTAAATCCTCTCTATTTGATTCATCCATGTTTCACCTCTGTTGGATTAGTAGTATCCACAAAATCAATAGTTCTATTTTTTCTCTATTTATCAATACCTTCGTCGTGTGGTTCGGGGTTTGGTGAATATTGTGGATATAAACATGAGCAAGTCATCCATGTACATTATGTGGAGGTGAATGAGATGAATGTACTGCCTCGACTCGCTTCCTTCCTCTATGAAAATTTTGCTCATCATGATCTACATGAATGATAATGTATATATAATGCCATGGTCTCGCAAACCCATACCCGACTGATACCAATCTAAAATGTAACACCCTTATCCTTGGAACACGTATTTATATAGCATAAAACTATAGTTTATATGCAAAGATAACCGCATTGCACATGATATTAACATGTTAATCATGATCAGTAACCCTTTTACGCAAGTGGAAGCATTCACTTAAAAAGATTTAACAACGATTATTCACACATATAGATTTTTTATATTGTAGGATATTAACGACTATGCTCCTTTATATACAGATAAAAACAAACTTCCTATATGAAATGCAAATGATGAGCTGAGGAAGAAAGATCGGAATCCAGTCGACCGACCTTTGATACATGCTTTAAACTTCTGCCACACTCCACAGATCAACTTTTATCTACAATAACTAAAAATTGGCAACATTTCATTTGGTGAGTTGCAAGCTCAGCAAGTATAATCCAATAACATGTTATTTAACATCAAATAGGCACATCATTAGTAGCCATTTCACACCCTTTGTTTCTATCATTCATAAATACATAAATGCACGTGCTTGATCTTATTCTTTTTTCACATGGGCCCTAATACCAAGAATAAATCGTGATCATGAAGATGGCCATGACACTCTGTAATTTTAATTCACTTAGAGTTCGATGAACTCGGGGGCCGTGACGGTACTCTGTAATCAGAATCCGACTTTCGATATTTGTAATTCAGAACACATGATTCAATGTCATTAGCGGCCATAACAACATCCATTAATCTCTGATGAATGCATTTTCTACAATTACATATTTTATTTCCGTATCAATAACATCATTAGAGATCGCATATCTCCTTTCCATATCAATAACATCAGTGGAGATAACATATCTCAATTCCATGCCAATGTCACACATAGAGATCATATATTTCTATTTCATCACGATATTACCAAAGAGAATCATACAATTCACATTAGAGCACAATAAGCTTCTTATCAATATAGCCAAACAAGTAATCAATTCATTCGAACATATCAATTATATAATCACACAAGTCAAATAACAAGCTAAAAGATTATACTCACAAGTGGTGTTCTTATTTCGGCATTTCTCGCCTAATCGGCTTTGTGTGCTTCTCTATCAAGATTGTTGCCTATTACAAACCTGAAATGTGTGACCAATTAAAAAATCATATATATATATATATATATATATTAAAGCGGGTTGGTTGTGTTGGAGCTTCAAGTGTGCAAATAAGTGGACAAGCTATTGAATCTCAAAAGTGAAATATGCAATAGCCCGGTACTCAGCTTCTATAGATGAACGGCTAATTGTGGTTTATTTCTTGGCTTTCCAAGAGATCAATGAGTCTCCTAAGTATATAGCATAACCAGTAACACTTTGTATTGTGTCTAAGTACCTTCCCAAATCATCATCACGAAAACACTTTAGTTGTAAATCTAAATTTGAAGAGTAAAAGAGACTATTACCTGGATTGGTTTTTAAATATCTCATTACTATGTGTGATGCAGTTAAGTGAGCTTCTGTGGGGTTGATAAATGAATTGAGACAAAGTATTGATGCAATATGACAAATCCGGTCTTGTGATTGTTAGATAGAGAAGTCTACCAATGAGTCTTCTATCTTTTGAAGGATATTGAAGGAGTGGGTTGCCCTTTGCTTGAAGTTCAACTTTTGTATCTATAGGAGTAGAACAAGATTTGCAACCGATATACCCACAATCTGTAAGAATGTCCAATGCATACTTTCTTTGACATAAACTTACACCTTTGGAACTTTGAGCAATTTCTATTCCCAGAATATACTTTAGAACTCCTAGATCTTTGATGTGAATGTGTTATCCAAGTGAGCTTTTATTGCTTCAATTTCTTAAATAATGTCACCATCTAGGATTATATCATCAACATAAACACATAAAATAGTTGTAGAAGTAGGAAAAATCTTAGTAAAGAAAGAAGAATCTGATTTTGACTGAAGAAAACCATATAAGAGAAGACACGAGATTAATATTTGGAACCATTACCTTGAAGCTTGCTTCAAACCATACAAGTTTTTCTTTAATTTGCAAACTCTGTTGTCAGTGCAATAGCCAGGTGGTGGTGGCTTCACGTACACCTCTTCATTGAGGTCTCCATGCAAAAATGCATTGACGACATCTAATTGGTGAAGAAACCAATTCTTTGCAATTGCAACAACAAGTATTAGTCTCACAGTATTAAGTTTGGTAACTGGGAAAAATATATCAAAATAATTAAGACCTTTTTCTTGAGTGTATAGACCCATTTATAACCAACGCAATTTTTGTTTCCTGGTAAAGAGACCAAAGTCCAAGTTTTAGTCTTTTCAAGAGCCCGGAGCTCAGCTTGCATAGCAGCCTGCCACTCAGCACTTTTGGCAACCTGAATATAGGTTGTGGGTTGAACAATATGACTAATAGATGTTGTGAAGGCTTTATGTGCAGAAGAAAGATGTTGTGTAGACAGATAAGCAGCAATGCCATATTGTTTCCCTCGCATTAAATTTTGTGCTGAGTGTTTATTATGAAAAGAAGGAAGATTATGATCACAGGCTTCTAAATAGTGTGGAGTACTTCTAAACCTTGATGATCTTCTGTGACAATTTGGATATGTATCAGAATGTTGTGGTAACACTGAAGTTTCTGCATTGGTTGTTGCATTAATAGTGCTAGAAGCTGGATTGGCAGATATTTGTGCATCAATAGGTTGTGAAATAGGTGCAGAGTTCAAAAGAATATCAAGAAAATTTCACAAAAAGATCTGAACATAGGAGAAGAAGGCTCTTTTGAATTGAAAAGGGAAAATATGTTCACAAAAATTGAAGAAGAAGGCTCTTATGTTTCGTTGTTGTTTACACGTAGTTTTCGATGTTTAAATAAAAAATTTACCTATTTTTAAGCTATTTTGCTCATATGGTGTTTTCTATATTGTTTCTGGTTTGTTTCTATATTGTTTCTTGGTTGTTTCCATGTTTTTTATGTTTTCATGCATGAGATCAAAAATTGAATTGTGTTTTTTTCCTCATGCTGTTTCTATATTATTTTTAATTTATTTGGTTTTAATATGTGTTGTTTTATGTGTATATTTATTGTTTTTTTATAGATTTCGAGTACAAAATGGATTATTTAACTTAAAAATTTATTTTTTTTTTTCACCGAAATTTGATTAGAAAAAACATGTTTGAAACAAATGTTAAAACAACAATGTAAAAAAGTCCGAAAATTTTGGAAGGGGCATAAATTTGTCCAAATAAAAGGCAGGAGTGTAATTTTGTCCAAAAATTACCGGGAAGCGTAAAAGCCTGTCTTTTCTCCAGAAAAGTGGGGCAAAAGTGTGCATGACCCAAATTTTCTTTCACAGCCTGTGGCCCAAAATGGATTGGTTGAAGTTTTCTTAGCCCGTCAAAATGGCAAGCTGGTGGCGGGTTACGGGCCGGGCCACCGACCCATTTTGGCAAGTTTAGGCACAGTATAAATCGAATTTTAATATTTTGGGGTATTTTTAAAAATTACGCATATGGAACGTGGAGGGGCATTTTGGGGGCATTGCTGTTATTTCCACCCGTCCGAAGTCAACATCCAACTCCGGCTATCACCAGTGGCAATTCACCACCACCACCACCACCACCACCACCACCATCCTCAGAGTTCACGAACACATATTCAAAAGAAAAACACATTCACAAATCACAACATTAGATACAAAATCCAGACATAGTATTCAAAGCTGCTACAGCTTGGAACTAACACGATGAACAAGCATCATCGTCTAATCGCATCCCTCCTATTCTGTACTATCCTACTCCTACTACATTCCTTACACGCACACGCACACGCGCACACAGTCTGTATAATCGGCAGTGGCATCGGCGGAGCCTCTGTCGCCCACTTCCTCCGCCGCTACTCAGACCCCCAGACAATCGGCCAGATCACGATTTTCGAACGAAATGGCGTCGTGGGAGGCCGGATGGCCACCGTCACCATCGCCGGCGAGACCTTTGAGGCCGGCGGCTCCATTCTTCACCCGAAGAACTACCACGTCTTGAATTACACCAAGTATCTCAACCTCCAAGTGAAAACCCCTAAGCACGCCGATGATTCTCTGTCTTTGGGCATTTGGAACGGCCATAAATTCGTTTACAAGACGCTGAATTCGAACTCCAAGCTGCCTATTGTCCAGCGCTTCGTCTCGATTGCTAATTCGATTGTGATGTTGTTGAGATACGGGGTCTTTTCTCTTTTTAGGATGAGTAGCTTCGTTGAGGTACTTGGCCGATTCTTTGGTTTCTTAGTTCTTGATTTTATTCATATTTTCACGATTATCAATCCTCTATTGACTATAGTATAACAGCCAATTTTCTGGTTGGATATTTCGCTGTCTCTGTGCATGTTTATTTGGAGTTTAATGGATATGTATTTTACTATCCACATCTCTTATCTTTTGAAATGATGTGCTACCGTTGTAGCTCCATTACAACAAGTTAATGTTGTTCTTACTGCAGCCTGAAGTAAATAATTTCAGTGTCATAGTTACATAGCAATATTTCAAAAAAATTGATGTGGTACATAACTCGGTACCGAGTTTTTGGTATCGAGTTATGTACCGGTCCCCAAAAATGAAAAAAAGGGTAAAGTGGACATTTGAACTCAAAAATGGCTAAAAAACATGTTTGCTATGGAGAAACTAAAATTCCGATGGACTCTATGGTTTATGTATTCATATAAATAAATGTGCCTCTTATATGGAACCGTATGGTGTGTGTGGAAATGTGCAACTCCCACAGGGTAAGATCGGACCTGCATTTTAAGCATGTTGTTTCTCCCTCATAACGCCATATATGTTGTGGTGATACTATCAGTTCACAGTTTTATGTCTTAATATATTGTGGTGATATGGTTAGATTATGAATTTTTGTAGGCAATGCTCAGTAAGTTTTTGAGGTATTATGAAGATTTTGAAGCCCGGCCTGTGTTTGAGAGTGTGGAGGAGATGCTTAAATGGGCAGGACTGTACAATCTGACAACAAGAACGCTAGGAGAGGAATTGGTGGGAGTTGGATTGTCTCCTTTACTTATTCAAGAACTTGTCACTGTGAGACATTCATTCTCTCTTGTTATACTTACTCTTATTGTTTATGCACGACACTTGTTTTTCATTGTGTTTGTGAACTACTATGTTTTTCTCATGAGCAATTAATGGTTCCGACCTAGAACACTTGTGATTTGCTTCTGCTCTTTTCTAGCTGTGCCTTTATTTCTGCATGATTGTACCTCTATGTGTGCTCTTATTATCTTTTTTGCAGCTCCACTTCAGAGTTCACTTTGTTGTTTTACATTTACTTTCTTACCGTTGAAAGTGAATTTCTGTTGTAATGAATCTCAACTCTAGCATAGATAATGAAACTATACTCGTGCACAAGGTAATAAGATCTGTTCATGGAATATCTTAATGGACCCATATGTACATCCCATAGTAGCTGCATAATTCATTACTGATGAGGTATGTTGCTTTACATGTTAAGGGATCATTCATGCTTCTGTCAAATTCTGTATTTCTGTGGAATTGGAGTGTACTTTGTTGGCTCTTGTTTTGGCACTAATGGTCTAAACAGTATACAAGTGTCATTTTAACACCGTTTTCCCCTAGTTATGATCTTAATTATACCATACAGTTCTCGATGTCATTTCACAGACTTAGCAGAGGCCAAGTTGTTTGGATTTTCCTCCACTTTCTTGTGGTTAACTGTTTGTGTATAGTGAGCATAGGATTTGGACATGTTTCCTTTCTTTTCTCATTGTAGAATATGTGAAAAGACTCATCCATTGGTTTAGGTTGACATTGTTGCTTGGAATAGAGGATAATTGAGTTTTGTGCAATAGCCAGGCAACTCTAAGTTGCGGAACTAGTTTGTTTTCTTTGTATATTAAGTGTTAACCTGAAATTGTTTAGCTCTTGCTGCATGGTGCCATTGATAAAAATACCCTTCAAGTCTATGAACCATGTCCTGGAGAGTATGGAAATGCTTCTTGATCGTTATACAGATGTTTATAACCTCTATGATTGTTATAATTGCTCATTTAAGACGCGAAGCATTCATATGTTGCCTTTTCTATGCTGAAGCTGATATCAATCTATGGAAACTGGCAAAAGAACAAAAATAAGATTGTGTTGAAAGATATGATTTTTATGATGACTGTAACTTTTTCTTTTGGTAGTTCTTTTAGTGTCACCATCAGATAACTTGTTTAGCAGCCACTTATTCCTTAATTTTTTCAAGTAGAACAGTAGAATTACCCAATTATCTGATGCTTGCATGATTGACTTCAAGCATCCAATAATGGTGACTAAATCCTTATTTTTATTCAAGCAATGGTGACTATCAGATCTCCTGATCCAGTAGAATGGGGCTATGAGGTGCTTGAGCATCTATAGTGGATGAGATATGTCAGAGTTCGCTGCCTACAAGCCTAACACGTCACTCCCAATAAGAAAGAAGATTGGAGTGAGTCAAAGTTAATAACATGTAGAAGTTGCATAAACTAGTGTTCGTTGATTTATTACAAGCCTGAAAATGCAACTTCTAGGATCCGTGAGAATTGGGAACATTGAGAAAACTCAAGAATTAACACAGAACTTCCTTACATGTCAACAGAGCATAAGATATTTTTGTTTCCCACGTCTTGCAAAATACTCTCAGAAGATATTTAGACCCAAATGTCATGAAAATTACTCAAAAGCATCTTTTAAAATATACCTGAAACATTTCTCCTCTTTAAGGTCCAAATTTCTAAAGTACTCATGAAACAATCATGAGCTTCTTTGTAATGCATGTGTCTTCTTTCTTTCCTTTTTTTTTTTTCTTTTTTCTATTTCTTGCTCCTTGTCTTATTTATTCACCATGAAAGCTACATGCACAACCTTCCTTATAAACCTGGAAATGGCTCTGACTAAGCATCTGGTGAGGGATCGGCTGGACTAGTGGTCCTATCATATATACCTAATAGTTTCTTTCTTGGGCAAAACAAAGGATATCTCGATCGGGGGAGAGAACGGAAGTTCTTGGAACAGCTTGTCCTTTTAAAAGATAAAAAAGGGTGAGCGAGATGGATGTCCTTTACAAAAACTTGGCCTTAAAGAAGCGTACTTCCTGTGTCAAAATGATCCTCTCTTATCCTCTTTGTATGTCTGTCTTTTGGTTCATGCCTGTCATGGTACTGAGGGGAGCCAGCTATCAATGAAATATTAAGTTCCTTTTTTATCAGTGCCTTTAGCTCAAAATATGACCTTTATTATCAACTGAATGTAGAATTTCTCTTGTGCAGGTCATCACGAGAATAAATTATGGACAAAGTGTGAACATCAGTGGACTTGCTGGTGCAGTTTCTTTGGCTGGATCTGGAGGTGGTTTATGGTCGGTTGGAGGAGGAAACTGGCAAATGGCTGATGGATTAATCAACCGTTCAAATGTTGAATTGCACCTTCATGAAGAAATAGAATCTATATCTTACTTGGGAGATGTTTATGAGCTCAACTCCACAAAAGGAGGAAGTTACAACTGTCAAGTCACTGTGGTGGCAACACCATTGGATGAACTAAATATTCTTTTCAATCCTGAAATATCAATACCTCCGAGAAAATTACAGCACACACATGCAACATTTGTTAGGGGCCTGTTAAATCCTGTGAGTATACTAGATATCCTTGACATCTATATGTCCTTTGTTGTCGCGAATAATTAATGTTCCCAATACTTCCAAATTAAGAATTTGTTATGATCAGGCATATTTTGGTCTGGAAGCATCATCAGATATCCCTGAATTGGTGGGCACAATAGAATCCGCTGATCTACCATTTTCAAGCATCAGTGTTCTTAAGCAACATGACAAAGATATGACCTACAAGATATTCTCCCGTGAACCTATGTCGGATGCCTTACTGGATGACATTTTCAGGTAAGTACAAATTGGTTTATAATTCATTTTCTTAACAGACATGGGCTGTAAATATAGTCCAATTCCTTTTGGTTATCATGAAAAATTGGACTATTTGGTTTGCCGCCATTTCTGTGTCTTGGTTAAATTACAAAAAAAGTACTTTCAGGTTATATTTATAAAAAAGAACCCTTCTGTCTTACAATTTTAATCATCCATTAGTTGCCTCCCCTAACAGAAAATGATGATGTCAGTAAAAGAATTCATGTGGAAATCTATTTTACCCAGCAGTACTGTTCATGAAATGTGTGTTTAGACAACAATGCTCTTAGGGCTCTTTGTAACTCTTAAATTTATAAGAGGTAATTATTATATTTTTCATACTTATTAAGTATATAATTTGAGTAATTTTTTAATTCCCTTTGCACATAAAACATGAATTTTTTTTTTATTCATTAAAGTCAATAATGTAATCGAAGACTAGAAATGAAAGTCTCTTCTTGCACCCATTCTCCATTACACTGTCCTAATTTTTTATTTATTAAAATATACTTATTTTGTTCTTCAACCCCGCTATATTTTCACAATTTCTACTTTCAATTTTCAAATAATGGATAAAGGCATAAAATGATGAAATGCGTCGGTGGGATAGACTGAAGAAGTACTGGAGGAAACTGCCTTGTTTGTCTAGCAGGTCAATTTTCACTTATTTTAGGTTTTTATATACGGGATATTGTCACCAGATTATTTGTTAGATCTATGGTCATCATACAAACAGTTAGGTTGCGATCTTGATTTACAACTAATATATGATTCATTTTTCAAACGAATGCATTTCAAACTCAGTGGATTTTCTAATAATTTATTTTTCCTTTGGATTTACAGTGTGAGAGTGGAGACGATCAAAATCAACTGGGGTGCTTATCCTCATTACCTGGCGCCTGAGAAATACGCTCCCTTTATTTTAGATGGTAATCATCTATATTATGTTAATGCTTTTGAGAATGCGGCTAGCTCCATGGAAACAAGTGCTGTTGCAGCTGAGAACATAGCACGGCTGATCCTTTCAAGACTATCTGGGCAAGACAACTACAGTTCGCCAAACTTGAAGAGCTTTACCGGTGATTCATCTAAAATGCACTCAGAATTGTAAGTAGAGATATCGATTTTTCAAGTTTGCTGCTGCCCATTGAGTTCATCAGGCAACCAAAGTGATATATCGATATGTATGTCAAAAGAGTGTCATAATCTGGAGTTACTCGGATCTAAATATGAATCTAGATATACTCCTTTCGGATAATTATGTGCGGTCCATTACTGATGAGGGTTGTATAGCTGCATTTTTCGGACACATTCATTGTAATAATTAATACAAAGAAATAAAAAACACTAAACCCATCTCTCTATATGGGGATCTGCATCAAGAATCTGGGTTATTGAAAGTGAATCTTATTTTGTAATGAGGTCATAGACGATTATAACTTTCTTGGTCTGGCAAAAAAGACAAGCAAGAGTTGGTACATATCATTTTGATGGAGTGACTTGTTGATTGAGCTATGAACAAAGGTGATAATTGAGTATCCAGATATTCTGTTGATTTACGTTTTTCCGAAATATGAGTTAACCTTATATTGAACACGCCTATTCTTAATAAATGGTTAAAACAAACTAACAATTATCACCCGAGCTAAACATTGTAATTTCTTCCATTGCAAATCATATCAGAGGATTAAATACAAAAAATAGGAATATTGGGAGGAGAGATTAAATATCAAATGTTATTTTTTCTATCAATTTATTATCTTCTAGAGGAGACATTTATGCAAAGCTCCATTCAAAATTTCAATCCCACAACAAACATAATTTTAGTATGCTCCCTTCACATTAGTATTCCACTATAATAAGTGGTGTTACCTTCCAAATGTGAAATATTGACTGGTCCCAAGTCAAGGTCGGTTGGTAGTAAATGTCTTATGTCACCCCCCTACAGCCATTCCCATTTCAGCCAACCTTTGACCTTCCTCTAATTTCACCACTTTTTTCTTCATTTATTAGTTATTACCTAATAAATCATACATACGATCACTTCCCCACCCCCCACCCCCAAAAAAAAAAAAAAAAAAAAAACCACTGGCATCATTCAGAATGGAAAAAATATGTAAAAAGGAAAAGGAAAAACAAAGACTACACGAGCACATACAGGCTACAGAAAATAATAAATCACTTTATTTTATTTTTATAGTCGTCTTCCTCATAAGTAATTCAGTATGAGATTCTTGCAACGGTCAATTTGTTTATGCAAGTCCGCAATTGCAGTATAGTATTATTACTTTATTGACTTGCATTCCCAGCACTAGCATTTTGTAAGTATTCTTTTTCTCCACAGATAAAAAAAAAAAATCAATCTTTTTGGCGGGCCTTAGACTTGGAGGCTGGACTTCGTGGCAATTTTTTCTAATTTCTCAACTCTCAACTACAAAGTCAGTATTTTTCAAAAAAAAAAAAACTACAAAGTCAGTAAGCCATCATTCCCAAAATTCCCATTTTTCCATTTGGTATCCATATAATCATTCTTGTTATATTTTCAGTTTTTACTTGTGGAGTTTTTTGGTGATCATCTGATGTTAAAAGTTCCTTTATTCTTTTGTAAAGAGCAGAAACAAAGATGGGAGGGCTGTGTTCAAAACAGAGTTCAAAACCAAATCCTTATGCTGGCAGAAGCACAGTTCAAGAGAAACAGCATCTGCAAAAGCAGCAGTTACAGAGGGATAACAGTAGTAAGGTTGTGATAACTCCACCAACCGTGCAAGACTCCATGGATAAACAAATGGTAGCTAAAGAGTCCCCAAGATTGTCAGCTCGGTATGAAAATGACAGCGATGATGAATTTTACGATGGGATTCCTCAATACCGGAGGAGTTTGTACCAGAAATCTAGATCATTGAGGGGCACTAAGGTAGCTGTTAACTTGTTATTCTATTTTGCTGCCTCTGAGTAGTATCAATTGGATACAGTATTTCTTGTTTTGTTTGGTATGAGGGTTAAGGTTGGATTGCTTGCTCTTATCATTTTTCATCATTAGGAATAAAGAACTATTCTTGTTGTGAAAAATGCATATATTCTAACCATGGTTTGATATATAAATTTGGCATTATGCATGATATTACGATTCGAAAAACCTCTCAGTCGCACCCTCTATGAAAAAAGATGGGAATTACTAGACTTTGTCTACTCACTCCTGGGACAATTAACGTCATTTAGGTGGTTAATATTTTCTAGCTCAACTGGTGGCACTCACACTCTTAGAATTCAGTACTTAGCCTGGAGGTTTTGGGTTCGAGTGTGGGGAAACGCATGAAACCCACTTCTAGGGATGAGAAGTCCATGAGTGGCAATACGGATGGAAAGCCCAAAGGGAAAGTCGAAGGAAAAAATCCGTTTGGGATAGCCTCCGGTCGTTACACCAAGTATCAGTCAGATATTATTCATCATGTGCATGCTTTGGCGTTTCTAAATTTGACATGGACCCCAAATAATTTTGCTAAGGTTCCTCCAGGGATTAGGCTTATCAGTTAGAACATAGGAGAAGATGTTGAGGTAAGGGCTGCAAGAGAAGATTATTCAGCTAAGCATTGCCCTTTATGGTCCTTTTGGGGGAAATATTTGGCGGTGACGAATTCTGATATCTAAGAGCTTATGATCACAAAAATATATTTTAAGAATAGTTGTCCTAGTAAATATAATAGCTTTACCCTGTTAAGCTTAGGGCTGCAAATTTCTGCAGGTTTCAGAAGTGAGTTCTCGTTTAAGCAGAGCTGGCAGTGCTGGACTTGGAAGGGCAGCAGAAGTTTTGGACACACTCGGGAATAGTGTGAGTGGATTTGTTTCAGGATCAACAACCAAAAGCAATGAACTTGGCATTCTAGCGTTTGAGGTTGCCAATACAATTGTTAAAGGTTCAAGTCTTATGGAATCGCTTTCAAAGAGAAGTGTACGACAACTAAAAGAAGTAATGCTTCCTTCAAGAATTAATATCAAATGATATGGATGAACTTTTACGGATTGTTGCTGCAGACAAAAGGTTGGTACTTTAGAGATTGAATTAACTTTGTAATTTCTACTCTTTCCTTTCTAAAAGTTAACTGCATGGTTGGTTTATAATGTACACAGGGAAGAGTTGAAAGTTTTCTCAGGAGAAGTAGTCCGCTTTGGGAATCGATGTAAAGATCCTCAGTGGCACAACTTGGACCGCTTCTTTGAGAAGTAACTTATTGAAGCTTTACATCTTTATCAGTGTTTTTAAGCTTGAGAGTAGTTTTGATTTTTCACTGGTTGGCTGCCATTTGTGTTTACAGACGTAGCAGAGATCGTACACCTCAAAAGCAGTTGAGAGAAACAGCAGAATCACTAATGCTGCAACTGATGACTTCAGTTGAACTTACAGCTGTTAGTATTATCTCTTCAGATATACACTGTTGATTACTGGATGACAATTCTGCACATGTTTGTTGTTCTTCTTTGTTCGAGTACATGTGATTTGAGATAATTCACAAGATACCGTTGCGTGTAACTTGCACTTGTGTTTATTGCCACTGTTAATGTGTTGGTGCATGGTTTATCATTACATGTATGAATATTTCAAAAGCTGCCAAAAATATTATTTAAAAAAAAAACATTCAACATATTTTTTTCTGCAGGAGCTATACCATGAGCTGCACGCACTGGACAGATTTGAACAAGATTATCAGTTTAAGCGCCTGGAGGAGCTTAGATTCAATGCCGCGCAAAGAGGTGACCACTTGGTTCTTATGTGTTCGTATTTCCTGATATAAAACATGCTTTATGGTCTACCCTAGAAGGCCTTAGAGTTAGTTTTTGTCACCTGTTTAGATTCACCGTGGTCTCTGAGCACCATGACCAAACAGTAGGCACATGACCGATAGCCTTGCGTTATAAGTATCAATTACTTCTGAGACTAAAAGGGCTCGTCACTTGCATTAAATCAAGGTTTTCCCTGCCACTGATGAAGTAGAGTTCGCTGAATTTGTGAGTTTTCGCTTCTTTAAATAGATAAATAAAGAATGATGGATGCCCATGGCTTAGAAAAGAAGATGGAGTGAGAAAACGCCTTTAAACTTACATATATCTAGGGTAATATATACTGAAATGATGAACTTAGATGGGGCAATAACCGTAGAAATTTGCTTCCTTAGAGTGTGAAGCAGCTTTATGATGACATCAATGTTCATTCTGCAGTTACCATTGTATTGACTACTTGATTTTTTTCTTTTATAATGCTTATGACAGTCAGGCTCGTTTGTTAGCTTTCATTTTTCTCTGATGTTAACACTTCAGACAGTTAATAGGTATTATCTGTTGTCAGATGAATATAGTATCTAACAATTTCAAGTTCTGGATAATGCTTCTTCCATGTAAAGATATTTTTTCTTTGTTTCTTGGTTATTTGTTGATTTTATGATGTTTTAGGGTTATATGGTTTGACTGAGTAGCGAATGTGTGTTATCTTGATTTATTTCATTACAGGAGACAGGGACAACAGCCTAAACATTTTGACCGCGGAATTAAAAAGCCAACGGAAACTAGTGAAAAACTTAAAGAAAAAGTCATTATGGTCCAGAAGTATGGAAGAGGTAGCTTTCTCTTTGCTTATTTGTCGGTTATTAAGTAAAAATGCATCGGACATCTGATTCTTATTTCGTCTTTTCTAGTATCCTTTCCTTCGTATCCTTGGGGAGGAAAATTACCATTATGAACAAAGTAAAAATTATTAATTATACATTTTCCTGAAACCTTTAGTATTTCTAATGGGACAAAATTTAAATGGATGGTTTTAGAATTAGAATTTATTTGGCAATCTTAACTTACAGCTCATATAAGTTTTACAATTTATGATTGCTTTTTCCTCACTGGACCTGCTGTTCCAGGCATAAGAAAGTATATTTTCCCTGGTCATATTTTTCTGTGTGTTGTCAATTCTGTAACATGCTATACTATCCAAACTAGAGTAAAATATATTTTTTTGGTTAGTTCCTCTGCCTGCTGTCATGTAAGCTATTATCTGGTCAATTTTCGTATTTGTGATGAAATAACAGGAAGAATTAGTCAGTTCATGCTTTGCCTTTGAATTATTTACCAGATGTTCTTGCAACCAAGCTTCACCTTCGATCAATGCCACTTCTGTATTTCTTGCTTAAGCATGCTTTAATGTTGGGATTTAATTATCTTAGAGACCCTTCAGACATCTGGAAAAAATCTGTCCTCTCACAGGGATTTACTTTTCAAACATGAATGAATGATTTAAATGTAGATATTGTAACTTTTCCGTTTATGGTTCTTGATTTTTCAATCACTGCCCTAGAGTTAGGAAGTAGGCTATTTGCACATCCATTGCTTCCAAGATTGATTAATGTACTTTTGGTATCGTATACCATAAGGCACTAGTAGAAAACAAAATTAATTTTGGTAACTCTCTCTTTTCCAAAGAGAAGATACCATGATGACCTTTTTTTTTCCTTGATAAATTTGTCCGGAATCTTTCTATTAATGGTCATTCTAATGCTGGATAACAGGTTATGGAGAAGCTTGTGGACATCGTGTTATTTTTAAACCAGGAAATAAACCATACCTTTGGCAATCCAGGTATAAGTTCAATCTCGAAAGAGCTCATGTGATTGTATGCTAGTATAGCAACTGAATTTATCTTTTTATAATGCCAATGAAATGTAACAAGAAGATAACTAATTATCATACCAGCATTAGGTGGTCTACTCAATATAATTGACGGGATCGTAGTCCTAAGATATATCCTTCTGGAATGTTTTGTTATGGTTTAAAGAAAGAAACTTTTTGAGATAACTGATGTCCTTATGTACTTTGTGTGATCATATCTTCTTATTTGATTACCAGCAAAAGGTGAAACACCAGAAAAAGGAACCATCAGCACTCAGCCAAAGTTGGGGCCTGCTGGGCTTGCATTACATTATGCAAATATTATTCTGCAGATTGACTCAATTGTGAGTAAGTTTTGCACTGACTGTTAATGAAACTATTGATTATTGGGATTATTTCCATCTGTTTTGTCTTTCGTCTCAAAAATTCATCATGGATGACCATTATTCTCAATCATGGCAATAATTTTTGATATCCATGAGGCTTGAAAATTGTTGACCTCTTGCCACCAAATTCATTTGAGCATTCTTTTTCATGTGATCAGGTAGCTCGTTCAAGTTCCATGCCACCAAATTCCAGAGATACATTGTATCAGAGCTTGCCACCAAATATAAAAGATTCTTTACGATCCAAATTGCAGTCTTTCCATGTTGTGGAGGAGGTATTATTTTGTTTCTTTATTCTATTAAATGTTGGGGATAATTACAAAAACTACACTTGAAGTTTGGCTAATTACAAAAGAAAAACCAAATGTCTTTGAAAATTACAAATACCCCCTTATGGTATTACAAACACCGTCTTGAGGTTTGTAATTTATTAACAAATATCCCCTATTGAGGATGCACTGAAACAGGGGTATTTGTAATTTTTGAAAGATAGTTGGGTTTTTTGTAATTAGACTAAATCTCAAGGGTATTTTTAGTAATTAACCTTTAGCTGTTCATATAGTAGCCAGAAGTAAGCAAACCAGATTCTGAGCAACAATAGTTATCAGAGTATCAACATTGACAAGAATGCTTCCCCTCCATTTTATGCTCCGATGATACTTTTGTCTAATTAATCTCTGGACATGAAGTGTTTGTTTCTATGTAATTTTACTACTTCTATTGTGTTTTTTTTCTCTGCAGCTCACTGTGACAGAAATAGTAGATGAGATGGAAAAGACATTGCATTGGCTTGTTCCTGTTGCCACAAACACAGCTAAGTAAGATTCAAAACTTTGAGGTAAATCCACAGTTTCCTTTGTATCATCCATCCTCAGCATCTTTTGTTGGTTTGTACACAGAGCTCATCATGGCTTTGGTTGGGTTGGAGAGTGGGCAAACACAGGGTGAGTATTGATATTAATCGGATAATGGTCGTAAGCTTTTACATTTACAAACGCTCTCATTTATTTTTCATGTGTTGCTGTAAAATATTCTGGGTTAATTACAAAAACTAACCCATGAGGTACAATCTAATTTCAAAAACTCGGCTATCTGTCAAAATTACAAATGCCTAATGCCTCCTTAATAATTGTTTCTATTTTACAAATTGCACCTACTGATTGAAGGTAGTATTTGTCGAGCAAAACAAACTTCAAGGGGGCGTTTCATGTTTGTAATACCTTATGGGGTATTTGTATTTTTATACAGTATATGCTCTGAACCAGAAGCGATTGTCCCTCGTAAACGCAGGTCTGAACTGAATCGCAGGACAGTCGGGCCTATAGACGTTATGCAAATTGAGACACTCCACCATGCAGACAAGCAGAAAACGGAAGCTTATATTCTTGATCTCCTGTCGTGGCTTAATTATTTGGTTAGCCGGTCTAAGGCCAGTGCCAATAGAGGTGGGGCTGTAAGGCCATCTATAAGGTCACCTGCTCGTTCGCCCTGTAAGGAAGCCGGTCAGCAGCACATAGCAAACGAAGCAAAGTCGAACGACAATGAATTGGCCCCAACAGAAGCGCGCTCCTCGTCTGGTAATAATGCGTTCATTCATCTTGGACTTGGCAGTGAGAAATCATCAGATGTTATTGATAGAGTATAGAGACTTATGACAGACTGAATTTTTATGGTTTATACACAAGTGAGTCAAATGTGTATAATGTATACGACTGCATAGAAGTGAGGGAACTTAGTATGTATAGGCGACTACAAAATACATTTAGTATGGCTGTATTGCATACAGAAAGGTTTTTGCCTTTCTGTTTTATTTCTTAGGTTTAGTGATGTGCTTTTACAATTTCTTGTTCGACATCCATACAATGAACAAACTAACTAGGGGGTGTCCCAATCATGAAATTTAATAGAATTTAGAATTCCATAACATTCTAGGTATCCTCAATTTGGATTTCTATGGAATCCATTAAATCTTGATGTCCTCAACTTGGATTTTAATGGATTCCACGAAAATTCAGCATCCTCAAACATTCAATGAGTTCGATGGATTTCTTTTATAAATGGATTTGGGTGGAATTTAATGGAATTAGAAGCTACATTTATGAAGGACAAATTCCCACCTTCCTCTCTCGGAATTCAAATTTCATTTTCCAATATTAATAATAATAATAATAATAATTGTTTATGGTGAAAAAATAACATATTTTTCTCTCGCGTGCCTCTTCTCACGTATTGTCTTATAATCTTAACATTTCAATGTAAGGAGGGTGTCCCCAACATGGAATTGAAAGATTTTTTAATCAATGAAATTTCATAGATTTTTAGAGAATTCTATGGATTCCATTATGGATTTCATCAGATTCTAATGGAATTTTATTATATGGAATTATGCAGATTTGAATAGATTTTAGTAGAATTTGTTGGATTATTTAGAAAATCTCTCTCTCTCTCTCTCTCTCTCTCTCTCTCTCTCTCTCTCTCTCTATATATATATATATATATATATATATATATATATATATATATGGATCAAATAGGTCCTCCTATTTGGGGTAAGTCCATGGGGACACATCCTAACCATAGATCAACAATTTTGGGTGGTCCAGATTTTTAGGGCTTTTTTATGTTTATTTTTTTGTTTCAACAATTAAAAAGGGTAAGGTGGTAATTTGACATTTTAGAATCAGTTACTAAGATTTCATTCCCTCTTTCACGTGATTTTTCACCACTTTTCACGCACACTCTCTCTCCAGCGTTTCAGTTTCAAAAAAAATTCTCTGTTGCTTATGTAGTATAGGGTTGTTGCTTATGACTTGCTTATGTAGTTAGTGTATATGTGATGCATGTGTAGTGTATATTCATTGCTTATGTAGTATAGGCTTATCGCTTATGTAGTATGGGTTTGTTGCTTATGACTTGCTTATGTAGTTAATGTATTCGTGGTGCATACGTAGTGTATATTCGTTGCTTATGTAATATAGACTTGTTGCTTATATAGTATGAATTTGTTGCTTATGACTTGCTTATGTAGTTAATGTATCTGTGGTGCATACGTAGTGTATATTCGTTGCTTATGTAGTATAGACTTGTTGCTTATGTAGTATGGGTTTGTTGCTATGACTTGCTTATGTAGTTAATGTATTCGTGATGCATACATAGTGCATATTTGTTGCTTATGTAGTATCGGATTGTTGCTTATGTAGTATGGATTTGTTGCTTATGACTTGCTTATGTAGTTAATGGTATATAAAAGCACCATGATACATCTACACAAGCAACAAATTACATCTTCATAAGCAAACTTCGAACTGAAGTCAAGCTCTAGCAACTATGTCAAATTGTCTGCAACATTTTTCACACAATAGTGCATTGAAGAAGAATGATAAATGATTTCTCACAGTAGTGCGTTGAAGAAGAAGAATGATGAGATTTGTTCACGATGAATCACGTTGAATTTGATGTTAGATTTGCATAGATTGTGTGACCATAATGTGAACAAAATCCCATGAATATTGGGTAATTTTGTAGGATGACTAATTTACCCCTTTATCTAATTACCAACATTTAATCTGAAGTTTTAGCTCAAAAATCACAACCATTGAAAAATCTAGATATGTGGCTAGGATTGGTCCCTATGGACTTACCCTAAGAGGTGGTCTCATATAACCCTCTCCCTATATATACAAACCTATTTCCAAATTTATTTTCCTGCCTTTTTGCACTTGCTAAAAATGAAATTAGATATTTTTAATTGAAAAAAAAAGATAGATATATATGTCCAATTTTGTGAATAATCATTTTATAGTTGATTATCATCTTGTTTCGATTACTAATATTTTTAATTTTATAGACAAATTAGTAGGAAGAAATTAGGAAAAGTTATTATTAGAATAATACTTTGTTGAGAATCATTAGTTGATAAATTTTTATTAATTCATCTTAATAGATGCATTATTTTGGTGTTGAAATTATGAATTAAAATTATCCGGTAAATTTTTTATCATCAACGCTATTGTTGTTGGTTGAATAATTATTTAACAATAGTTATATTTCATACTTTGACAATTATAAATTATATTTTGGGATAATTACAAAAAAATCTCGAGGTTCAGGCGAATTACCAAAAGACCCAAACATTTTAGAAAATTACAGAAAATTCCATGAGGTTTGATTTCGTCTTAATTGTTTTCTTTATAAGCAATAAATTTTGCAAAAACCCCCCTGATATCTATAAAATATTTATCGTTATACCCTAAAATTTCAACAGAATCAAACTTAAGGGTTTTTTATTGTAATTTTGAAACATCTCTTGTTTTTTTGTCATTAGCCCAAACCTCAGGGGTGTTTTGTAATTATCCCTTATATCATTGTAAAGTTTATGAAACTATTTTTTTTTGTTATCGATTATTTGAATATTTACATTTCTTTTTATTTTTTTTTTTTTTACAATCATGAAGTTACGCTACTAAATTCATAAATTATAATTAATTATACTAGATGAGGCCCCGTGCGATGCACGGGTTAGTAACCAGTAGAATTGTCAAATGGGCCGACATGTGCTGGTTCGTTCGGGCCAATGAGAAAATTCGAGTCGGGCCGGGTTGGGTCAGGACAAAATTCTATTGGGCAGTTATTTTGAGACACAATCCATGAAAAGTACACATGAAATGATCGAGTCAGCCAGATTTTTGGGCCACATAGGTGCAATCTTTTCGGGCCTCCAAAATTACAATCCGACTCATCGGCATGAGCCCATTTTGTCAGCTCTAATAATTAGATACTTGTATTCATATCAACCAATACTAAATAGCCTATAATGATGGTAATCAGTTCCACAAAAAGTTTCATCATCAATAATGGATAAGTTGTATTAACGGTGTATATATAAATTTGAATATAACATAAATATTATACATGTTAAGATATAATGACTCATTATAGATATATAGATATCATAATACAATGAAAAAATATATATAATTTTCAAATATAATAACTCATTAATATACTTTATGCGTCAACATACTCAGTACATATTTTTTTTCCAGTTTTGAAATAACATTATATTCTTTTTCATCATATATTCTAAATAAAATCTTATTAAATTGATAGTTTGAAAACAAAAAATATAAAATTATATTGTACAATTACGAAAATCGAGATAGTAATGCAGATTCGTTTCCTTCGTTTAGATATTTTAAAATGTATTTAATACAATATTAATACTGATTAATTATATAAATTAGATTGCTAATGCATACCAATATTAATAATGATAAAATTAATGATAAATCATAATAATATATCGGTCAACAAACTATGTTTCTATTTTTTTATATCTTTCCAAATTCACGTGTATAGTATTTAATACTAATTAGACATACATAAATTAAAATGTCAATGTATACTATAATTAAGATAAGCAAAAATAATGATATAATTACAAATATATTGGACATATATATCTATCTTTTTTTTAATTAAAAATATCTAATTTCATTTTTAGCAAGTGCAAAAAGGCAGGAAAATAAATTTGGAAATAGGTTTGTATATATATATATATATATATATATATATATATATAGAGAGAGAGAGAGAGAGAGAGATTTTCTAAATAATCCAACAAATTCCACTCTAATCTATTAAAATCTGCATAATTCCATATAATAAAATTCCATTAGAATCTGATGAAATCCATAATGGAATCCATAGAATTCTCTAAAAACCTATGAAATTTCATTGATTAAAAAATCTTTCAAATTCTATGGTTGGGGACACCCTTCTAAATTCACTTGCTTGCGACGTGTCTTTTAAGGATATCCTATATAAACTTCTACTTAAAGTGGGGGAAAAAGGAAAAATAAATAAAAGAATGAGACATTTACATAAAATTTAGTGTTAATAAACAAAGAACATATCTTATATTGTAACTCCAACAAAAAATGAAATGAAAACAAGAATAAAAATCAAATATATCAATTATCAAGTATGATGATGGGTAAAACCTTATTTTCCCTTTTAAAGTTTTAATATCTATTTAATTCACTTTAATTAATTATTAGCCCACAGAAAATAATATTGGGTCAAGTTAAAAAATGCTCATAAAGCCCAGTTCATCGTATCAAACCCGTAAAGTTGAACTCATAACACTAGGCAAGGTCTAATTCATTATATTAGGCCCTTAAGGCCGAACTCATTACACCAGGCCCATGCGACCATAGTCTCATGCAGTGGCGTAGCCAGAAAATAAATAGGGGTGGGTCGATACATGAAATTGTTAGTCCAAGTGGCTACAATAATCTAGAGGGGGGGTGAATAGATTATGCCGATTTTTTGCAAATTACCCTCTTTTTCGAAACAACGAGTAGATAACAAGAATGTAAATGCGGAAAATAAACAACACTCGTTGATTTAAAGAGGTTCAACCCACCTAGGGCCTAATCCTCTACCACCCCAGTATCTCCGGGATGGATTTTAAAAAGAAAAAAAAAGATTTTATTAATTTACCAAAAATTAATACAACACCTGAGGATTACCACAACCCTCTTTCACCACCTCGAGGATTACCACAACCCTCTTACAACACCTTTGAAGATTACCACAACCTTCAAACACCTATCACCTAGATCACCCAAGTGTATTCTTACCACAAGAATACTCACAAGGATGTCTTGTGTTGAATGATGACCAAAATCAAGATTGCAACTCAATAATGATTGATACAATATGAGTACAAGTGTAATCAAGAATTGAAAGCCTAGACCTCAAATAAGTGCAAGTGAAAGTGCTTAGGCTAATACAACAAGATATATGAAAGTGTTTGCTCAATTGCTCTTTGCTTGTATATTGTGTGTTGTATCTTGTTGCTTGAATGAAGCCTCTATTTATAGGAGAGGACTTGGCTTTCATTTCCGGACATTGCCTCCTCCTTGGGGAGTGATTTGCTGCAAAAGAAACCATTTAAAATGATCAATATAGTGTTAGAAATCAATCCCACAAAATAGGAAAAAGTTGTCCAAAACGCAACGGATAGTTTCTTTGATAAACATGGGGTTCGACCGGTCGCGCAGAGAGATAAGATTGAAATTGAATTCTCGCGAATTTTACACAGGGGGGACCTCGAAGGGGTGCAACCTCGCCCTTAGTGGCCAGGTTGCCCTTGACGATTTTTACGAAACAGAGAAGTCGGAACAAAAATCCAACTTGCAGTGCAATGTGTCGCGCCCGCCGGTCGACCGGTCGACCTCACCGGCCGCCCACCTGGGCGACCGTCGCCGCCCTGTTTTTTTCTTACGTCCCCATTTTCTGTTTCTTGACTCAACTCAGTGCGGGTTGCCCTATTGGGCGGCCGGTCGAACTGAAACAAATGTGTTGTCCAATGTTTTATTGAAAGTAAACTTCAAGAAATACTCCGAAAAATAGTAAAAACATTTTAAGTTGATCGGAAGTATTTAGACAACATTTAGGGACATAGTTTTGGTTTAAAAACATATTTGAACAAAATCGAACATAATCATCAAAATCATGATAAAAACATTTATCTAACAAACTCCCCCTTTTTGATGATTACAAACCAAAACAATTTTCTTGAGGACGATTTTAAAACCAAATAAAATTTTCGGTTTTACGAGTAAACTATCCGTTAGAAGTATTTCATACAAAACTCCCCCTATTTATGAGCATATCAACAAATGATTATTATAAGTAAGAGCACAAGCTATAACAAGCTTATAAGAATGCATCATGCGCTAAGGAGCTCCCCCTGTCACAAAACTTATAAACAATTTCATCCGAGTCCAAAATTCAAGCCATGGACTAGGTATTAGAGACCACAATACTTAATGCGAGCTTATATTAGCTATTCTTGAGCTAACGAGCTAATATCCTGTTTCTCCCCCTTTGGAATCATCAAAAAGATCATTAGAATGGTGAAAACACCATACAATAATATCAAAGTGCGCCAAAGGGACGGTTTAGTAACCGTTGAGCAATTAAAGCATAATAATCCAAGGAAAATGGGAGAAATGTAATATGAAGAGTTCATACGCGTGTTTTGTTTGTCAAAACATGATCTCAATAAGTATAGAAAACTATTGAAAGCAAGAGAATCATGTATAAGTTGAAATTTTCATTGCGACATATCATCGAACACCTTGTGTGCGTTAAAAATAGAAGAGGTTGTATATAACCTTTGTAAATGGTTCAAGCCAAAAACTTTCAACACCAATTCAAGTCACTCATCATACATAACAACACAACAACCAAGCTCATCATGATCATACGAAAATTACATCAAAAATTTTCAAGAAACTCGAAAACTCAAGGTTCCACCCAATTGAGTAAAAGAAGCGAAATTCTTACCATTTGATCGGAAAGAGTGAGCCATAATGATGATGATCATGCTATATAATGTCCATGTTGTGTAAGATATGCATGAAATCCATTTTTGAATGAAATTTGAGTGAATTTGGCAAAGGGGACGAAAAATGACCAAATATTTGTTAAAATGAAGAATCTTTGAAGACAACGTTTAAAAGCCAAAATATAGCTTAGGGCGACCGGTCGAGGTTGAGGGCGACGTCGAGGTTGAGGGCGGCGGTTGCCTCAACTCTTTCACCCACTGTTTTGTCAGTTTTTCCAAAATCCGAATTTTCAACCAAAAATCCAATTTTTCGCCCCTAAGTTTTAAAAACGTGTAAAATGCAAACATAAGCTTCATTCAATATGCATTATGCCTAACCGAGCTCGTATTGATTGAAAAAGTCTCGGAAGATAGCGGTTTTGTGAAAATATCCGCTAATTGATCTTGAGATGGTACAAAGGATATCTCAATTTTACATTTTGAAACACAATCCCTTAGAAAATGATGTCGAATCTCAATATGTTTAGTACGGTTGTGATGAACCGGGTTTTGAGAAATATTTATAGCGGATATATTATCACAAAAGATAGGTACATTTTCAAAAGAGCATTTGTAATCCGCTAAGGTTTGTTTCATCCAAAGAAGTTGAGTACAACAAAATGCGGCGGAAATATATTCGGCCGGCCGTTGAAAGAGAAACACGCGCTTTGCTTCTTTGAAAACCAAGAAACTAGGCAATCGCCTAAAAATTGACATGATCCGGAAGTACTTTTCCGATCATCAATATTTCCCGCATAGTCCGAATCACTATAACCTTTAAGAGAAAAATTTTCATTCTTTGGATAAAATAAACCATATTGAATGGTGCCTTTCAAATATCGAAAAATCCTTTTAACGGCACTCATGTGAGATTCTTTGGGATTGCTTTGAAAACGAGCACATAGGCATACGGCATGAAGAATGTCCGGTCTACTAGCGGTTAAATAAAGTAAACTACCAATCATACCTCGATACTTTGATTCATCCACGGACTTGCCTTTCTCATCTTTGTCAATTTTGACATTTGTTGCCATAGGAGTAGAGACGGTTCTTCCTTCTTCAATGCCGAACTTTTTCAAAAGTTCTTTTGTATACTTTGATTGCGAAATATAAATACCTTCTTGACATTGCTTAATTTGAAGTCCAAGAAAGAAGTTAAGCTCCCCCATCATACTCATCTCGAATTCTCCTTGCATTAACTTAGAAAATTTCTTGCACAAAGAATCATTAGTAGCACCAAAGATAATATCATCAACATATATTTGCACAAGTAAACAATCTTGCCCTTTTTCAAAAACAAATAGAGTTGTATCAACTTTACCTCTTATAAAACCATTTTGTAAAAGAAAAGAACTAACCCTATCATACCATGCACGGGGTGCTTGTTTTAAACCATACAAGGCCTTTTTAAGTTTATAAACATCATTAGGCCTAGAAAAATTTTCAAACCCCGGAGGTTGTTTTACATAGACTTCTTCTTGAATAATACCATTTAAGAAGGCGGATTTAACATCCATTTGGTAAAGTTTGAAATTTTTAAAGCAAGAATAGGCAAGCAAAATACGAATAGCTTCTAAACGTGCTACGGGTGCAAAAGTTTCATCATAGTCAATACCTTCTTCTTGACAATACCCTTGAGCTACTAACCTTGCCTTATTTCGAACAATGTTGCCTTGATCATCAAGTTTGTTCCGGAAAACCCATTTTGTGCCAATAATGGTTTGAGAAGGAGGACAAGGTACCAATTCCCATACATCATTTCTTTCAAATTGATTCAACTCCTCTTGCATCTCTAGAAACCAATCCTCATCCTCAATAGCTTCTTTAGCATTTTTAGGCTCTTTTTGAGAAATAAGAGCTTTCTCGACAAATTTTCTCCAAGTCATCACTTTGTCAAGGGGATCACCAATAATAAGATCTTTTGGGTGATCTCCCTTAAATTTCAATGCAACGGGAAGATCCGAGATATCACCTCTATCTTCTTGAGAACCATTTGAAGTGGACGGTTGATCATTTGATGTAGATGGTTGATCATCAATTTGAACAATTTGTTCAATAATATCCTCCTCATCACTTTCATCATTAGGAATTCTTTCAACTCCCGAAGCTTCATTGAATTTAACATGGATGGATTCTTCAACAACTCCACTAGTCTTATTGTAAACCCGATATGCTTTGCTTTTTGTTGAATATCCCATAAATATCCCTTCATCGGCCTTAGGATCAAGTTTGTCCAATTGATCCTTGGTATTCAAAATAAAGCATTTACAACCAAATATCTTGAAATAACTAATATTTGGAGTTCTACCTTTCCAAAGCTCATATGGAGTTTTATTCATTTTAGGACGAATATAAACTCGATTAATGACATAGCAAGCGGTACTTACGGCTTTGGCCCAAAAATACTTTGGAAGTGAAAATTTATTAAGCATGGACCGACTCATTTCTTGTAATGTCCGATTTTTCCGTTCGGCTACTCCATTTTGTTGAGGTGTCCTTGGAGCCGAGAAATTATGAGCATATCCTTTGGTTTCACAAAATACTCTAAATTCACCGTCAAATTCTCCACCTCGATCGCTTCGAATAGACTTGATAGTATCTTCTTTTTCATTCTCAATAAGTCTACACAACCTAACAAACTCATTAACGGCATCGTTATTATTGGTAAGAAAAAGAGCCCAATTATATCTCGAAAAATCATCAACTATAACAAAAGTGTAATGTTTTCCACTTAGACTAGTCGTACCAATGTCCCCGTACAAATCAAGGTGAAGCATTTGTAGAGGTTTGGTTGTGGAAATTTTATTTTTGGGCTTAAAACTACTTTTAACTAATTTGTTCTTTTGACAAGTGTCACATAAGCCAAGATTTTCAAAATTCAATTTAGGTAGTCCTTTCACATGTTGGTTTTTGTAAATATTTTTCAAATTCTTGTATCCAACATGTCCAAGTCGCCTATGCCATAAACTAGTTAAATCATTATTGACGACTAAACAAGAAACATTTTGACTAACCAAATCACTTGTACAAATTTTGTAAAGATTGCCTTTTCTATTTGCTTCACAAATAATTTCACCATTTTTAAGTATAAGGCATTTTTCTTTATTAAAGGAAACATCATATTTTGAATCACAAAGTTGGCTAACACTTATCAAATTAAACTTAAGCCCTTCAACTAATAGAACATTACTAAGAGAGAAAGAAGAGTTACCAATTTCTCCATTTCCAAGAATCTTTCCTTTGCCATTGCCGAACATGACCATACCCTCTTCTTGGAGTTTGATGTTGGTAAAAAGTTCTCTCCTCCCGGTCATATGGCGTGAACATCCGCTGTCCACGAGCCATTTGAATCTTCCATTGTGGTTATAGCCCCTATTATCTACAAAAGAATTTCTTTTAGGTACCCTATAATTTTGGGATCCATGGGGGTTAGTCTTGAGACCTTTGGGTCTCCAAACATGTCTTGAGTTATTTCTCAATTTGCAATTATTAGCATAATGTCCAACTTTGCCACAATAAAAACAAGTAGGAGTATTATAATTATTAGCACGTACAAAAGTCGGACTTTGGTTATTTTTCTTAAAAACACTTTGAAATGGCTTATAACCAAGTCCCGATTTGGAATGCTCACCTCTTTGTGCATCTAAAATTTTTGTAACTTTATCCATACTTATGTTGAAACGATGCATATCATTTTTCAAATATTCAATCTCTTTTGTGAGCAATTCATTTTCGGTTTCAAGAGAATGAATTCTAGTAAGAGTAAGAGCATGAGCTTTGTCTAGAGATTCATAAGAGGTAAATAAATTTTCTTTTTCAACTTTAATCTCCTTATGCTCCTTTTTCAAGTTTTTGTATTTAACGATTAAATTTTGAAACTCAATTTGCAATTCATCAAAATCACATTGCAAGTCATCAACTATGGAGGAAGTAGAAGAGTTTGAGTGTACCTCATTGTTTTCATCGTCTATAGCCATGAGACCGTGTTCGGTTTCTCCTTCCTCATCGGTTGTTTCGAGTAGTTCATCCCATGTTTTGACTTCCGCATTTAGAGCCTTCTTTTTGTGAAAGGCTTCCTTTTCTTTTGCTCCTCTTCATCGAGCTTGAGCAATCAAAGCAATGAAGTGCCCGGGTTTTCCGCATTTAAAGCAAGCATTATCTCTTGGTTTTCTTGCTTTATTTTTATTTACAAATTTTGCAAATTTTCGAACAAGTGCGGCCGTCTCCTCATCATCATCATCATTATCATAGTATGCATTATTAGAAGAAGAAGCAAGACCTTTAGAAATAATTTGCATACCCGATTGATTTGTGGATGGTTTGGAATTTTTCCTCTCCTTGAGATAGACTTCATATATGAGTAGATTTCCAATAAGTTCATCAAACTTGAGTGTCTCAAGATTTTGTGCCTCCGTGATTGCCGTTACTTTTTCGGACCATGACCCGGGAAGTGCATTCAATACCTTGGTCACTTTGTTTTCTTCGGAGATGGCCTTGCCGAGGGCCACAAGAGGATTGACAATATTGTCAAGCCTTTCCACCATCTTGGAGATGCTTTCGCCATCATACATGCTAAAGTTTTCGAAGTCTTTAACAAGCATGGTCTTTCTTGCTTGCTTGACTTTCTTAGTCCCTTCATAGATTGTCTCCAATTTTTCCCAAACCTCATGTGCCGACCTTATGCCTCTTATGCGATTGTACTCGGTGGCGGTAAGAGAACAATGCAAAATATTTAAGGCCTTACCGTTTAGAGAGAAAGCCTTTTTGTTGTTTTCATCAAACTCCTTGAAAGGTTTAGGAGCCAAAGTGCCATCTTCCGATTTCTTTGTTGGTTGATCAACTCCTTCAATGACCACATTCCAAATGTCGAACCCGCACCCTTGTAGGAAACACTCCATACCGTCTTTCCAAAATGCGTAGTTGTTGGCGTCGAATAGTGGTGGCTTATTTATGGAGGCGCCGGTGGTGAGATGAGCATCATTTGTAGCCATGGATCTTTCCTCTTTACTTGGAACGAGCTAGCCAAAGAGTTTGGCTTTGATACCACTTGTTAGTCCAAGTGGCTACAATAATCTAGAGGGGGGGTGAATAGATTATGCCGATTTTTTGCAAATTACCCTCTTTTTCGAAACAACGAGTAGATAACAAGAATGTAAATGCGGAAAATAAACAACACTCGTTGATTTAAAGAGGTTCAACCCACCTAGGGCCTAATCCTCTACCACCCCAAAGATCTCCTGGGATGGATTTTAAAAAAAAAAAAAGATTTTATTAATTTACCAAAAATTAATACAACACCTTGAGGATTACCACAACCCTCTTTCACCACCTTGAGGATTACCACAACCCTCTTACAACACCTTTGAAGATTACCACAACCTTCAAACACCTATCACCTAGATCACCCAAGTGTATTCTTACCACATGAATACTCACAAGGATGTCTTGTGTTGAATGATGACCAAAATCAAGATTGCAACTCAATAATGATTGATACAATATGAGTACAAGTGTAATCAAGAATTGAAAGCCTAGACCTCAAATAAGTGCAAGTGAAAGTGCTTAGGCTAATACAACAAGATATATGAAAGTGTTTGCTCAATTGCTCTTTGCTTGTATATTGTGTGTTGTATCTTGTTGCTTGAATGAAGCCTCTATTTATAGGAGAGGACTTGGCTTTCATTTCCGGACATTGCCTCCTCCTTGGGGAGTTATTTGCTTGCAAAAGAAACCATTTAAAATGATCAATATAGTCATTAGAAATCAATCCCACAAAATAGGGAAAAGTTGTCCAAAAAACGCAACGGATAGTTTCTGATAAAACATGGGGTTCGACCGGTCGCGCAGAGATAAGATTGAAATTGAATTCTGCGAATTTTTACACAGGGGGACCGGTCGAAGGGGGTGCGACCGTCGCCCCTTAGTCAGTGACCGGTTGCCGCTTGATTTTACGAAAAAGAGAAGTCGGAACAAAAATCCAACTTGCGGTCAGGTCGCGCCGGTCGGCCGACCGCCGACCGCACTTCGCCCACCTGGTCGGCCGACGGCCGCCCCCGCCCTGTTTTTTTCTTACGTCCCATTTTCTCGTTTCTTAACTCAACTCAGTGGGGTTGCCTTATTCACGGCCGTCGAGCTGAAACAAATGTGTTGTCCAATGTTTTATTGAAAATAAACTTCAAGAAATACTCCAAAAATAGTAAAAACATTTTAAGTTGATCGGAAGTATTTAGACAACATTTAGGGATAGTTTTGGTTTAAAAACATATTTGAACAAAATCGAACATAATCATCAAAATCATGATAAAAACATTTATCTAACAGAAATTGGGGTGTGCGGGATAAAAAACTACAAAAAAACCATATAAATATTAAATAAAAAAGAATTCTAAATAAAATTACCTATTAATTTTGCTTTTTAAAAAAGGGGGCCAGGGCCGAGGTTGGCCCCAGGCTACACCAATAGTCTCATGTTTAGCTTTAAGGGATGTGCACGAGACTTGAGATTACCAAAATCGAACCGATATCCTGGACCGAAAAACCCCGAACCAAAAATATTCGTTATTTTTTTACTTTTCCCAAATCGTACCGTCCCGAAAATATTTCTGGTACGGTTCTGGAGATTTTTTAAATACTCGTACCGAGAACCATACCGAATCACTCTAAATCGATGACTCGAAGCTAGAACCGATTTTAAAGATTTTATATAAATACTTATACATTATTTATATCTTATTTATATTTTGATATTGAATTAACTACAAATCATTTAAAATTAAATTGAATATAAAACATATTTCTAACAAAACCATTATACTACAACAATTATGAATTTTGAAAAACTTTAATACTAAGAATAGAGCAAATTATTTGAAATTAAAATTAGTTAAACAATTAGTAAATTGCACTTAAAAGAGAAACATACTCTAAACAAGTAATTGTCAGATAAATGTTTTTATCAAGATTTTGATGATTATATTTAAATGAGTTTTTATACCAAAATAATGTTAATAATTATTGTCTAAATACTCCTAAATGATTTAAATTATTTTTGCTAATTTTTTGGAGTATTTCTTAGAATTTATTTTTCGATAAAAATGGACAACACTTTTGATAGTTTTGTTTAAATTGGTTTTTACACCAAAACTATGTTTATAAATGTTGTCAAAATACTCCCAAGTGATTTAAAATGTTTTTACTAATTTTTGGAGTATTTCTTGAAGTTTATTTTTGATAAAAATCGGACAACATTTCAAATTGGAGGTCGGCCGATCGCACAAGAGGTCGGCCACTGTACTGAAGAGTTGAAAAAATGAAAGCGAGCGAAAATGAAACAAAATTCAGTGAAAAAAAGAAGGAGGGGACGGTCGGGGTGAGGCCGGCCGGTCGCACCCTAAAGCGACGTCGCACCCCGTCGGCCGATCGACCCCACGGCGACGACACTGCACTGATCGCACTAATTTTTTCAAATGGTCAAAATCTTTAACAGTGCAACCTTCGCCTATGCTATTTTTGTGACAAAGAAAATTATGTTGTTTGAAATTTTTGACAAAGAAAGATTTACTTTTGATTTTTGTACAATATTTCTACATCTTGTGATCTTCTTTTTGTAGACAAAAGTGAAGATAGAGGAGCCTATGTTGGTGAAGACTTCCCTATAAATAGAGGATGAATTGAAGACATAAGACACAACACATACAAGCAAAACACACAACATGATATCTGCAAATTGTTCAAGCTTTCATTTTTACATTCTTGTTGTAATAGCCTAAGTACTTTCACTTGCACATCTTTGAGGTCTAGGCTTTTTGATTCTTGATTACACTTGCACTCAATCTTTGTATTGGTTTCATAGAGTTGTAATCTTGAATTTTGTCCATCATTCAACACAAGACATCCTTGTGAGTATTCTTGTGGTAAGAATACACTTGGGTGATCTAGGTGATAGGTGTTTGAAGAGTGTGGTACTCTTAAAAGGTGGTGAAGGAAGATTGTGGTAATCTCCTTGAAGGTGTTGTAAGAGGATTGTGGTGATCCTCAAGGTGTTGTATTAATTGTGGTAATTAATAAAATCTTTTTTCTTTTTGGAATCCATCCCTGGAGATCTTTGGGGTGGTAGAGGATTAAGCCCTAGGTGGGTTGAACCTCTTTAAATCAACGAGTGTTGTTTAATTTTTGCATTTACATTCTTGTCATTTACTTGTTGATTCGAAAAAGAGGGTGATTTGCGAAAAATCGGCATAATCTATTCACCCCCCCTCTAGATTATCGTAGCCACTTGGACTAACAAGTGGTATCAGAGCCAAACTCTTTGGCTAGCTCGTTCCGAGTAAAGAGGAAAGATCCATGGCTACGAATGAAGCTTATCTCACCACCGGCGCCTCCACCAACAAGCCACCACTATTCAACGCCAACAACTACGTATTTTGGAAAGACCGCAAGGAATGCTTTCTACAACAAAATTGGAGGATGGTACCACGACTCCCAAGCCATTCAAGGAATACGATGAAAATGACAAGAAGGCTTTCTCTTTAAACGGTAAGGCCTTAAACATTTTACATTGCTCTCTTACCACCACCGAATATAATCGCATAAGAGGCATACGGTCGGCACATGAAGTTTGGGAAAAATTAGAAACCATCTATGAGGGCACAAAGAAAGTGAAGCAAGCAAGAAAAACAATGCTTGTGAAAGACTTTGAAAATTTCAATATGTATGATGGTGAAAGCATATCAAAAATGGTGGAAAGGCTTGACAACATTGTCAATCCTCTTGTGGCTCTTGGAAAGATCATCTCCGAAGAAGATAAGGTGACCAAAGTCTTAAATGCCCTTCCCTACTCATGGTCCAAAAAGGTAACGGCAATCACGGAAGCTCAAAATCTTGAGACACTCAAGTTTGATGAGCTCATTGGGAACCTCCTCATTTATGAAGTATATCTCAAGGAGAGGAAAAATTCTCAACCATCCACTTCTAAACCGGCTACGCAAAATATTATTAAAGACTTAGCATCTTCTTCTAATAATGTTTATTATGCTAGTGATGAGGATGATGAAGAAACGCGCTCTTGTTAGAAAATTTGCAAAATTTGTAAACAAAAATAAAGCAAGAAAGCCAAGAGACAATTCTTGTTTCAAATGCGGAAAATCCGGGCACTACATAGCCGATTGCCCAAAATTAGCGGAAGAGAAACAAAAGAAGAAAAAGCCTTTTCCTAAAAAGAAGGCGTTAAATGCGGACGTCAAGACTTGGGATGAATTACTTGAAACAACAGACGAGGAAGGAGAATCCGAACATGGTCTTATGGCCATAGACGATGAAAACACCGAGGTACGCTCTAATGCTTCATCTTCTTCCCTAGTTGATGAATTACAATGTGATGTTGATGAATTGCAAAATGAGTTTCAAAATTTGATTGTTAAATACAAGAATTTGAAAAAGGAGCATAAAGAGCTTAAACTAGAAAAAGATAAATTATTTACTTCTTATGATTCTCTTGATAAAGCTCATGCTATTACTCTTACTATGGTCCGTACTCTTGAAACCGAAAAACAAACGCTCACAAATGATATTGAAAATTTGAAAAAGGATGTGCATCGATTCAATTTAAGTACGGATAAAGTCACTAAAATCTTAGATGCACAAAGAGGTGAGCATTCTAAATTAGGACTTGGCTACAAACCTTTTCAAAATGCTTTTAAGAAAAAAGACCAAGGTCCAACCTTTGTACGTGCTAGTAGTCCTCATATTATTACTTATTTTTATTGTGGTAAGAATGGACACTATGCTAGCAATTGTAAATTGAAGAATAATTTTAGCTATTATTGGAGACCTAAAGGTCTCAAGGCTAACCCCATGGACCCCAAAATTATAGGGTACCTAAAAATAATTCCTTTGTAGGTTATAGGGGCTATAACAACAATGGAAGATTCAAAATGGCTCGTGGACAGCGGATGTTCACGCCATATGACCGGAAAGAGAGAACTTTTTACCAACATCAAGCTCCAAGAAGAGGGTATGGTCATGTTCGGCAATGGCAAAGGAAGAATTCTTGGAAATGGAGAAATTGGTAACTCTTCTTTCTCTCTTAGTAATGTCCTTTTAGTAGAAGGGCTTAAGTTCAATTTGATAAGTGTTAGCCAACTTTGTGATTCAAATTATAATGTTGTTTTTAATAAAGAAAAATGCCTTATTTCCAAAAATGATAAAATTATTTGTGAAGCAATTAGAAAAAGCAATCTTTACAAAATTTGTACAAGTGATTTGGTTAGTCAAAATGTTTCTTGTCTTGTCGCCAATTATGATTTAACTAGTTTATGGCATAGGCGACTTGGGCATGTTGGATACAAAAATTTGCAAACCATTTACAAAAACCAACATGTAAAAGGACTACCCAAATTGAATTTTGAAAATCTTGGCTTATGTGACACTTGTCAAAAGAACAAATTAGTTAAGAGTAGTTTTAAGCCCAAAAATGAAATTTCCACTACCAAACCCCTACAAATGCTTCATCTTGATTTGTATGGGGATATTGGTACGGCAAGTCTAAGTGGAAAACATTACACTTTTGTTATAGTAGATAATTTTTCTAGATATACTTGGGCTCTATTTCTTACAAATAAAAGCGATGTCGTTAATGAGTTTGTTAAGTTGTGTAGACTTATTGAAAATGAAAAGAAATATACTATTAAGTCTATTCGAAGTGATCGAGGTGGAGAATTTGACGGCGAAATTAGAGTCTTTTGTGAAACCAAGGGATATAGTCATAATTTTTTGGCTCCAAGGACACCTCAACAAAATGGAGTAGCCGAAAGAAAGAATCGGACACTTCAAGAAATGAGTCGGTCCATGCTCAATGAATTTTCACTTCCAAAATATTTTTGGGCCGAAGCCATAAGTACCGCTTGCTATGTCATTAATCGAGTTTATATTCGTCCTAAAATGAATAAAACTCCATATGAGCTTTGGAAAGGAAGAACTCCAAATATTAGTTATTTCAAAATATTTGGATGTAAATGTTTTATTTTGAATACTAAGATCAATTAGACAAACTTGATCCTAAGGCCGATGAAGGAATATTTATGGGGTATTCAACCAAGAGCAAAGCATATCGGGTTTACAATAAGACTAGTGGGGTTGTTGAAGAATCCATCCATGTCAAATTCAATGAAGCTTCGGGTGTTGAAAGGATACCCAATGATGAAAGTGATAAAGAAGATATTGTTGAACCCATTATTCAAGATGTTACTCAAAATGATCAACCTTCAAGCTCAAATGTTCCTCAAGAAGATAAAGGTGATACTTCGAATCTTCCCGTAGCATTGAAATTTAAGGGAGATAACCCAAAAGATCTTATTATTGGTGATCTCCTTGATAAAGTAATGACTCGAGGAAAATTTGCCGAGAAAGCTCTTATTTCTCAAAAAGAGCCTAAAAATGCTAAGAAAGCCATTGGAGATGAGGATAGGTTTTTAGAAATGCAATAGGAGTTGAATCAATTTGAAAGGAATGATGTATGGGAATTAGTACCTTGTCCTCCATCTCAAACCATTATTGGTATAAAATGGGTATTTCGGAACAAGCTCGATGACCAATGCAATATTGTTCGAAACAAAGCAAGGTTAGTAGCTCAAGGTTATTGTCAAGAAGAATGTATTGATTATGATGAAACATTTGCACCCGTAGCACGTTTAGAAGCTATTCGTATTTTACTTGCCTATTCTTGTTTTAAAAATTTCAAGCTTTACCAAATGGATGTAAAATCCGCATTTTTAAATGGTATTATTCAAGAAGAAGTCTATGTAAAACAACCTCCGGGGTTTGAAAATTTTTCTAGGCCTAATGATGTTTATAGACTTAAAAGGCCTTGTATGGTTTGAAACAAGCACCCCGTGCATGGTATGATAGACTTAGCTCTTTTCTTTTGCAAAATGGTTTTACAAGAGGTAAAGTTGATACTACTCTCTTTGTTTTTGAAAAAGGGCAAGATTGCTTATTAGTACAAATTTATGTTGATGATATTATTTTTGGTGCTACTAATGAATCCTTGTGCAAGAAATTTTCTAAGTTAATGCAAGGTGAATTTGAAATGAGCATGATGGGGGAGCTCAACTTCTTCCTTGGACTTCAAATTAAGCAATGCCAAGAAGGAATTTATATTTCTCAATCAAAATATACAAAGGAGCTTTTGAAGAAATTTGGCATTGAAGAAGGAAGAACCGTCTCTACCCCAATGGCAACAAACGGCAAGATTGACAAAGATGAAAAAGGCAAGTCGGTTGATGAATCCAAATATCGAGGTATGATTGGTAGTTTACTTTATTTAACCGCAAGTAGACCGGATATTCTTCATGCCGTATGCCTATGTGCTCGTTTTCAAAGCAATCCCAAAGAATCTCATATGAGTGTCGTTAAAAGGATTTTTTGATATTTGAAAGGCACTATTCAATATGGTTTATTCTATCTAAAGAATGAAAATTTTTCTCTTAAAGGTTATAGTGATTCGGATTATGCGGGAAATATTGATGATCGAAAAGTACTTCCTGATCATGTCAATTTCTAGGTGATTGCCTAGTTTCTTGGTTTTCAAAGAAACAAAATTGTGTTTCACTTTCAACGGCGGGGTTTAATATATTTCCGGCATTTTTGTTGTACACAACTTCTTTGGATGAAACAAACTTTAGCGGATTATAAATGTTCTTTTGAAAGTGTTCCTATATTTTGTGATAATATATCCGCTATAAATATTGCTCAAAACCCGGTTCATCATAATCGTACTAAACATATTGAGATTCGACATCATTTTCTAAGGGATTGTATTTCAAAACGTAAAATTGAGATATCTTTTGTACCATCTCAAGATCAATTAGCGGACATTTTTACAAAACCGCTATCTTCCGAGACTTTTGCGTCAATATGAGCTCGGTTAGGCATAATGCATATTGAATGAGGTCTATGATTGTATTTTACACGTTTTTAAAACTTAAGGGCGAAAAATCGGATTTTTGGTTAAAAACTCGGATTTTGGAAAAACAGAAAGAACACTGGGCTGGTTGGGGGAAGGCCGACCGGTCGCCCACCCCTCCAACCGGTCGCCCCTCACCATTTTATGGTTTAAATTGTTTCTGTTTTCAGTTTCAGCCATTTTGGCTTATTTTGTCCATTTTTCGTCCCCTATGCATTTTTCACACAAATTTCACTTCAAATTTGTTTTCTTGCATACATTGCATATTTTGGATTTCATAAGGCTCGATTATCATCATCATTGTTCATCTTTACCGATTAGATGGTAAGAGTTTCTCATTTTAATCTCAATTGGGTTGAACCATTGAGAATGTGCTTGTATCTTGATATCTTGTTGAAATTCTTGTATTAATATGATGTTTATGATGTTTGATGATGTATAAATATTGTTGTATTGCAATTGGTGATGAAATTTTTTGGCTTAAACGAATCACAAAGGCGTTATATTTCTCTTGTTTTATTCAACGCACGCCAAGTGTTCGACAAAATGTTTCAATGAAAAATTCATCACCTACATGATTCTCTTGATTTGAAAAGTCTTATAAGTTTATAGAGATCATGTTTTATCAATCAAATGAGCTTTTACAAATCAAATGAGCAATTTTTCCCTTTTATTAGGAATTTAAGCTTAAATGCTCAATATGCTCGATAAATCTATAAATTGCGCACTTTGTTATAATTGTATGATGTTTTTATCGTGATAACATTATTTTTGATGATTCCAAAGGGGGAGAAACAAGAAAAATGCTCATAAGCTCAAAGAAGCGTAAATAAGCTCGCAAGAAAAGCTATAAGCTAAAGCTCTTAAAAGCCAAAAGGTATGGATTATACTTGGTCCATGTGATGTATTATGGACTTTTATACTTGACTTATGATGCTTTTGTGACAGGGGGAGCTTATAAGCTCATGATATTCAAGCTTAAGTTGTAAAAGCTAAGCTTTAAGTTTTTAGTTGTTGCTTGTATACTTGTTCTTGATATGCATATTGATAGGGGGAGCTTGTGCAAAAATGATTTTGAAAAATCTTTGCTCCTATCCTTGTGTGTTTGTACTTATGATAAATCTTGCTTGTAATGGTTTGATGTTTTAGACCGGAAAATTGGTTTTGTCTTAAAATCAACTTCCTAAAATTGTTTTGGTTTGTAATCATCAAAAAGGGGAGTTTGTTAGATAAATGTTTTTATCAAGATTTTGATGATTATATTTAAATGAGTTTTTATACCAAAACAATGTTAATAAATGTTGTCTAAATACTCATAAATGATTTAAAATGTTTTTGCTAATTTTTTGGAGTATTTCTTAGAATTTATTTTTCGATTAAAATGGACAACACTTTTGATGATTTGTTTAAAATGGTTTTTACACCAAAACTATGTTTATAAATGTTGTTAAAATACTCCCAAGTGATTTAAAATGTTTTTACTAATTTTTTGGAGTATTTCTTGAAGTTTATTTTTGATAAAAATTGGACAACATTTCAAATTGGAGGTCGACCGGTCGCACAAGAGGTCGACCGGTGACACAAGAGTTGAAAAAATGAAATGAGAATGAAACAAAACAAATTCTGTGAAAAAAAGAAGGGGGACCGGTCAAGGTGTGAGGCCGACCGGCCGCACCTCCGACGGCCGTCGCACCCCGTCGACCAGGTCGACCCCACTGACGACACACTGCACTGGATCGCACTAATTTTTTAAACGGTCGAAATCTTTAACAGGGCAACCTACGCCTATGCTATTTTGTGACAAAGAAAATTATGTCTTTGAAATTTTTGACAACAAGATTTACTTTTGATTTTTGTACAATATTTCTACATCTTGTGATCTTCTTTTTGTAGACAAAAGTGAAGATAGAGGAGCCTATGTTGGTGAAGACTTCCCTATAAATAGAGGATGAATTGAAGACATAAGACACAACACATACAAGCAAAACACACAACATGATATCTGCAAATTGTTCAAGCTTTCATTTTTACATTCTTGTTGTAATAGCCTAAGTACTTTCACTTGCACATCTTTGAGGTCTAGGCTTTTTGATTCTTGATTACACTTGCACTCAATCTTTGTATTGGTTTCATAGAGTTGTAATCTTGAATTTTGTCCATCATTCAACACAAGATATCCTTGTGAGTATTCTTGTGGTAAGAATGCACTTGAGTGATCTAGGTGATAGGTGTTTGAAGAGTGTGGTACTCTTCAAAGGTGGTGAAGGAAGATTGTGGTAATCTCCTTGAAGGTGTTGTAAGAGGATTGTGGTGATCCTCAAGGTGTTGTATTAATTGTGGTAATTAATAAAATCTTTTTTTCTTTTTGGAATCCATCCCGGAGATACTGGGGTGGTAGAGGATTAGGCCCTAGGTGGGTTGAACCTCTTTAACTCAACGAGTGTTGTTTAATTTCCGCATTTACATTCTTGTCATTTACTTGTTGATTCGAAAAAGAGGGTGATTTGCGAAAAATCGGCATAATCTATTCACCCCCCCTCTAGATTATCGTAGCCACTTGGACTAACAGTAATAGTACCATATTATAACAATATAAAAAATCATGTTTTAATTTTTTTACCATATCACATAAATTATGTAATTTTATTGATTATGTTAAGTTGTTAAGTAGGAGATATTGAGATTATAAATCTATACAAGTTTTTGTTTCATACTAATTTATCAAAATTATTAGTTAATTATAATTGTTTTAAGTAAATAGAAGGACAATTGCTCAAATAATAATTATTATATTATAGAGTTATTAAGTTTAAAATTTAGGATTGTGTTATAGTTTTAGTTTTTATTTTTAAACTACAATAAAAAGAGATTGGAAGTATATCCATTTGATGATTTTTATATTGATTTTCTATTTTTTTTCAAATTTGTATATTTTATTTATGACTAATATCCGAATCACTGTCCCGAACTTTTGGTACAGAGGTTTTTCCAATGGCCCGATTCTGGAGATTTATTTTTAGAATTTCTGAACTTCGGGATGGTTCTGGAGATTTCCAAATCTCCAAAACGTCTCGTCCCATGCACACTCCTAGTTTAGCCCTTCTCTAAAATATTATTCATTAAGTATATTTTAACTATTGAATTCCTTAAAGCTTTGGATTTTTCTCCATCACCGTGCTGGATTTTTTTCTTCTAACATTGTTTTGCGTGTTGGAGGTCGATTCCTCTTAGGGATGACAATTTTGCCCGACCAAATGAAACTCCGCCCCACGCCAACCCATTTGGGTTGCCCCACCCCGTGACCGCGGAGGGGGGCCGAGATTTGGCAGCCCAGGTATCCCTTTTGCCCCGCATAGCAAATGTATTTTTTTAATATATATTTTGCATGTACGATATATATTATAATGTGAGTTTTATCTAGTAATATTATATCTAGCATTTATAAATTAATAATAACAAGTTTTATAAAGAATATTTTATAAATATATTATAAATACATATATTTTTCTTTTTTTCATTTTTGTTTGTATTTATTTTTACTTAATTTGTGGCGGACGGGTTGCCTCGCCCCACCCCATTCTCGTGGATGGGGCGGGCGGGACGGACCTATACCCGTAATTCGGGGGAAAAATAATTTTTTTTTTGGGGGTAAATCAATAAAAAATAAATAATTAGTATTGAAATTTAATATTTTAAAATAAAATATACATATAATTAATTAAATTTTCAAAAATTTGGGGGAGGGGCTAAAGCCCCCATTCAATGGGAAGGAAACGCCCTTGGGGCCAGGTTTGGGTCTTTAGATACCTGACCAATTGCCATCCATATTCGCTCTATATGGATTGAATATTAGATCGAACACAAATACCTTAACGTAGAGTACTTTGAGTTGGAGTGAACTGTCTAATTTTCAGCAGCATCAAAGTACGACCACTTTTGTATGATTGATAAGATTATTTGTGGAATTATATCTATAATTGAAGCAGTTTGCCAATAATATTGCACAACATTTTATGGATAAGGATTATGGAGTACCCAACAAAAAGAAGGAAAAAAAACATGTTAACTGAGAATAATAAAAAAACATGAAGCAATTTATGATCACAAAGAGTTGTGTTTAGCAATATATAATTACCTATTAGGTTTTTTATTTGAAATTGTAGAATTACTGAACTGGACTAAGTCTATAGCAGAATTTGGGCGCGGCCCATTAATAGATACATTGGTAAAATAATAAATGTCCATCTGAGGTAGGTGTTTGAAGATTTGTAAGCATTTTTTTGAACATACCATAATTTGGGGGGATTTGTAATTTGAATTTTATGCTTGTGCTGATCTTGTTTTAATAAATATGAAATTGTATATATGGAATTACCATGATGAATTTCAGGGAGAGATGCATGACACGCTTTGCTCAACAATATGACAAAAGAAAGGAAAAGAACTTTGAATAGATTACTTATAATGGCTATGTAGCAATAACTATAGGAATATTAGGTTTCGGAAGATTAATTCAATAAAATTTTCAATTAAGATTTTCCCTTTTGAGATTTGAACTCAAATCGAACATATATTTTTTTTAGTACACATCTCACAAGGAAAAAGAAAAAAAAAACTTAAAAAAATTTGACCAATAATGTGAACAATATAGAAACAAAGTTATTAAATTTTTCGATACTAATTTCAATCAAATTTCATTTGATAGATGTCTTCATATAACAAAATTATATTAAACTTAATTAATTAATTAATTAATTTTGACTAACCAATATGTCACAATTCCCTACTATCAATATGATTATATGAATGAGATGATTGTTGTTGTTCTCATCATTATCAAATAATAAATACATTAAATAAAAGAATTTGGGGAAAACTATTAATGCTTGACTAAATGACCACACTTGCACTTTATCATTTACAATTATAAAAACCTTCATTAGAATGTCATTCAGTGCCAAATCCAATTAAATTATTTAAACAAAGAGTAACGATATGATAAATACTCTCATACACGTTACACTTTGCTCATAAATCTCACTCGACACACTTATATTTAGTAATTTCATATCGGACAGTGAAAATGATGCTCTTTCTCCACCAGACATTTCTTCACGGCATCACTGCAGGAAGTTGACATATCGTTGCTCTCTGTTCATGCTACATACTACAACTATTCACTTTTTTTTTGTTTGTTTTTATGTTTTCCATTATCGCTCTTACATAATACATTAATTGCTTCTTCTTATTCCTTTCCACCACGACATCATAAAAAAGTATTTTCAATTGATACATGTAAAGTTTATTACATATTAGGGTTTTCTTTTTCATGCTGAGAGATATTAGGATTTTTAATCGTATAAAAATCACATATCCAAGAGGACTGACTATACATTCTTTAGATTATTGCAACGATATATAAATACATTAAAATAAACTTTTTAACAATATATAATTCTAAATGAAACAAAATAAAAAATTCATGAAAAGTACAAACAACAATATTGAACAAGAGTCTAGAGTGTCAAAGAATATAATAGGAACATAATATAATTGTCTAACGTTGGAGATACGATACACCCCATATAGATATTTTATGAAAAATAAAACAAAATAAAAGTGAGATTCAAATTAATATAAATAGGCATAATTAGAAGGGGGGGATTCCAATTCCATGAGAGAGAGAGGAGAGCCAAACAACAACACGTCAGTCTTCACTGGCGAAAAAACGTACAACACCGCCTCCCTCTCTCTTTCTTCCCTCTCAGCGCCTCTCTAAATATTCGCACACACATTTACACACACATGCCATCCAAACCCTCTCAATCCAACCCGATTTGTTAATCCAGGTATGTTTATGCTCTCATCTCTTTCTCAATTCAACTCCTGGCGGGAAATAATTCAATTTTGCATGTGAACTTCTGTTAATGTGTTTTTTTGGTTAATTTTCATGTTTGGCGAACTGAATGTGAATCGTTTGTTTCTTGTTATACTGGGTTTTGTTTTTTTGTGGTACATTTGTCTGTAAAACAGCCATTGACTCGATAAAGCTCCAATGCATGCAGAATTGTTATGCTTTTTTATGCTTTTTTAAAGAGTTATTCCATTAGTAAAAATTGGAATTTTAATTTATTTTATTTCATCTGATTTATTATTGCTTTGTTTTCTTGGATTCTTGAAGTGGGTTTTTGTTTTCGATGTTCTCTGTGTGTTTATTCACCCGGGCTCTCTCTCTTTCCCATTTTTTGAGGCAAATTTTGGGTGGGTTCTCGTTATTCTTGTTTTTGTGTTTTTGCACATTTGGCTGATTTTCTGCTTCTGAGTTCTTAGTTAATCACAGTTTTTCTTTGTCATCACTGATCCATGTTTTTTTTTTCTTCTTTTTCAGGTTATGAACTTGAAATTTGAAGGAATTTGAAAACAGAAAAGAAATGCCTCTTTATAAAAGGAAGCCATTTGCTTTGGTTGAAAAGCCGGATGATTTAAAGCCTGAAGAGCTCGTCTTTCAAATTCGATTCACAAAAGAAATCTTCAGAAGTTATAAGTAAATTCTGTGTCTATTCGAGCACCAATGGTCATGAAAACTTTGTTTTATTTTTTAACTTATTTATAACCCTAGATCTTAAATGTCACAGTGAATATCTGAAGAGAATCAACTTATACCGCAAAAGAGTCTGGACATGCAAAGCTACGGGAAGGGCAATTTGACCTATGAAGAGGCCTTGGTTTCAGAAGAAAAAGCTTCCAAAAGAATACAAAATATTCCCATCCAACACATGGCTCCTGTTCTTCGTGATGTCCAATTTAGTAAGTCCACGACCTTTGTTAGCTATCTAATTAAATTTATTTTGAGAATACTTGCCGAGATCTATTAACGAACCTACATCTTGTTTTGTGCTGCTTTCTGGTTGCAACTTTGTCGCTTAATTTCTAATCAATGGATTGCCAACTTTAAAGGATAGCACAAAGTTGTGGCCAAAGTATTGAAGTACTTGATGGCGTTGGCTTGTCGTACGTGCTCAATTTATTAGAAACTGCTAAGTTGTTGTGGATTGGTTTTTGGAATATTCTTGTTGTGATGGTTTGTTAAAATATGACTTGTAAGTTTTATTAGCATCATTAGTGCGGATCTCTTCTATTAGTCAAACTCCCATTAATAATGTGCCAGGTGGTGCATGAAACGAGCTATGACTTAAAAAAGAAATATACGTACCCCCTTGTACGACCCACTTACCATAACATGCTCACGTAGATGACAAAAATCATTAGTTTTTGTAGTTCAAAATATATCTTTCCTTTTTTGCATCATTTCCCGCTGTCCCCTTCTTAGTTTCCGAGGTCGTCAACCTCTTGTACTTCTGTTCTTGCTACCCATACCTCCTGTCTTGCTCTAGCATGAAAATTTTCTGGCTTGACTTTCTTCCTGAATAATCAACTATGTAGTTTGTGAAGCCATTGATGCTCCACACTGAACAACACATGGAATGGGTTGATGAAGCTTTGAAAGTCTTATCAAATATCAAATTAGTAGGTTTGCTTTCTGAGATGCATGAGAATGGCATTTTGAACAGTCAAGTTTGGTGAGCCAAATCATTCTTTCTACTGCTTTTTCCTTTGATCGTTGTGAGGTAAACATGGAGACATCAGAAACTATATCTCTTAAAACGTTGCATGAGTTGTTAGAACTTCTGTTAAATCTGTAAAACATACCTTTTACCTAATATGGAATTTTGTTGCCTCAAATGAATTTCTCTAATTTGGCGTTAGTGTCATCACAGACCTTTATCTCCAGCAAACATTTTTTCTTGCAGCTTAATGGTTTTTCAATCACTTGTGCATTCAACGATGCAATGAATAAGGACTAAACAATGCATCTTGTCAAAATTAATGAAGCTTTTTCTTTTTTTGAAAAAAAAAAGAAATAAGGAAAAAAAATAATGTACGGAGTATAGTCAAAAGCTGATGATTGTGACTCATTTCTGGGGTCTAAGACAATGCCGCTTTTCTTGGTGAGAAGTCCATACTTAGTCGCTTCCTTCCTCTTATATTGGACTTACAGATATTGTTCATGCAGATATGAAGATTTGTCTTTTATATCGCTCTTGGGTAGTTTTAGTTTTGATGTTACATACATCATCTTGATAGGGGTTTGTGAGAGATAGATTCCTGCAAAGGTAAATAGAGATTTTGGGATTTTGTTGCAAAGCGAGGGGATTCATGGCTGCTATAAAGGAAATTAGCCATAAAAATAGAGCATTAAATGTGGATCATTCAAGTTGATGTGCTCTCGCTTTATCATGTACAGAGTTTCGTAACCAACTCTTGCTTTATTCATGTACTGAATTTCGTAACCAGCTCTTGCTTTATTCGTGTACAGATTTCGTGTATAAAGTTATACAGATTTTGAGGCTTCACTCTTAAGTTACTCCATATATCGAATATTTAAGTTGGATATTTTATGTCAATATTTGCCATATATATATACATTTACTGTTTTGAGTGGGTTGCTATGTTGCGCGCACCATCTGCATGGAAGAAGTGTATTTCTACAAGTTGCATGTTTTCTACGGCAGACAGCTTAATTATTAATGAATTGAATTGGATTGCTTGAATGTGCCAACTGCTTTGATCAAATTGAGATGCTCTTTTACATATTTTCGACTGTAGATTTGGTCTATTTTTAATATTTAATATTTCATGGCAGGCATGCTGAATTTGAAAGATCTAGTCAATTCAATTGCTGCAAAGTTTGAAGGTCCCTTTTCCGAGGGTTCTGAATTATATGGAAAGAAGGATGGTCATTTACATCTGTGCAAAATTATAAAAGTTGTTGAGGATTCTCATAAAAAACAGTATGAGATTGAATGGCTAGGCGGCGACCAGAAAATGAGTGGAAAGGCTTTATTAAATGGTGATGATTTGACAGGAAAGAATCTTCCTTTTAGTAAACGGGTTCTCAAGTCTTTTATCAAAGATTCTACGTATCGGAGTCTCCCTTGGGTTTTACATGATAATTTAGCAAAGAAGCATGGAATCCCAACTTCTCCCCTGAAGAACTAAAGTTTAAATATTCTCTTCAGAATGGACTTATAGTTTGTAATAGGAAGAGAAAAAGAAGTGATGAGCCTCAAAAAACTGCGGTAAATTTGAAATTCTGTCTACTTATCATCTTTCCAAGTTCTCTTCGGAAGTTTAAATCATTGATATGTTTTCTGATGATTTTGCTTAGCAGGCATGTGAAAAGGAGATCAAGGTGTACACGCGGAGACATAAACTAAAATCTGGGTCCTCATTACCTGTAAAGAATGCGGACGGAGGTAGGTTTTTCAACTGGCCCACTTTCCGGGTCAAGCATGGTAGCATCCGCTATAACTCATTTTATTGCATTTTCTTATGTTCCTGCAGAAATTCTATATGCTGTTTATGCTTGAGTCAGTAGTGATAATCGAAATGGAGTGGTGGTGGTGTGGGTGGGGAGGTGGGGTTGGGGTGCGGGTGAAGTTAGTTCCTTTCTTTTCTTTTGCTTTTGCCATATTCTTTTTGTGTATGCATATGCCTGTTATTTTCTTCCCTGTTGGTCTCTGGTTTTCCTTTTACTGTCTTGTGGGGCGGTGATCTATCATTATTTTTTCATGCCTTTTCTTCATTATTTTAGAGTCCAAGAGTATTTGAAATGTTTCCCTCGTCCTTTGTTTTAACCTTGTTCCCTAGTTTATCTCTCCCCATCTATCTGATTACCTGTATTGGCATTTACAGTGAATCCACAAGATCAGTCCATTAAGTATCCCATTGATGATCTGCTGGTGCAACCTACTGAGGAAGATCGACTTTTGGCGGAAAGGCCTCCCCCTTGCAGAGATTTCAATGTACCTATGGATTGTGTTGGGGATCTTTTGATGGTGTGGGATTTCTGTGCTTCTTTTGGCAGGCTGTTGAATTTGTCTCCTTTCTCCCTTGAAGACTTTGAGAATTCCCTTTGTTACAAAGACATCACTCCTTTGCTCATTGTGGAATCTTGTTCGACTCTTCTTCATTTGCTTGTAAAGGACAATGAGAAGTTCGCAATGGCAATAGAAAATAAAAAAAGGAAGCCAAAGGTTAACCATTTGAAAGCATATATTTTTAAGAGTTATTTCTCACATAAAGAGTATTGATAAATTTTGTTTTCCTTTTCTTGTTTCGAGAATTGATATTTAAGTACCTTTTTCAGATTACACAGATTACCTGGACAGAATATCTATGTGATTTTTGGAAACAGTATGTTCGGCTGAATTATCTACGCACATAAGTACTATTAAGCGAGGTCATTATGGCCTATTGGAGATAAATGTGAAACTGGGAATTTTTCGTGAACTGGTTGCTCAAGCACTGGAGACAGAAACTGTCAGGAATAGGTTGGACGAGTTTATTGAAGAAAGACAGGCACTTGCTGCTGCACGGAGGGATGAAGCACTGGATGAAGGTAGAAAGAGGAGAGAAGAAAAGGCACGCAAGAAGTCAGAAGCTACTGGCAAAGAAGTTAAAGAAGAGCGTGATAGGAAAAGTGATGGGAAAGTTCTTTCTCGACCGAGTCATTCATCTGGAACCAGGTTGGAATTAATTACTTTTATTTTATTTCTTCCAGTAAAAACAATAGGTTGGTGAGTTGAATTAATTGTGATCTCTCTCCCCATCTATTTTCGATTTGCCCCCCTCCTTCCTGTGGTGTAAATATTTCTTGACAGTGAGAATGAACAAGGGGACAGCAAATCTAAGAAGAATTCCAAGAAACGGAAGGTGGAGACCAACACCTCTTCAGAAGACATTAATAATCCATCTAAGAGGCAGATCCATAAATTGATGAAAAATGAAGTCAAGGAATCAATAGAGATGAAGAGTGCTGAAGAAAGGGTGGGTCCCTCTCTCTCTCTCCCCCTCCCTCTCATGTGCGCACGTACACATATGCATTTGTGTGTATTTGTTATTTACCTCTTTGAAAAGGGAGAAAACAAAAATATGGAGACTAAAGTAGATGTGTGTATTGTGAACTTGTGCACTGATACATCTTCTCCCTATTCCTCATGCAGAAAGAATTTCTTGAAAGGGAGATTGAGAAGAGATTTATACGCACTAGCCCGTTAGGGAAAGATAGAAATTTTAATAGGTATTGGTTTTTCGGCGTGATGGAAGAATATTTGTTGAGAATTCTGAGTCCACGCGGTGGGGCTATTATCAAACCAAAGAAGAGGTATAATGTTGCAGCTCGTAATCTAACACATTTCGGTTTCTTTTTCTCTTTATTGCTTGAAGCATCTTATCTCTCGTTCTTACGACAGCTTGATGCTTTGATTGGCTCATTGAATCCAAAAGGTGTGCGAGAGTGAGGGCTCTCAAAAAGCAGCTGCAAAAGTTTTACAACAAAATATGGTGGGTTGTTTTGTTTTTTCTCAGTTACTGTGGTATGGTTGGTTTAGATCTGATGTCAGTTTTTGGTTTAATCAAAAATCGATTTTGCTTTGTTATTTAATGCATTCTACATTGATATTTCTCAATTACATGTGAAAGGTGTGGTAGGTTTATCAATTATTTTTCCTGGACATTCTTGGGGAATTATCCGTCATTCTAGTGATCAGGCGGAGATTTTTTTTACTCTGCAACAGTAATTTAATTACGAATTAGTAGCTTCCTTTAACAAATCAATGGTGTAGAAGCCTGTTTGCCTTTGAGGAATTCCTTGAGCTTTGGGTTATCGAATAGTTATAATGTTCCTGAAGTTAAGTATCGCAATTTATGGACAATAATGTGGGATTGCATCTTGATGATAGTTCATTCTAAGATTACTCGAGAAGGTCAGCTGTCAGGACATCACATTAATTATAGGCTTCGACATTATGCTCCTTTTAAATTTTTTGGTGAATGTAAACTGAATAACTCAAACAATAACTTTTATATGGCTAAAGTAATCCACTTGATTCATCTTTGTATGGGCTTGAGGAAACATAATCCTGCTAATTGAAGAGATTATTAATATTTTTCCCTATTAAATTTTTGCAGCTCTGAACTTCAGAAAAGATCAAAGGATGAGATGCAGAGGATTGAAATAGAAGAGGCTCTGGTTCGGAGATCAACCCGTGTCCGTGCCCCACCAAGGGAAAACCCCTCACTTTCATTCCTTAAGTATTTGAACAAGTGGAAAGATATATAGATGGTTAATTGTTAGAGGTACAGATTCAACTAACAACCCCATTAAGTGGGAAATAGAATTGTGTAGAATTGTTGCCATCCTGTTGAAACAAAATGAGATTGATTGGGATACAATAGATAGATCGATCCCAGTGGGAAGCCTTACATATTCTTTTGTTGGGACGGAATTTTGGGAAGCGCAAAACAGCCATCCGTGGATGGAAATTTTGTTAATAAGCCCTATCAGATGGCTCAGTATGTAATATTGTTTTTTGTGGTACTTATGAATGGCATTGTCCTCTTAGTTCAATTTGTGAAGCATGCTATTATATTAGAATGCATGTTAGGTGTGTACCCTTTTTATCGATCCGAGCTCTCTTATTGAATTGCTCATTAATCTGATTTTTTATAGTGAGTATTGTTTGAATGCCTTTCTCCTTTAACTTTTCTGGTATGCACTTACAAATTCATCAGATGCTATGCTAATGTTTCCATAGCCCATTTCAATTTCTGGGTTTGGAGAATGAATTTGAGAATTTATTGGTTTTCTTGTGAAATTGAAATTATATTTGGATGAATGAGTGAGATTAAATTTTATATAGGTTTAGAGATAGGGATAGCAATGGGACAGTTTGAAGCCCGACCTGCATCATACCCGCCCGGACAGTGCGGGTTTAGATCCAGATCAAGTGGGTCAAGGGGCGGGTGATGGGATAAGTTTTGTAAAACCCGCTGGGTCCGGGCTAGTCATGGGTCCTAGGAAACTGGCCCGGACCCAGCCCGTGTATTTTATTTATATACTTTTTGTCCATTTATTGCAAATATCATGAATTAGTAATGATACGATGACTTGAGATATAGCTTTTCACAATGTCGAATTTCTCTCTATAGCTCAAATTTTCACTGACTACAAAGGTTGCGATTGGACACAGAAGAGATTCTATTTTTGTTCTGCTGAAGAAATTTTTTTGACCAAACATGCGATTGTTTATGGAAATTTTCAGGAAGTATACTATTTTCTCTCTTTTATTTTTTCTCATTTTTTCTCTTACCAATCACATATACACATTTTTCCACCAAAAACTAATACATTTTCCCACAAATTTCACTATTCACTCACTCACACATTTCTAACTACCAATCACATCCAATCATTATTTTACTATTTTTAAATCAAATCAACTTTTATCATTACTTTTTTATCTCACATCCAATCACACTCTCAAAATTCATCTTTTTTCTTCCAATTTTTTTTTTTTACCACTATTCTCTAGCAAAATGAAAATTTTCAAAATGAAAGTATATCCAACCTCGCCTTTTCTACTTTCATCATTACTTTTTAGTGTTTTTCTACTTTTCTCCACTCTCGTAAGCCTTCGGTCCATCTTCTCCACTCACAAGTCACAAGTCAGTGCTTGAATGTTTTACGAAGAACTTCTTTCTCTCACATATAGATGTTAAATGGGCTGACCCTACCTAACGGACTTCGGGTTAAACGGGCTTCGAGCTAAACGAGTCACTATTAAACGGGCTAGCATATTGCGAACCTAACCCTAACCCTAGCGGGCTTCGGGCTAAACGGGCCACTATCGGGCTATAAGTCAAAAAAATAAAACATTATATATTTAAATCTAAAATTTTAAACGCGAACATATATAGCATTTAAGTTTTAACATGTTAAGTTAAAGTATTCATTATAATTTTTTTTTGCATAGTTCATAATTATATTGCATTAATAGAATTATAAAATTTAAATATTCCATGATCTAAATTTTTAAAATAAAATTATAATAATAAAAGATAGCATTATATAATATATACCAATATAAAATAAAAATAATAATACTCTTTTAAAAAAAAATATTCATATGACTATAAGTCATAGTTTTAAGAATTATATATTTAAACCTATTAAAGATGTGGAGATGTGAGCTTTAAGAAATATAGTAATAGGTAATATGTAATAAAATAAATTATAATATTAGAATTATATTTGTTTTTAAAAAACACAATTGGCGGGCTATCGGGCTACCCCTAATGGGCCTCGGGCTCGCCAATCACGGGCCTTTTTTAAACGGGCCAAAATATTCGCCCTAACCTTCTTTTTTCCCGGTTTAAACGGTCCGGACCAACGGGCTGCGACCCGTTTAACATCTCTACTCTCACATGCTTGGCAGCTGCTAAGTTGTACTTTGTTTCTCAACCTCACATAATAAAGCTAGGAATTTGAGACAGACTATCAATTTGGACCCGTCAGGTTGCGGATTTAAAGTGGGGCAGGGCGGGCCCCAGGTTTAGCCAAACTCGTTCCAAACTCGCCCCATTATCATCCCTATTTAGAAATGAGCATATGTTTGGTCAAAATTAAAAATCGTTTTAAGAGAGTTTTGAATACGAAAGTACGCGTTAAATTAAAAAATGAAAAAACTTCATTGTGTTAAAAATGAAAAAAACTCATTATGTTCGTTTATGTGTTTTTGGGTAATTGAATACACTGCCATATAATAGTATTGCTTAGGGCTTCATAGAATTGTGAAGTTTATGAACCTTCCGAAGCCATTAAAAGAGAATTCATTGTGCATGTTAGAGTTTATTTTTTTGATTTTTATAGAGATATTGAAATCAAGAATCAAGATTGGAACCTAGATCACTTTCGTCACTCAGAGAGGAGTGATCATTATAGGAATCTTTGGTTTATAAATTGGTGATTTATGATTAATAATATAGCGGAAAAACAAGGTGAATCATACCTCTAGAATTTATATTCATTAAGTGTTTAATAAATTGTCTATCGAGCGGAATCATTAGCTTAATTTTAGGATTATTTATAGTTTAATAACTGTTATCATTATTCGATTATCTACATAACTTACTATTATAATTACAGTACTTAGCTTAATTTGATATTAATCTCTATGGAGATGATAATCTTATATCAGATTTGTAGGTTGCAGGTCTATTGATACAGTTTGAAATTAGTAATATAATAAAAACATGTTATATGAGGTGGTATTTGAGATAGGAAAATTATTTTGAATGAAAACAAACAAGATTTTGTTTTATGAATAGTTTAAAATTGGCTTATCAGTTTTACCATTCAAAAATCATTTTCTGTCAACACATTTTTTTTTTCCTTAATAAGAAGAGAACCAAACAATATTGACAAAACAGCGGTATCTTCTTGATTTTCCAGCTTATCATTGTTCAAAGTTTGTAAATCAGTTTGTCCTGCCTTTGAAGATCAGTTTCCGATTCAAAATCAAGTCGACATTTTTTTTATACAAAGATAAGATCTTTTAATCTCAACCACAGCACGCCCTACAATACTTCCCTGATCAAGGTCTTTATATGCCTCTCCAGCCTCTTCAAATTTGCACTTTCTCGAAACAGCAGCCTCCAGATTAAAAATGCCTCTCTCCGCTAACTTAATCAATTTCGGAAGGTCTTGCCTTGCCCTGCCTCCATAAGAGCCAATCACTTTAATCTGCATCATGAATTTCAAATGAACCAAGTTCTAGAAGGATCAGCTCCTTCATATTGAATAAATTTAGTTTACAATGCTCGATATTCAGCTCAATTAGAACTTAGCATTGATGACGGAACAAAACAGACTGACTGAATTGGCTTGAAGAAAAAAAATGCACCTGTCTACGAACTAAATGGTTTATATCAACCTCCCCTTTAGCACCAGAGAGTGTTAGGCCAATCATTACAGCTTTCCCTCCATCCGGACACTTTGTACACATTGCGAAAATGTTAGTGGCCTTCCTAAGGCTTCCACAGCTATGTCAACACCCCTTCCTCCTGTAATGTCCTGTTCAAAATTCACATTCAAAGGGATTTGAGAAGCAAATTTTTCTCCCCAAAATGATCACCCATTGATTGTTTAAACTGAAAACAGAGTCGTGGACAAATAGAAAATAAATTCGTCAATGCATGGAAATTGTTTCTGCAAGCATGAAAACTGCAAGTACAATATCAATTCAAAGGTTTTCAGAAACCACCTTGGACAAAATATGGATAAATCTGTTATAGACGAAATTAGAAAATGAAAACTGGAAATTTCTTATCAAGAAGAGGCAATCTCTTGCTGGGTCGAAACCAAGAAAAACAGCATAAAGTTAATTAAAGTAGGATGAATAGATGATATCAAGATCTGGCATTGTGACGCTGCACTAAGGAATGAGAATTATTTAAGCGAAAAAGACGTGTAACTCCATTGCAAGTTCAGTATTATAGTGGAGTGGTCACGAGGCTTTGGGAATTGTTCTTGAATAGAAACTTTGTGATAACTGCAATGTAAAATTATCTAAAGCTTTTTCAAGTTATAATCTATGTTGAGGGTCACTTCATCTTAAGTTGTTGGAAAGGAATGATTTAATATCTATTGCCTGCAATGCCCTCTCATGTGCAATGCCATATTATTTTCTGACGCCAGTACATGAAATACTTATTCCTACAATGAGTTAGCAAGATTTAAAACTATGACCTCCCTTCTTTCCCAGCTCTGGTATCACATCAAAGAGCTTCAGCATGTGAAAAATGATCCTACCTCTGGATCCACTTCTTTGTGAAAAATTCCGAGGTTTAAGTCTGTCACGCTTCTGAATAGAACAGCTTCACTACTTCATGGTCCATTTTTACAAGGGTTATGTAACGACAGGGATATCCCAAATCGCGAACTCTTTCCTTAACTTTTCCTTTGGGCTTTCCATCCGCGTCGCACTCATGGACTTCCCACCCCTGGAAGTGGGTTTCATGCATTCTCCAACACTCGAGCCCAGGACCTCCTGGCTAAAGTCCCAAGTTCTAAGAGTGTGAGTACCACCTAGTTCAACTAGATGGCTTTTTTAATATTCAAATCACATCTCTTTTATAACCCATCTGCACAGTGTATTATTCCTTTCCACATATGTGTATATATATTAGTCATAAATATGTATCTATATTAACCATGGAACTAACTTAAAGAGATTGCTTACCAATTGAATGGTTTGTGCCGCCGTTCTATTCTTTCTTCCTCCGTACTTCCGTTCTTTTCTTTTCGTCTTTTGAATGTCATATATATACTAGTAGGGTTAGATGATAACTTTAAGTATTTATAAATAGGTCCTTTATTATTCGTTAATACTTCATAGTATCATAAAAGTTGTATTCAAGCTGAAAATTTCACTAATGAGAATTTTAAAGTCAATTAATAAAATATATAAGTATAAAGTTAGAAAATAATTTAATAAAACCTAAGCTTGAACATAATTAAATCAGACCCATATGATAATTATTATATCTAGTTTGTGATATCATTCTAATAAATTAAAAACAAACTTTATTAATCCATAAATATCATACATGTTATAATTGGTATGAACTTGTCGTAGCACATTGGGTCCTAAATCCAGTCGCTGTCCGAACACTAAATAAAATATAAGTAAAGTTTTCAAGTAAATTTTCAGCATAATAAATGACATCAACTAATGTATAAATGCATATGTGCGTCACAAACTCCTATACCTTATAAAAGTTTCGTTCTCAAAACTTAGAACAACTCGGAGGTATTTCTATCTCATATCATCTTCACGCTCCCAAGTTGTCTCCTCAACTCTTTGATTTCTCCAAATAACTTTGACTAGAGGTATATCTTTATTTCTAAGCTTCTTACTTCTCAATCAACGATTTCCACAGGTTTTTCTTCTTAATTCAAATCTTCTCTAATTTGTACTGTCTGTGGCTGGATAACATGGCTCGGATCTTGCATGTACTTTTTCAACATAGACACGTGAAATACATTATGGATAGCCGTGACATCTCCACAGGTAGATCTAATTTTGTAGGCTACCTACTAATCCATTTGTTGATTACATAAGGTCCAACGTACGCTAACTAAGTTTTCCTTTTCTTACAAATCATCACTCTCTTTATTGGAGCTACTTTTATGAACATCAATCACCTACTTGAACTCAAGTGGTTTTCTTCGTGCATCCGCATAGTTCTTTTGTCGGATTTGAGTAGTCTCAAATCCTTTGAGAATAATTCTTATGGCCTCGATTGTTTCTTCTATAAAGTTTGTGTTTCGTCCCACTCACTTTATTTCTTTCTTTTCTCAACCTCGAACCAACATATAGGTGATCTACATTTCTCCCATATAGCTTCATAATGTGCCATTCCAATTGTTGTTGGTAACTATTATTGTAAGCAAACTGCCAAACAAAGGTATTTGCGGTAACTCCCTCTCTAAAATTAAGCACATGCTCGAGCATATCTTCTAAAAGTTTGATTACGTTCAAGCCAGTGCCTTTATGTGTTTGAGGTGAAAAGCAATACTAAATCACAACTCGGTTCCCATGGCTATTTGAATACACTCCTTAAATGGGATGTGAATCGACTATCTCTATCGTAAATAATTATCTTAGAACTCCATGAAGTCTAACAATCTCCTTAACATACAACCGAGCTAGTTGTTCCCAAAGTAATATGTCATCTTGACCTGCAAGAAAATGTGCGGATTTAGTCAATCACGACGATCACCCCGAATCGCATCATACCGCTTCGTTGTTCTAGGTAATCCAACTATGAAGTCCATAACTATGTCCTCCCATTTCCATTCGAATCAATAAAGTTGTAAAACTCCCCTGGGTCTCCTCGATGTTCGACTTTCACTCTTTGACAAGTTAAGCGTGTTGACATACTTTGCCACATCTCTCTCTTCATTCCAACCAACAAAAACTATCTTTCAAGTCGTGGTACATCTTGGTGGAACCAATGCATCGGGAAATAAGGTGACATGGGCTTCTTTTAATATTTGCTTTCAATTCCTCGTTGTTGGGAAACATAAACGATCGCCAAAGAAAATTACTTCATCGTTAGATATTCGAAAACCTTCACTTCTTCCTTCGTACCCGTGTTTAATATTTTGAATGCTCTAGATCTTCTTCTTCTTGCTTCCTTTGAATATCATCAAATAGTGTTGGTGTTAGGTTAAAAGCGGAGAAGAAGTTGCCCACAAATCATTCTGATCCTAAAGTCCAACACTTCTTTCCTAGTGAAGGGTCGAAGTGGCTTCGGATAATGACATCAATGTTGCGAACGACTTTCTCTTCGAGCGTCGCCACTAATTTATTTGCTTTTCCAAAATGAAGAATCTCACAATCATAATCCTCAACTAATCTTGGAGGACCATCTCCGGGCTGGTCTCATATTCAATCTGGGTGAAGAAATACTTCTCAGACCGTGGGTGGGATCTCGACAGACTAACTCCATACAAGTGAGTGCCTCAAATCTTTGAGTAAAAACGCTACCAACTCTAAGTCATGGTGAGTAGTCTTCTCATAATCTTTAAGTCAAGAAGCATATTTGATGACTTTCCTTTCTCGCATAAATGCGATTCCTGTGCCAATCTTCGATGCATCACTATAAATATCAAACCCTCCATCCGCCTGTGATAGTAAAAAATCGTAAGGCACTTGGTCAATCTCTCTTCTTTAGTTCGATGAAGCTTTTCTCGAATCGTTAGTCCATTCGTATTTTTTCCTTTTCGTGTGTTGTTAAGGGAGAGGCAATCTTGAGAAGCCCTCACAAACTTTCTCTATGATAACGCTTTAGTCCCAAAAGCTTCTAATCACCATTTACTAGCGCTTCTTGGTCGACTCGATTGTCTATAGCCTCAATCTTGCAGGATCCACCATTACCCGTCTTTTAGAAATCATAAATGACCTTAAGAAGCCACCTCGGTTAGCTAAAATTCACACTTTGAGACAGCGCATACAACCGGCGGTTCTTAAGAGTCTGTAATTACTGATCTTTGGTGTCCACTATGCTCCTTCGACTTTGATCAACAAGAATATCATCTATAAAAATAATAAAAACTTATCGATGAATTTTTAAACACTCGCTGACTCAAACCATGAAAGTCGCAGGAGCATTCACAACCCAAAATGGGCATAACAACAAACTCCTTAATGCCCACCTCATTGTCATACCTTTGTCCGAAGGTAATTTTAGGTACATCACTATCTCTAAATCTTAATTGATGATGATGTGTTGTTCTTCGTGCCACACAATATTTCTTTCCTCTTTTTTTTTAAAAATAGCATATGTGAGCGGATGCTCATCATGAAATCCTTAATTGCTTCTACATCGACCAATGATCTTAATAAAAACCTAGTTATTTTAACATTATTGAAGTAGTAATCAAAGGAAATTTTTATTAATATAAAAGATGAGGATTTTTTTTTATAATTATTCTTAAGCAAAACGCCAAAAATGAAAACCTTACTATTAATTGTTAAATGGTGAGTACATTGTAATTCATTTGAATTTATATCTAAAAATTTAGCTTCGCTCAATTTCAATTCAAATGAAATGTACGATTTATGATTATATATTTAATATGATCTCCATGCATGAAGTTATATATAAATGATAATTATTTGCAATGGAACTGACGGCTGCAAGTACGTTAGTGGTTCTTAAACGCTACGGCCGCTTAAGCCAAAAGAAAATCTTAGTCAGTTTAAAGGTAATTACATCTATCACCCCGCAATACGAGTACTTTATAATTAATGTTTAGGCTTATGCTTATAAGCCTGAGGATATATAACATTCAATTCTATATATTCTCAGTGGACGACTGGCGTTAAGATTGTGTATTTCTGGTCAACTCGGTGCAACCGACATCATATCGCGATACCGATTAATTTAATAATAGCATATATTCAAGAGTTGTTTTTATATTTCATAGCCGGTACTGTATTCCCAGATCACGCCCCCATAGTCTGGCCTTTGGGCTCTTACTCCGCTAGCACATGTAACTGAACGAAGCACTG